>CM053788.1:196516230-197116230 GCA_028749045.1 Cupressus sempervirens
TAAGTGTTAGGGGTATAAAAAAATTGTTAATATTGAATTTAAGAAATTTAGATTATGTTTTGAGGCTAATAAAGATTTTTAAAAATAATGTATAATACTAAATGAGTTTCTTTTATTAAATGTTTGAGGTTAGTCATTTTGTGACATGTATCAACAGTTAGAACAAAAAAAAATGATGACATGAGTAGTATGATTTGTAGGAAAATGTTGGTGTTGAACCTAAGTGAATAAAAGGTTATGTTTAGAAGTTAATGAATTAATAACGTATATTATTAAAGGGAATAATTAGTAATGCATTTCATTAATTGGGATTATTAGAATTTATTTAATTCAATTATAAAGTAACTATGTTATAGATTAATTGCATTATGGTGAATAGACATTGGATTATAGGATTAATTTAGTAATTATTAGGTAACTAAATTATATATAGGAATTAGTGGATAGATAAGTATATGTATTAAATTGGTCAGTAACTAGATGATGTTTTATTTTATTAATTGGAGGTATAAACCATGAATCCTAGTTAAGAGTAATGGGTCATAGTTGATATTAGAAGCGTAATTCTCAATGAGAACTCTATATATACCCTATCTATTAAATCATAATGGTATGACTTCTAGATAAAGAAAAATAAGGGTTTGATGAATAGTAATTTATTTAAGAATTTGGATAGTGAATAAATGATAAACAATTCAAAATACCTTGTTGTAAAACATCTTCACCTAAATAACTACTGAACAATTATAACCACACTGATGCAAATTAGCTACTATGTTGTACCTAGCAGTTTGAGAGAACATTCAAATACATAAAGGTTGATACATGATACCTCTAGTTCACCTTTCAAAAAAAAAAATGGTTGTGTTTTGCCTCGTAAATTTAGGACATGACAGGTTTGATTATTTTATTTTATCTTTATTCTTGATCAATTTATCTTATTCTTTTGATCTAATTTATCATCAATTTAATTTTGGCTCATACTCCTACTAAAGTGGGGGATAAATGTACCATCTTAAAACCACTTTCTTCATAAGACCTTTTATCCCTCTCTTTTACAATCCTTTGGGTCCATGAATGCACTTATGCTCAGATTAATCTACGCTCTCAAATTTCTATTTCTTTATGGTTATCATTTTTCCATCCTTGATATCTCTATGTGCATCCCTTTCCTGAGTAATTTACCTCAAATCATGGGCCCATTTTGGGGACTTCATTTGTTTCCTTCTTTGTTGAGTTGCCCCTTCTTAGTTTTAGTTTCAAGATCAATACAAACAAAGGTCTTCTCTCTTCATTTTTCCATATGTTACAAAAACATGATATCCATTATTCATGTAAGATAATGTCCTCAACTAGTTGACATCTATTAGAGAGAAAGATAAATTCAAGGCATCATCCATTCAGCAAGATTTCAAGGAGAATTCAAGAGATCAACCCTCTAAGCATTCAAGAGCATGCTTACAGTCATGGATCTAGGATTTGTCATTTGTGGGTCTATTGGAATTTTTAGAGATATTCTACATCATCATTTATATACAAGCATTAGTACATCATTGTGGATAGTAGATCTAAATCCATCCATGGATATTTGACAAGCTAGGTGAATATTTACATTTTTCTTTCTTTCTACCCGCTTTATCATTTTAAACTTGATTCTTCAACTGGGTATCAAATGAGGCAAGCCCCACCCTACCCTTGAATAAAAATATACCTTTTTCCTTGTGTATAGGTTTAGGTTTACAACTTTTGTAGCATCAAATTTGAATCTCAAAATTAAGGGTTTCATGTTGCATGCAAAACTCTAGATCTTAGAATTTGGTGTAGATCAAGTTAAGGATGATCTTGTCCTTGACCTAGGTCATCCCTATTCCTAGACCTTTAGATTTGTAAACTCCATAGATACTAGTTTCCAAGTTCTAGATGTGAATAGTTTTATATTCTAATAGGTTCTAATAGTGGTTTTTCAAATATGAGTTAACCTCCCTAATTGGCTTCTAAGGTGAGTTTTGTACTTCATTTTATAATTTCATAGAATTTATCTTTATGTTTTAGGTTTGATCCATTTATGTATTTAGTCATCATATATGTTCCTCAATTTTGTGTATCTCTATTAGTTGATTTACTTAAGACAAACTTAATAGAATCAAACAATAACATTATAATTAAGGTAATGAACATACTATAGAAAATAGTCCTTTGAGTTTACATATCAAAAAGATCCTTAGATTTAGCATTGGCATCTCTTGCATTTTATATGGGTTGTTTCAATCTAGTTTGAGTTCTTTTGAAGGGTTATGATTAAGGGTCCTTCTTTCACTTTCCCTAATTTAACGTATAAAATAAAGGAGTATTGATCATTTCACATGCCTACACATCATTACTTCCATCCCTAAATTTTTATGTTATAGAAAGATACTTCTTTTCTTATTTATGTGTTTCTAATTGATTCAATAATATGTTTTTATCACAATAAAAAAGAGATCATTGATATTTATTATTATAATATCACAATTTGTATGGTTATAATCAACTATATAATTTATAATTAATTATAAACTATGTCATTTTTACAATATTTTTAATTCTCATCTTAGTCTTTTAATATTAATATATTTAAATTACATACTTTTTTTATGGAAATATTTTACTTTACATAGATGCTAATATCTTTTCTTTTCTATAATGAAAATTACAACATGAGTAAGAATACATCTAATATACAAACCTTTTCTAACTAAGCAACTACACACAAGGAGATCTCATTCATCAATTCACCATAAAATCAGGCCTAAGCACACATAAAAAGTATTTGAACCTCCGCAAATGACTTTTTCTGTCTCTTGCCATCATCCTCCCTTATTGTACTCAAGCAATTGGACTACAATACTTTAACTTAATTTAATAAATTATATTCAAATGCATTCCCTCATGTCATAAAATGATAGTGTTCTATAATTTCATTGTTATTTTTATTTAAAAAATCACCACATCATGTTGCTTATATAAGTCCTAAAATTAATATTTAAATTGCATTTCCTAATCTAAATGCAAGTTCTGGTAAAATTACTAAAATACAAATAAAAAATTGTCATGTTTATGTTTATATTAATGCCATAATTCATATTCAAATCAAATTTTTAACCCAAATGCAAATTGTGGTTGAGACTACCAAAAAACAAATAGTGTATGGGTACAATTAAAAATAAATAAATTCTGTAGGAAGCGAGCCTACCAAACAATAAATATTAAAATAAACAAGAAGAAACCTTGTAAACATCATTTTAAACCATTCTCAATCATCAAACTTAATATTGTAAAGACCTTTAATTTTATCAAATGGTCAAATGTCTAGGCTTGATGTACCATACAAGGAGCTTTAAAAATTGAATTATAATCTGATGACACATGTTTGAAGGTAGCACCTCCCTTACTATGTATTAATGCATAAAAATATGAAGGCGTCTCTTCCAAACCTATGTGAATATATTATTATATTTTTTTACAATTTCATGTCATAGTCACATTTTTATTCCCTCTCAAATGATGTATCCTCCTTTAAAATAAAATAAAAAATCTATTTGCACCCACATAGTTAAACAATGTAAAATTCCTCCATATAACACAAGTTGTAGGGAGTTTTAATGAGGGTCTGCCCAAGTAATGGATTTGATAAAGAAGTTTTAAGGAAACAATGGAAAATGCAACAAATGAATTCCTATTAACCTACATAAGAAATACAACAATCTTGATAACATTATTCCTTTGAAATTCAATGCTAAGCATGATTAATAGAAAAAAATCTAGAGTTTAAAATGTTAAGGTGATTTTTTACTTGTTCTAAAAATTATAATGAATATATTAAATTAGAAGATAAAATTGAGATATTAAGTTAGATAGAGGATTTTAAATACATTGGCTTAGGGGTCCTAAATTATATATTTGAAAAGAAAATTCTTGATTTATTTATAGAAGAAGAAATATATATTAAGAAGTTTTTTTACCAAATATTTGTATTATACAATATAGAAAATTTACATCTAAAATCAACATTTATGATTGAATCAGTGATTTATATAAGTTTTTTTAATCATTAAAAGCAACAAGAGGTTGTTAGCCCATGGAACAATAACTAGTGTATTAATAGGACATTTATGGTGCTAGCACACTTTTAGAACAAATAGCACCTTAGAGTTTGTCTCTATCAAAAATAAAAAGTGTTTCTCTAACAAATAGCACAAGTAACACATTCATATAAGTGTTTCTCTGACAAGGACATATAGTTTACAATGGGGATGATCTTCACAAATGTATATAAAGCTTCAACTTGAACTCCTCATATCTCAAATTTTGAAATCTACAATACTTGATAGTTGTAATGTTGACAGAATGTATCTCTAAAACATAAAATTATTAGGGAACATTGTCATGATGCCCTTTTTAGGACCCTCCACTCATTTCATAACACTTTTCATTTGTTTCTATAAAGGGATTAGTTTTCAAAAAGGAAGGTATACAAAAATTTAATCATATGAAACTAGGGGGAAGGTCCTCTCACCATAATCCCATGTATGGCCTCCATCCTCACAATGAAATTATGCAACACATCTACATCTACCCTATATGACCTATCAAGAATCCTCTTGGATATAGAAATTTACATTATTTCAATTGCACCACACATACAAATAGTTGTAAACATTAAGAAATCCTCTTGGTAAAATAATGTAAGAGAAAAGTTTTAGATCACAATGAACTTTGCATAAAAGAGCTATCAAAAGTATTTACAATGCAAAATCACAATTTCAAAAAATAATTAAACAAGTTATTGAGGGAATAGAAACATCGCAACATATGCTCTGAAATAACACACATGTCACATAGATAATAGAGCCTCAAAGCCCCTTGTTCACACTTTCTAAAAGCCATCCTAACCCCCAAAAAACAAAATTGACCAATAAGGTTTAAGTGATAATCCATCAGCATAAATCAATCATCTAAAATAAAACATATTTTCTTAATTAAATCCCAATTGATTTTAAAATTAATCAAACCCACATTCTCATGCATAGATTCTATATTCAACACCATTTAATTTCAAATCTATATAACATAGTAAATTATTTCTTTTAAAATAAATAAGAATATATTTTTATTAAAAATATTCATGTATCAAGTGTATATCTATACATTCTAAATAAAACCAAATAAATCTATCTAATTAATTAACATTATTTAATATTTTATTGGTAAAAGGCATAAGTCATAATATTTTATTAATTTTAACAAATTTAGATGCATTTCCTCTATTCAAAATAGGCACTAGTAGGTGTAGTGTTGTGAAATCTAGTATACTACAAACATTAAGATTTAAATTAACATTCACAACTAAATCAAAGAAAAACTCATAATAAGACAAAAGGAACACTATGGAGGAAAGCATACCAAAAATGGTAAGCTCCTCAAGTTTAACCTATGATGACGTTGATATGTCCAACGATGAGGGATGTATGCTCAGATATGTTCAAGCTTCAAGTGGTAGTCGATCAAGCATGGAGTGTAATGCCCCACTAGGGAACCCAAAAGAAATTAACCTAAAGTTTCACTAAGTTTGCCAAATATTTATTTTTTTTAAAAGATAATAAACAACAATAGATATAATATAGCGGAAGCAATAATCACTTACTTAAAAATTATCCATAAAATAGATTACATCTCTTAAGGGTCACATGATGTTCGATCATAATTAATATTAATTAATACTAAAGACACTATATATAAAATCCACATTAAAGAATAACTACAAGTACAAATCCATTTAAATAATATACAATTATCTCAAACGTCACTTGGCAATAATCAAGATGCATAATCATCCATTGTACAAGTCATAGGGTATGAAAAGTTCAAAGAATAATACATCATATAATAAATTACATCATCTTGTAAGATCTCTAAAATCAAATACAATGTAATAAAGTATAACCATACATCATAGTATACAAGAATAGAATGAAGGGTATTACAAAACAAGGAACTCTAGCAATGACATCGAACTATTAGATCTCAATAGTAAAAGTAAAAAGCACTACCACCCAACCTTGTGAAACCTAAATGGTCCACTCCTACTAGGCTAATGAGATAGTCTCAAGCCCCAAATGGGACAACAATCCTAATAGTCATAACCAACATCTAGGTCAAGGAAAACCTGAAAGCAATCTATCTCAAAGATGCCAAGACACAAAAGACATCTAAACACAAAGGCAACAATGACACATAGTAAATATACTATGTAAGTGGACAAGTGTCATCACAAGAGCCAACAATAAGATTACCCTAGCAGCCACTCTAGACTTTGGCCCCCTAGTGTCTCTATGTGGCACCAATATCCTTTCATACAAATAAGGCATACTAACGAAGCAAGGTCACAACCAAGCATCCTATCTACTCCCATCCTAGCCTCTACTAGAACTCAAAGCATGGGCGAAGAAAAAAAATAACTCTTATTAATTCATTTTACTTTTATTCAATGAAATGTTATCACTTATTAAAATAACCTACAATAGGTTACCCAAGCAGCCTCTTTAGGGATCTAGCCTCCATTGCAAGCCACTTCCCAACATGACATATAGATAACCTGCCCTAAGCTTAGTAAAAGTAGAAGATTCCATAAGATCATAAAATACACATCAGTTCTTAAACAAGCAACTAGAAAGTATTGAAATATCACAGATTTCACCAATACAATCATCCTAATAGGACTAATCCAAAATCAAGTACACAAAACACAACCATGACATCACAAGACATCACCAAAATAATAACTCCCAGGCTCTAGTAGACATCCTTAAACTGGTCAACACTATAAGTCAACCCCAAACCCCACACACAAGAAATCATATAACTAGCAATGTAGTTTCATAGTTTTTGTCTAGTTTTAAAAATATATAGTTTTGATTTAATCATAAGGTTCAAGTTTACATTTTGTTATAAGTTTTCATCTTAATAAAGTTTACATATTTATCACTTATATTTATCCCTTATATATGGTTATTTTAGTAAACTTAGTTTTACTTGACAATTCAATTTTATATGAAAACGATTATTATTATTAGGGGAAATTTATCACATCTTTTGATAATTTGGAAACCTTAGTAGTTTTGATTACTTTTGGAAGAATGAAAGTTGAAACCCTAGATTGTAATCAAAAAACCCTATCAACTTGTAATACTTGAAAATAAAAATGAAAAATTGAAAACCTTGTTGTGAATTTATTGCTTTCTTTTAAAAAATGTATGTATACAAATTGATGTTTGAAACCCTTATTCAATAAATTTTGGGAATTCATATTTTAGTTGGTTGAATTTGGGTTGCCTGGGTAACCCATTGTAAGTTATTTTAATACATGATAATATTTCATTAAATGGGTTTTAAAAATTAAAAAGAATTAATAAGAGTTATTTTTTTTCCTCATTCATTCCTCAAGTGCTAGTATAGGCTAGGATGGGAGTAGAGAGGATGCTTGGTTGCGACCTTGCTTTGCTAGTATGTCTTGTCTATATGGAAGGATATTGGTGTTGCATAGAGACACTAGGAAGCCGAAGTCTAGAGAGGCTAGTAGCATAACCTTAGAGTCGACTCATGTGATGACACTTGCCCACCTACATAATAGATTTCCTACGTGTCTTTGTTGGCTCTGGATTTAGATGATACCTGTGCCTTGGTAGCCTTTGAGATAGTTTTCTATCAGGATTTCCTTGACCTAGATGTTGGTTATCACTTGTGGATTGATATTCATTCGGGACTTGAGATTATCTCCTCAGCATAGTGATAGTGGGCCATTTAGGTTCTAAAGGTCGAGTGGTAGTGCATTTTTCTTATACCATTGTAATCTAACAGTTGCATGTCATTGTTGGATGTGCTTATTGTTGGCATTATGTTGTATTTGTCATTAGTGACAACACTTATTTGATTATGAATGCTTATTGATCTCATCACCTAGTCTACAGTTTATACTAAGCATTCAGTGGTTACCTTGTAAGTTCAATAGTTAAGCAATTCACATTGAGTATTTTTGAAGCTATAGAGTGAATAGGCAGTACAGTAATGTATACCAAGCTTACAATATTCATCGAATAGATAGTGGTTATCAAGCTTCGCAGTGTCTACTGAGTTATTAGTTTGTGAGATATGAAATTAGTTTCTACCAAATGATGGATGTGTAGTGTTTACCGAGTGATAGCAAGGTAAACAAAGGTTTCAGTATTTATCGAGTGACACTATATCTACTGAGTCTCCAATTAGTATGAATTAAGCTTCTACTTCTTCTGAGTGCATGACAATGTTGAGTAATGCAGTGGATGTCAAGTATCAGAAGGTCACCAAGTTAGCTTGAAGAGCCTGAGTTTTCTACTATTTGGTTGACTCAGTAATGTTTTGTTTACTTGTGTTTTAGCTGACCTTGCAATTGTAATTATTGAAATGGTATATGTGTATTGTATTGTATCATTTGCAATGAGATGATAATAAGTCAAGGAATGGAGATGTAATGTTTGAGAAGAGTAAATGTGAATTAGCAATAGAGCAGAGTATTCAGCAAGGTCATTAAGGAGCAACAAAGATATATCAATCACAAGAGGTGATCTATACTTCAAGATCTATTCAGCAATCAAGTTGTAAGTTAGATCTACTATTTTATCCTGATAGGTGAATTAGTTTTCCAAATCCTTTAATAGGGTAGACTTAACACTCTTTGTATAAATCTCCTAACAAAGTGCATACTTCATTGTATGTTTGTAAAACCTCTAACAAGGTGGACCTAGCAGTCCAAATTGCTCTTAATAGGGCAGATCATCAAAAGTGGTCAATGTAAGCCCTAACAAGCCAACTTTATAATGCAGTAGTGAAGTTTTGTGGCTATTATCCCCACCCCAATTTTACTTTCTATTTGGAAGGTTTCTAAGTCACCAAAATACTATGTTCATGTGTTATGAATGTTTATCTTTTCTCATGCATGCAGTAGATTAGAAGAATGAATGATTTATATGGTTAAGTGCTAAATTAATTTTAAAAAATTTGAGGTTCCTGATTTACCCCTCCCCTCTCAGTAACCTAGCTAGTCCTAATTACTTCCAACAATTGGTATCAAAGCTTTGTGTTTCTCAAGATAAAGTTTGATAGCTTGAGCAAAGATCAAGGACAATGGAGATATTTAGACTTGACAAAGCTATTGAGAATGAGAAGCTAGATCTGGAAATGGTCATAGCTCAACTCAAGGAAGCAAAAGAGCATCTTTTCCAATCCCTAAAAAGAAGGAAGGAACTTGCAAGACAAATGAATGATCATCAGTATGTTGAAGAAAATATTGAAGACTTTTTCCCATCAAGTAGTTCAGATGAAGCTAATGAGGCAATCAAGGAACTCCTAGCAAAGAATGGCTCTCTACAAGAAGAGGTAAGAAAATTGAAAAGAGAACAAGAATTTTAGTCAATAAGAATGTGTGAAATCTTGGAACAAAGGAATAAGGCAAGTGAAGACTTGGAGGCAAGGAACAACGCAAATCAAAACCAATCCCTTCAGCAAGAAAGTCTTACCAATCAACTCTCCAATGCAAATGAGGAAATCATGAATTTGAGATGCGAAAATGAAAACTTAAGGAATGATCTAATCACTAAAAGCTTATCTAATTTTTGAAAAGAAAATCAATGAAAGGATGATGAAGTCACAAGAAGACATGGATCAATTAACTCAACAAAAGAGCAGAATCTTCACAGGAAAAAAGGTAAAGCAGGACTTGGTTACAAAGAAGAAGGTAAATCTTCCAAACAAGGTGCCGAAATGAATCAAAGACATACTTGCAATCACTGTGTTAATTTAGGTCATACATCAAAAAAATGTTGGAGCAATGGAAAGGCAAAATTCAATGGAAAATGCTACAATTGCAATAAACATGGTCATAAAGCTAATGAGTGCAAGGAGAAACCAAAACTAGAAGGTAAATGTCACAAATGCAAGAAACAAGGCCACAAGGCATTTGAATGTAGATCCAAACCATTCAATCCAGCTGAAAAAATTGTCAAAGAAATATTTGGTTGGAATTACAATACTTGGTGTAGATGTCACTATTGTGGAGAATATGGACACATTGACATAGACTGCACAAGGCATCACTTGAGAAAGAGAGATTCAACAGTAAGATGTTATACATGCACTAAAATTGGTCACATAGCTAAGATTTGAAGATGAAAAGAAAGCCAAAGTTGATAATATCAGGAAGCAGATGAGACAGCAGTGGATTCCTAAATCTACCCAGTAGAATAGTTCAAATGATGGAAATATCACTCAAGAAGTGGGTGACTCCACAATTTCCAATTAGATTCTTCAAGGAGGGACTGGAACTGTATCTTCAAGCTAAATCTTGAGCAATTCCAAATGGAAGAAATCAGAAGATCCAAATTAGTATATCAGATACAAAAGGATCACATGAGTTCAATTCATACTAAGCAAGGTTAGCCATAGACTCAACCAAGCTAGGTCGGGAGTAATGAAAGTTTTGTTTAATCACTGAGTCACAAGTTTTTACCAAGCTAGTGAGTGGATGACAGTCTATCACGCACTACTTTAGTATGGTACCTAGCATTAATGGAAAATTTTCATCAAAAAGGGAAGAATTTGACTCCATTTTTCACCACATCTTCAGTATTCATAGAGCAAAGAGATTTCTAGGTGCACTCAAGCGATTCCAAGCAATTTCAAGTGAATTTGTAGCTAAAGAATTTGTTCAAAAATTTCTTTCACTTACTAAGCAACAATGGTATTCAGAAGCACCAGTAATAGTAAGGCAAAAGGGGGTTCAGAGATGTTGGTTAAGGGTGTAGAGTGGAAAGCATCAAACTTCTAGCTAGTTCCAGCAGTGGCAAAGGCACTTAACCCTAATGGTGTGCAATCCCAAATGCCACCAAAGGTACTGTTAATTAATGATATCCAAACTCATTTTAAGTGTTCAATTTAGGAGATAGGAAACCTAGAAATGGATAGTGCTTTAGAGGAAATGTGTGTTGATGGCTCATTGAAACCCAAGCACAAGCACTTAGAAACAAAAGGGTTGACACATATCTCACACCTGCCAAGGAGTTTTCAGATAAAATGGACTAGGTATATTCTTAGTCGCATACACAATGGCCAATTATGGTTAGAACAACCCATGTTGATTACCAAAAAGATGATTTACAAGATCACTAACCTTCCCATGTTGAGCAAAGCAAAATCTATGAAAACCCTAGGTCAGGATGAACTCTAGAAGAAAACCCTAATCAAGTGGGATGGTAGACGTTTGAAAATTAGCATTATTTTTGATGTGGAGTTGAGGTTTGGTATTCATGTAATTTCCCACAAGATTTACAGCTCTAGTCGATTGAACAGCATGCCATGTGAGGTAGTGGACTTAGCATTTAAAGTTGTAAAGAAAAACATGGAATTTGACCTGTCAGAGTTACTGCTCAAACAATTAAAAAAGAATATGGATAGCATCCGAACATCAAAGAAAAACCCTTGCAAGTTTGGTTCTTTGTTGACATGTCTATTCTTCTATGTGCAAAAATTCTTCCCATCCAAAGGTTCTGTTGTATGGAGAAAGGATGTTCCCATTTTATATCAAATAAATGAGTTTATTGCATAAATGGGTGTAAATTTTGACCGTTTAATGGATAATTATTTTGAAGATTCTAAGAAAAGAATGAACAATAGGTTCAGGATTCCTCCTAAATTTATTGAGGATTATAAAGATGATGTATTTTTTATGGTAGACTATGACAGAGTATACATTCAAGCAATCAGGCCCCAAGTTGCATGGGTAAAACCTCTTCCTTATGAGGTCAATATTGATGAAACCATGGACATCATTGAAGCAATCATAAATGAGCCTACAAACCCTAAGCAATCAATTTTTGGCACTTATGATGAGGCAAAAGCCAGAATTGAACTGGAAATCAAGCTACCTCAAGCAATCAACAAGGGCGAGAGGAAAATAGAAAAGATGAAAACTGCCACTGACCCTCTGATGCTTACCGAGGGAAAAGGAGAGGATGAAGAAGAAGAAGAAGAAGGGGGAGGAGAAGAACAAGAATCAAAAAAGGAGGCAGGGCCAGCCAAGAAGAAATGGAGGGTTATCATTACTAAACCTCCAAAGGCCTCCATAGTTGTTTTCACCAAGAGAGGCAAAGGTGAAGTTGTGTTCAGCAAGCCCCAACTTAACTTCTACGAAAGGCTAAAACAAATGGAAGAAGGAGCTAGCATTACAAACTTCAAGGCTCTAAAGTTTGAAACAAGAACTGATGCCAAGAAGATGTAGATTGAGGAATTGATACTCACCAAAATGGGAAAGTGGAAGTATTCCCCAGACTAGATTGCTCCCCAAATCTCAAAAGAATTGTTAGTGAGATTGCAGCCAAGATGGAATTTAGCTGCATAGACAGCCAAGGATATTTATGAACAATCCTTGAAGAAATTATTGCCTAACCTTACTGATGTAGAAGTAAAGGCAGCCATGAAAAATAATGAAAGTAAAATGATGATCAGATTCCACACATGTTTGATTCTAATCAAAGACATTGAGCATGTTGTAAGAGATGCAGTAAACATGTGGAGAAACATCTATCATTTGCATAAGCCTAGTAATGATCTAGTTGAGATCAAGGATGATGATGGTGATAGTGATGATGAAGAAGATGATAACACTCCATGTGCTACTATTGATGTTGAGCATTAAGGGTTGATGAAGAAGAAAAAAAGGAAGAAGTTGATGAGGAAGAGAAGGAAGAAAATGAAGAAGATGATCCAATGTAAATTGTAGTAGAAGTCATTGCTTCCCTTCGTCACTCTCCACCTAAGCTAGCAACATCATTAGGGTTGGAGTTAGCTTCAACAGGAATGATTGCAACTACATCAAAAATATCATATGCACCTATTGTCTCATAGCTCCAGGTATCTTCAATGGAAGTATCAATCACTTCATCGACTGAGTTGTAGCCCTCTTCATCAACTCCTAAGAAATCTTCTTCAACAGGTTGCACAACTACTAGTTCACAAATTATGTCAACTTCTTCTGCTCCTTGTTTAGTAAGTTTGCCAATTTATTCTACAATTTTGTCTACTACAGCTTTAACTACACCAATTTTTGTTCCAATTAGCTCTTCAGTTGTAAATACTTCAATTTTTACATTACCTATTGGTACATCATTTTTGGGAAGCACATCAATTTTGGATTCAGCTAGTACTTCTTTTAGTTTTCCTTTAGTTGGACCCATTCAAGTCTTTTCTACTAGTCTAGCTACTTCAACTATTGTTTATGTTTTTAAGTCCAAGGAAGTAAGCACAGAAGTAAAAACCAAAGACTCCTCTAAACATTCTGCTTATTGGGAAAATAATTGATGAATACATAGATTTGGACAAAGAAATTGTTATTCCTAAGATAGATCTAGACACTGCCACAGCTAATGAAATGAGATTAGTCAGTTAGCTTTTAGAGCAAAAGGCAAGGCAGAAGTAGCTTAGAGAAGAGAGGGACATAGAGTTTACTATAATTGAGAATGCCAAAAATATAATCACTGAGGCTATAAGTGTTGATTTTGACTCCTCTCAACACATTTTGTTACAATTAGAAGAGGTTGTGAATAAGTTCAATGAGGACACTTCTGGCCAAGAGAAGCTCATTGAAAAGGAAGAGAAGAAATTTGACAATAAGGTACTTGAACACATTGTTCAGCACATTGCACTAAATCAGGTAGAATTATCTACAATTTTGAGCAACCTTGATCAATCCTTCACAAATGTAACATCACTTTTTGGCAAGCTTTGTGATGTTACCGAGTACACCAAGGTTATAAAATAAAAATTGAATAAGATTGATGTGGACATGAAAGCTAGTGCTCAAATTTTATAGCTTGACTTGAGTTCAAGCTCAATACATCACATGAAGGTGAAATTTTTGTCAAAAATGCAAGCAAAGTTACTTAGAGAGGTAGCCAGGATTAGGTCTACACTGATTGACATCCAAAATATGATCCTTCTAGTTATGGACCCAATGTAGAAACATATTGCCTATTCCAAAACATTGGTCCAAGATAAAAAAATTCAATAGCAGATCATATGATTAAACTTTCTGGAGAAGTTCAAGTGGCCCTCTCCACCTACAAAATTTTGCAAGATAATTGGGATAAGACATTAGCTCTTATTCTCAAGGTACACTCTAAATTTCTCTCACATTTTGATGTCTCTATTTGAATATATTGTATATACCCTTTGGCATTATTGTCAATAAGGGGGAGTATGAGATGAACAAGGGAGAGAACAGGGGGAGTAAAGAGACTTATGGAGAAATCAAGGAAGAAAATAGATTGATATGTGTATAGATAAAAGCTATGTATACATTATGCCATATGTATGGGGGGGATATGTAAGATATGTATATACACTAGCTTTACAAAGATCAATTTTGAAAAATCAAAAATCAATATGTCAGTGTATATAAGTTTTGGCTCGTAAGTGTTTTTTTCACTAATGCCAAAGGGGGATATTGTTGGTATTATGTTGTATTTGTCATTAGTGACAACACTTATTCAATTTTGAATTCTTATTGAGCTCATCACTCAATCTACAATTTATACCGAGCATTTGGTGGTTGCCTTGTAAGTTCAGTAGTTAAGCAGTTCACACTGAGTATTTCTAAAGCTACCAAGTGAATGGGCAGTTCAAAAGTGTATACCAAGCTTACAGTGTTCACCAAATAGATAGTGGTTACCAACCTTCACAATGTCTATCGAGTTATCGATTTGTGAGATATGAAGGCAATTTCTACTGAATGATGGATGTGTAGTGTTAACAAAGTGACAGCAAGGTAAATGAAGGTTTCAGTATTTACCGAGTGACACTATATCTACTAAGTCTCCAATGGTTACGGAGTTCCAAGCTATGTTGTGTGATTAGTATGAACTAAGCTTCTACTTCTACCAAGTGCATGAAAATTTTGAGTAATGCAATGGATGCCAAGTATCAGAAGGTCACCAAGTTAGCTTGAAGAGCCCAAGTTTTCTATTGTGTGGCCGACTCAGTAATGTTTTGTTTACTTGTGTTTTAATTGACCTTGCAATTGTAATTATTGAAATGGTGTATATTTAATGTATCATATCATTTGTAATGAGATGATAATAAGTAAGTCAAGGAATAGAGATGTAATGTTTGAGAAGATTAAATGTGAATCAGTAGCAGAGTAGAGTATTCAGCAAGGTCATTAAGGAGTAGAAAAGATATATCAGTCACAAGAGGTGATCTGTACTTCAAGATCTATTCACCAATCAAGTTGTAAGTCAGATCTACTATTTCATCCTAATAGGTGAATCAGTTTTCCAAATCATTTAACAGGGTAGACTTAACAGTCTTTGTATAAATCTCCTAACAGAGTACATACTTCATTGTATATTTGTAAAACCTTTAACAAGGTGGACCTAGCAGTCCAAATTGCTCTTAATAGGGCAGATCATCAGAAGTGGTCAATGTAAACCCTAATAAGCCAACTTTATACTATAGTAGTGAAGTTTTGTGGGTATCATCCCCACCCAGTTTTACTTTCTATTTGGAAGGTTTATGGGTCACCAAAATACTATGTTCATGTGTTATGAATCTTTATCTTTTCTCATGCATGCAGTAGATTAGAAGAATGAATGATTTATATGGTTAAGTGTTGAATTAATTTAAAAGTTTTTGAGGTTACTGATTCACCCGTCCCCTCTTAGTAACCTAGCTAGTCTTGATTATTTCCAACACTTATATAGTTGTACCTTTCTATTTGATATTATATTTCTGTTGGATGGTTATATTTTTTTGTACTGTACTTGTTTATGAAAGATCTTATGAGATGATTAATTTATTTATGATGTATATTCTTTGAGCTTTTCATATCCTTTGATTTATATAGTGGATGATTAGGTATTCCAGTTATGCCAAGTGGCATCCTTTGTAATTGTATATTATTTATTAGATTCATACTTGTGATTATTCCATGATGTGGATTTTGGTTATGTGTTAGATTTAATATTAATAAGCTTAAATGTGATTCAACATCATGGAACCCTTAGGAGATGTACTTTGTTTAGGATGGTTGTATGTGTGTGAGTTATTGTTTCTACTATATTATCTCTTATTGTAGAAAAAAAAAATTGACAAACTTAGTGAAACTTTAGGTTACTTTCTACTGGGTTCCCTAGTGGGGCATTAGATGGAGATGGATGAGGGATTCAATAATGGAGGTGCGGAAGGATTTGAACATGGTAAGGGTGTAAATGTATATGTTGTAGTGGTTAATGGGTTAATGGGGCATTATAAGTTTGAATGGAAGTTTAATGACTTGTGAGAGGGTAAGGGCTCAATTTATAGGCTAAGGGGTGATGAGATGGAGGGTTAGGATGTGAGGATGGAGAAAAGGTGAGGAAGGGCTAGGATGCAAGGAAGGGAAAGCACATCGATTGTGCTTCTTCAAAGCTCTAGCCTTGTAACACTTGTCACAAGGGGATTGAATGGTCAAAATGGAGCATTAAAGGGAATTATGAGGGAGGAGGAGTGTGGAAGAAGGATGTAAGAGGTATTTAAGGGCATTTATGGCATGTAAGAGCCATTAATGCTCTTGAATATGAATGTGATGGATAAGGTAGACTTTTGACTTTGGCTTGGGTTAGAAAGTCTTAACCCTTGCTTAAACTTGTGCACATGTTTAGGAGGGAGATTAGGCTTAGCTTAGGAGGGGGCTTAGGTGGTAAGTGGCTTAGCTTTGATGCAATGGTGGGTTAGTTGGCTAAGTGAGGTTAGTATGGATGAATAGGTTGGATTAGGGTAATGATAACATTTAGGGATGATTAGGGATTTGGAATTTATTTATTAAATGTTATATTTAATAAAAGGGGGATGTGGGATTAAATTAAATAGATTTTTGCATTTTTTTAATTTAATAGAGGAATGTGGATTAACTGATAAATTGATTTTGGGTTATCATTTGATTTTATCAATTGGACTATAGTTAATAAAATAAATTAATTAGCTAGGGGATGATGATAAATTAATTAAATCTAAAATATTTAATCAATAATATTATAGGAGATTACTAAATAAGATTACCTAGTGATGTAATAAGATTTAGGTGTCTATATTTTGTCCCTCTTTGACATAGTGTTGGAAAAATACTATTTCAAAGAAGTTCAAATATAAATTATGCAAAGAAGATTTTTAAAGCAATATGGTTGCCCTAGTCTCAAGTAGAAGAGGATAGAATGGATTGTGTGATGCCCCCTCAAGAAGGCAATGAGGAGAGAAAATGGGGCTTGGCAATTTCTTGAAAAGTTACAATAAGCCAAGCTGAGAAGGAGGATATAAAAGGATGCAGAAGGACTAAAAGAGTGTTAAAATAGCTATTAAATTGCAAAAATAACAAGGCTAGAGGAAAAGAGGGTCATTGGAGGGGTCATAGAGGGAAATAGGGCATAAGGCATTATAGGGGGCCTATAAGGGGATCTAGGAGGACTGGAAAGGTTATTTTCTCTCATATCTATGGTGATATAATTTTTTTTCAAGCTCTAATTTTGAGGATGCAATGGTTGCATAGGGATGACCAGAGCATCAGGTGGATGTGGTATGAAAAGTATGGACATGATAAACACCAGACTAATTGGTAGGCATGAACAACTTTTCTTTGTGATTTTTGCATTTAATTTTGTAGCATTCCTAAATTTTATAAAATGTGTTCCCATAGGCACGAGTCTAGTTTGATCACAGTCATGATCAATAGGACACTAATCTCATTAAAAGTCAAGGGAATGGTTTAAAAAGTGTTGAAAGTCATTTTCATGAGAATGTGAATTTGGCTGGCAACTATCAAAAGAATGCAATTTTGATTGGAATATTTTGTAGGATGGCAATCTAGAATGTGGGAACACATTCCCAATAGTGGGAATGTGGTCTTACAAGATAGGGTGGTTTAGGAAAGAGTCAATGTGGGAATGGGAAAAATTGATCGGGAGGGGCAGAGCATAGGACATGTTCCCATGGTGATCTATAGTTGCAAAAATGCGGGGATGCAAGTTGGGAACTGGGAACATAGGTTAGGGTTGGATGGGATTAGAAAATACTAAGGAGCAATCTAGCTAAAAAAATGTACCAAAAGGAATGCTAGCAGAAAGATGGTTCGTGGGAATGCAAACCTGCTTGCAAGAATGTGGGGAAAGAGTCAAGTACTAAGTCGGTGGGAAAAGAGAGGGAGATAAAACATAGGTATACAATTTTGGTAAGAGGAATAGAGAACTGACGTGAGTGTTGATTTACTTGATGCAGTGGTCATTAGATGCCTTGGTGTCACAAGAGCGACATGTTGTAGAGCTTCATGCTGGAGAGAAGTTTACACCAATGGATTAGGTAAGGATTGACACCATTGGATTGGGATATCTAGCCAGATTACCCCATAGATGGACCTATATGGAAATGGTGATAGTTTTATGTGAGCGTTGGCATAGTGAGATAAACACATTTCATCTATTGACAGGCAAGATGATAAGACATTAGAGGATGTGTACAAGATCTTCTAGCTACTAGTGTGAGGTACATCAGTGATGGCAACTAGGGTGATCACAGGAGAGGTGGTTGTGTGGTGACTGGTGTGGCTGAGAGTTGAGTTCCATATCTAGAGGGGCCAGTTTGCTTTAGATGAGAATTTGGAGTGGGTGGTTGTGGAGCAAAGGATATACTTTTATGCATGTCATCTAGTGTCAAGGTATATTGCCCCAAACACAAGCAGTATAGGTATTACAAGTATTACTTTGGCACTAATACCGATGATCATGCAAATCATGGATGATGGAGCCCCGGTAGGATGGGGTTCACTAATGTTGGTCAAGTTATATCAGGATCTCCATCATAAAGTATACTAGGGCACAAGGTTCCACCAAGGGAGGAGCATGGGCTTTCTGACCCTATTACAAGTGTGGGTGTGGGAGCATATAGTGGTATTCACACTGATTGGGTGGAGGGATAGGTAGCCAGAGGAACTTGTGGTATATAGCCAGGGTGATCCTCTCACCTATCACTATACAAAGGAGGTTGACTACTAGCAAGTCTAGTTGGACTAGATATAGGTCATGATATGGAGGCCATATATGGGTCTTGGGTTGAGGGAAGAGGAGAGGTAGAAGTTACCTTACATCATTTCACCATACTTTATTTTTGGTTGATGGGAGTATATTATCAAGTAGTATCAACTAGATAGGGTGCTACGACAATTTGGGTGGCTACATCTTGCACTAAGAGAGCTCATTTGGTACCAGAGGGTTACAAGAGATTTTTTGACCTTATTTGGGCTAGCTCTATAGAGGAAGGGATTATTGCAAGAATGGAGAAACCTAGCATCATAGGATTGGGATTGGTTTGGGGGGGTAGCAAATGTTGACTCCACACAAGAGTATAAGGATGGGAATCAGAGCTCGACGCTAGTAGGTCGAGCATAGGTGACAACAGCAGTAGTAGTGGTAAGGGAGATCATCCATGTGGTAAGGCAGGGGAGATATGAGGCTAGAGGCCTGAGAAAATGGGTATAGGTTGTCATTCAGGGGGAGGTGCCATAGAGGTGGAGGTAGAGGGAGATAGAGGAGGAGGGGAGACAGGAGGATGCAAGGTTGCAGTCAAAGAGAGGAGAGGGCAGACATGAGGATGTGAGGAGGCTATAGGGAGAGGGAGGAGAGGGGGGCAAGGGGCCAGTGGTGGAGGAAGGGGAGGGCCAATCCATCATTAAGGGTAGGTGATGATGGATTGGCGGGGTGATATGTATCCCTACTGTAGGCACATGATGCTACTAGGTAGCTATTGTTGGATACTCAATAGAAGAGAGACCATCTTAGAGTTGAGCAAGATCAATTCTAATATGAGCATGATGTAGCTCAGGGATAGGTAGACCTAGCAGGGATTGAACTAGGGAGGGTAGGGTGGAGATCATGGCACTGGAGAGGCAAAGGCTGGAGGGTAGGATGGAGATTATCTAGGAGGAGAGGGATAGGTTGGTGAGAAAGGTGGCCATGTTGAGGGAAAAAATGGCAGTGAGGGGAGGATTGTAGGAGCTGAGGTGGTTGAGGGGGAGGTGGAGGATTTGCAGGAGAGGGTAGGATTCGATAGAGGCAGATACCATGTAGTGGTGCTAGTGGACTAGATAGAGCATTATCAATGACTAACATGGTAAGGCATAGCTGGTATGCATACAGGCATGGAGGGAGGTGGGGAGAGTGAATAGAGAATGGGGGGCTCACAAAGGACTAGTGGGTCTCAGTACACAGGTCATAACCTTAGGACAAGGCAAAGCCAAAGATGAGATAGGGGGATTGGAAGGAGGAGGGATGACGTAGAGAGTGCAGGCACTGGTAGAGGATGGATGAGGCCACCTCCACCACCACTAGGTGCAAGGAGAGATCCACATGAGGCTCAAGATGAGGAGGTGATGGACAAGGATACATATGAGTAGTGATATGTTGCAGTTTTGATGATGTACACTATTTTGGATGTATTTTGTGGGCACAAACCTTATGTATTTGTATGGATAGTTGTACTCTATGGACATTGGTTTGGGTTATGATGGACTTTTGGATTCTTTAAGGGATGGGTGATGCATTCTTTATTCTTTGAGGATGTGGGATATATATATATATATATATATATATATATATATATATATATATATATATATATATATATATATATATATATATATATATATATATATATATATATATATATATATATATATATATATATATATATTTATTTATTTATTTATTTATTTATTTATTTATTTATTTATTTATTTATTTATTTATTTATTTATTTATTTATTTATTTATTTATTTATTTATTTATTTATTTATATATGAGCATTCTTTGTGGTGGGATATGTATGTACTAAGTACTGTGCTATGTGATTTTTTTTTTAAATTACTATACTATTTTGATTTTTGATGGGATGCATGTGGATAGATGTATGAGACAAACTGACATGTGTTATGCAAGATGTGATGGTGGATTTGTGAGATATATGATATGGATGATTATATTGACACGTTGTGATGTAGAATGTGATTATGATAATGGAAATGAACCTAAGATTATGATAATGGAAAAGTATAAAAATGAACCTAAAGTTATGATAACGAAAAAGGATAAAAATGAACCTAAAACTATGATAATGGAAATGACCTAAGATTATGGTAATGGAAAAGTATAAAAAATGAACCTAAAGCTATGATAATGTAAAAAGGATTAAAAAAATGAACCAAAAACTATGATAATGGGAAAGAAAAAATGAACCTAAATGAGTTTGATGATCAGAATGAACCTAAGATTATGATAATGGAAATGAACCTAAAATTATGATAATGGAAATGAACCTAAGCTTATGATAAGAGAAAAAAGGATAAAAATTAATGTAAAACTATGATAATGGAAAAGGATAAAAATAATCTAAAATTATGATAATGAGAAAGGATAAAAATGAACCTAAAGCTATGATAATAAAAAATGAATATAAAACTATGATAATGAGGAACGATAAAAATGCATCTAAAACTATGATAATAAAAAATGAATCTAAAACTATGATAATGAGAATGGATAAAAAATGCACCTAAAACTATGATAATGAAAAAATAATGAACTTAAAAGTGTATGATGATGAGAATGAACCTAAGATTATGATAATGAAAGTGGACAACTAAAACTATGATAAATAAAATGCATCAAAACTATGATAATAAAATTGGATCTAAAACTATGATGATAAATTGAGGAGTTAAAATAAACCATAAAGATTATGATGATGGAAACAATAAGTAACTTGGGATGTAAGGAATTATGACAATGCAAATGATGACTAAAAAATGAAAATTATCATGGTAATGTGATGAGAGATGAGTGGACATGATATGAAATGCAAGTAGAATGATAGGGAAACATATGTGGGGATAGGATATGTATCATACCATTGATCAACCATAGCTTTGGTTGGGGGCGAGCAATGTACACAAATTTGAACATAATATTTGTGGGACAAGAGATCTACAGTGATGTGATGGGTTAGGGGATCAGAAAGAAGGGAAAAGGGAATAGGCTTTTAGATTGGATCTGAGGGGATGGGGTGGAATCTTGATAGGATGATAGGAGATCTAGGGATGCTTTTAGGAATAGAAATTGGTTAGGTAGGTAGGATAAATGTGTATGGTAAGACAAGAACATGTAGGATTTGGTAGTAGGGATGTGGTAAAAGGGCGATGAATGATTTTTTTTTTATGGAACAAAGTGATGGGGTGATGGAAATATGCTTGAAGCTTGAGGGTGGGGTACTTCATTGAGAAGTACCACCATGTAGTTTGAGCACTTAATTTGATATAGGAATATTGGGTATATGCCAAGGTTACTAAGAACATCAAGGTCTTTACCCCAATATTACATACGACTGACTCGAATAGGAACACAAGGATTACCCCAGCATCACACATGAATCCCAGAGGAATTAGAGTGGAAATAATACTAGATAGTCCACAAGAAAATGATATTTTCCAATTATGCCATGTGATCTCAAATGATCAAATGTTTGGAACATGCAAGGGTCACATCTGACTAACTCACAAGTAGAAAATACCTGATCAAAACCTCATGCTTGAATTTCTCCATTCACAACACACCATGATATAAAAGATCATGGTGACCTTGAAGAGGGAATGACAAAAATTCTTGGAAAAGATACTTCAATAAATGATAAGTGAAATCCAATATCAAAAGCAAGAATAAATCCATGAAAAAGTAACCTTTTGCCAAAGAGATTAGTAAGAATAGATACTGATGAACAAAGGTTAGACATGAGGAAGGATGCACCCTAAAAAAACCTATTGGTAGTATTCAAAACTTTATGATGAGTTTAGAAACTATAACCTTTCTTAGGACAACTCTTTGATGATATGGGATCTTGCGACAGGCTTTGAAGAATGACCTAAACTAGGAAGGACTGGGAAAAGGGGATATAACACAAATGGACCAAGATATGTGCAAGGGTTGCTATAGAAAATTTCAAAATGTTTTGGACATTTTTTATGACATGTGAGTGGTGTTATATACAATGGAAAAAGCTCAAGATGAGGAGATAGCATGAATGATCTCATATAGTACATCGTTGCTAGAGTTATAAGTGGTATGATACACATATATGGTACAAGAGAGAAGCTATGTGCGATATGAGACATGTGATAGGATACATGGATATGATATATGTGGAAAGAACCATGGTATAATACACCTCTCTATTTGATTTCCAAGCTCAAGGATGGGGATAGTGGTAGTGATAGTGTGGTAATGTGATCATCGGAATACCTTGGAAAAATGGGAAGATGGGCAATGAGATACAAAGGGAGATAGTAAATGCATGTAGATTGTTGATAGATAATGGGAAGGCCAAGTATGCCTGGTGCCTATTTTCTAGTTTTTCACCAAAGTACCTATCTAAGATGCCTGAATTGCCAAATTTTCACCATTGGATGCTTATTTCCTTTTATTATTTTCTTTTACTTTTTTGGATTTATTTTATTTTTTGGTTTTTTCAATAGGATTAATTTGATACACTAAGGATCTTAGGCATATAATTTCTTGAGGTGAATGATGTTGGTGGGATCATTCAGTGTTTCACCTCACAACTGTTGATAATTGACAAGCTTCGAAGCCAAAAGATGATGTGAAAACATATGGACCAAGCCATGTGGACTCAAACTTTCCCTTCTTTTCTTGCTCTACCTAAACTTTCATATTTTGTTTAAGGACCATGTCACCTTCTTGAAATTGTCATGGGTGAACCTATTTGTTGAAGTTTCTCTTGAGGCAATTTTGATAGAATGTGAGATGGTCATAGGCATGTTGCCTTTTCTCATCAAGTAGATCTAGTTGGGTGAGTCTGGGGACTTTGTAATCCTCATCTGATATTTGTCCTTGTAGAGAAATGCCTAAGGATGGGAGTTCAACTTCAATAAGTAGTACTAATTTGACCCCATAGATGAAGAGTATGGGGTTATGCCTATGGATGTACGAAATGAAGTATGATAGGCCCATAGGGTGGGGTTGATTTGTAAATGCCAATCATGACCATAATCATTGAAAACTTTCTTTAGGATTTTGAGTAAGGTTTTGTTAGTTGCCTCAACCTGACTGTTACCTTATGGGAAGTAGGGGATGGAAAAATGGTGGTGAATATGCAAGGAGGTGCACAACTCTTCCATATTTCAAAGTTACCTCCATGGTCAGTGAAAATGGTAGTTGGGATGCCGAAGTGGTAGATAATGTGACACAGGATGAATTTGGAAACTTGAACTCTTGTGGTGGTGACAAGTGGGACTACTTCTACCCATTAAGTGAAATAATTAGTTGCAGTGATTATCCACTTATGTCCTTCTGAAGAGAGAGGGCTATAACACCAACAAGGTCAAACCCCGTACATGCAAATGGCCATGGCAGTGTGATGGGTTGAAGATCTTGAGTTAGGACTCAAATCAAATTTGCATGTTGTTAATAGAATAGACACCTTTTGACAAAGTCACAAGCATCATGCTCTAGAGTAGGCCAATAATATCCAGCTCTATGTATATTCTTAGCTAGGACTATATCACTTGTGTGAGCACCACAAAGTCCAACATTTATCTCTTTAAGAGCAATTGCAGCCTCATTTTGGTCTAAACATTGAGAGAGAGTTTTATGATAACCACAATGATATGGGGTATTAGCTACAATTTTATAGTGAGATTCTTTGTGAATATGGTTTTGGCATTAGGTTCATATAATATAGAGAGATATGATACCATTCTGTAGATAAGAATGAATATCATGGTACCATAGAGATTGGGGACCAACCAAGATGCATACCTGTGTTGATTCATCGTTCTCATAAGTGGTCTTGTGTAGCTTCTCGACTAAGAATTCATATTGTGTAGCTTCCAAGGGATCTCCAAGAGTGAACTAATAGTAGTCATGGCATCTATGGCCTTTTTTTGCAATCTAGGCACTTGTGTGAATTGGATCTAAGTAAAGTGTGCTTCAACTGATCTACCAATTCTTTGTAAGGCTAAAGTTTATCATCCTTGGTTTGATGCTCATCAAGGACTTTCTTGGTAATCAGCTATGAATCTCTGAAGACCTATAGCTCTATGATGTTCCACTCAATTGTTATTTTGAGCCCTACAATAAGAGCTTCATACTTTAAGATGTTGTTGGTGCACTGGAACTAGATTTTGAAAGACTTAGGAATGTAGTTATCTTGAGGAGTGACCAATAGTATGTTGGCTCTAGAACTATGGGATGTTTAAGATCCATCAAAGTATAGTTTCTAGGGTGTTTGTTCCTCTATCAGGCAGAGATGTTCATCTAAGAACTCTATAATGAGAGGTTAATCGACAACCAAGGGGACATCAACTAGGTGATCTGCTATAGCTTGAGCTTTGATGGCTTTTCTATTAACGTATTGGATGTCAAATTCACTGAGAAGCATGACCTATTGGTTAGGCAACCTATCAGTACTATGTGTGATAACATATATTTGAAAGGATCAATCTTGGATATAAGTTGCACAGTGTGACTTAGCATGTAATGATGAAGATTTTGAGTGGCAAACACCATGGCTAAATGAGCCTTTTCTATGGTTGTGTAGTTAATCTCATACCCAACTAGAGTGTGACTAATGTAGTAAATAGCCCTCTCTTTTTTGTTGTCGTCAAGTTGTGCTAGAAGTGCACCTAGTGTTGTTGTAGTAGCTATGATGTGAAATATGAGTGGTCTTCCTACAATAGGAAGAACTAGGATAAGTGGATTAGCCAAGTATTGTTTGATTAGTTCAAAGTTACGCTGGCAAATAAGATCCCACATGAATTTTTGGTCCTTTTGAGCAAGTGTGTAAACGGTTGACACTTATTTGCTAGCTACAAGATGAATCTTCTGACTGGTTGCAACTTCCCCTTCCCCTAGAGAGAGTGAAGTTGTCTAAGTGTCTTGGGAGGAGAAATATCCATGATGGCCTTGACCTTTTTAGGGTCAACCTCAATACCACACCTTGATACAATGAACCCTATGAGTTTTCTAGATGTGACATTGAAGACACATTCTTTGGGTTGAGCATAAGGCGGTACTTAGCTAGCCAATCAAACACTTCCTCGAGGTGAGATAAGTGATCAAGGGCATTAAGAGATTTGACTAGAATATCATCCACATAATCCTCAAGAGTTTTGTGAATGAGGTAATGGAAGATGACCATCATGGCTCACTAATAGGTTGCCCCAATGTTTTTCAACCCAAACGACATCATGTTATAACAAAAGGTCCCTCAAGTGGTGGTATATGTTGTCTTATGCTGATATGCTTCTTCTATCTAAATCTAATTGTACCTAGAAAAACCATCCATGAGTGATAAGAGCTCATGTCCTACAATGAGATCGACAATCATATCTATATTTGGCAATGGGAAATCATCCTTTGGACAATCCTTATTAAGATCACATAAATCTATGTAAATCCTAATATCACCAGAAGGCTTTGTGATAGGTACCATGTTAGAGATCCAATCTAAATAGTCAATCTGGTGAATGATCTTCACATCTAGCAATTTTTCTAACTTTTCTTTGACAAGTAGGACAACTTTGGGATGCATCTTACAAAGTTTTTTCTTGATTGGTTTAGCCTTTGGATCTACAACCAAATGATATACCACTAACTTAGGATCAAATCTTGGCATGTCTTGATAGGACCATGCAATGTGATTGATATTTTATTGAAGCACCTCAATGAGAAGGTTTTCTTGTTCTAGTGGTAGAGATGCTACAATGTATGTGATTTTTGATGTCTCTATTAGACTAATATTGACTGGTCTAGTTTACTTTATTAGGATTGATGATGCTAGTGACCTATGATCTTGTGGGGGAAGGATCAAATCTCCATCCTCGAGTACCTCAGAAAGGTTTTTATTGTCAGATACATCCTTTAGTTTTATTTCATTTCTTGAGTTATATGATGGTGCTCTAAAAGAGTTTTCACCAGGGGATACTTGTACTTTGCTTTTTTTTCTTTTTGTTGTCTTTATTTTGATCAATTTTGTGACTAGAGATTTCCTCCTCCCCAAAGTAACCTTTTGCATCCAACTTGTAGACATAAGTTGACTATGGAGGTTTTTTTTGTGTGGTATTTTAGTTTCCATGAATCTGAGGAGCACATGCTTTATGGAGAATTTGTCAACATGGATAACACTTGGTTGGTATGAATCAATGAGTTTAGGATGAGTGAGTGGTAGGTCTATGAGATGAATGGAAAGTTCATAGAGAATAGAGGTTCCTTAGATAAGTTTGTCAAGTAAAATATCATCATAGGCTTTCTTTTCAACTTCCTAAAGGATGTCTTTGACCTCGACAAAGTTGTTTTCAATGTTTAAAAAGGCATGATCATCTTTTGTGGTGTCCATAGTTGTAGGGAGTCCATAGCCAAGACCTTTCTTTTTCTCTTCCTTATATGCCTCTACAAGGTGTCTAATGCTTGACTCTTCATTCCCTGGGCCTCCTTCCTAATAATCTCATTATCTAGTAGCAAGCCAATGTGAGGATGGGTATTTTTGTTTGAAGTAGTCAAGAAGCCATTTACCTTTTAGAGGTGGCTCTATGTATAGCCATGTACTAATATTAGGGGTGGTTTCCTCTCCATTTAGGATCCCATTTGCAAAAAATGTGGTGGGTCCAAGTTGTTCGATATGAGGACTCATGTTTGGCTTTGGCCCCTGATAAGTTGGGTGCCCCCTAGTATGCGAATCAAGTGGTAGATCAAGCACCAATAGAAAAGGCATCTAAAAGACTGTATTCTCCATGACCTTGGTAGTTGATCTTAACCATGGAAAGAGTGGAGGCTAGTATGGTATTTGGATCATGGCAAGTACCAGAGGAGCTAGTTATGGTGTTTCTAATCTTGATTCTAGTGCAATGGTTATTACATGAAGTGTCTACCATATTGTAATAAGCAAAGGGTTCAGGATCAGCATGGATGGTTATCTTAGTGTCATTATGTAGAAATTTAATACACTGATGATATATGGATGGAATGGCCTTCATAGCATGGATCCATGGTTCATCAAGGAGGATGTTATATGGTAGGTTAAGATCAACCACATGATAGATTATTTCTTGAGTGATATGACCAACTCTGATAGGTAGTAGGATAGTTCCTTTAGTAGTTTGCTATAAAATATCATATGCCTTGATAGTGATGACTTCATTTAGAATATTTGCCTCAGTGTATCCTACTTGTTTGATGAATGTTAATGTACATATATTCAAGGCTGGTCCATTATCTATCCTAACCATTTTAACAGTAAAGTCAGAATTCATGATGGCTATGCAAAGTGGAAATATATATTCTAGTTCAATAGCTAGGATGTTTGAAGTTTTGAAGGACAATGTGCATGATGTGGTAGATGGCCTACTAGGTTATGAAATTATATGGCATTGATATCAGTAGGGACACCTGACTCATGAAGAGTATTGTCAAGGATCTCTTAGTAAAGTGGGTTTGTGCACAAGAGATCTAAAATGGAAATTTGAGCTAGCATATTTCCAAGGTGTTCCAAGATGTTATATTGTGGTCCTAATGGAGGTGGTCTTGATGGGGTGGGTATAGATTGTGTGGGTATGTTGAGTCAAGTTCTTCTTGTGGTAACTGCACATTGAGTGTATGGGCCTTCGATATTGATGATATTTATAGAAGGCTCTATCTAAGATACATAGTCGATTAGATTTCCATAGTCCAAGTAGGCCAAGGTATAGTTCTATGATTTATTGTGGTTATCACCTTGTTTGGTTTGATCATTGTTTGGTTTATTGGTGTTGTTAGAGGTAGTATCATTCACAAGGGCTTTGCCTGCATTTTTTTTATGTGGAGGAAATGTATTTTTATATATCAATAATCTTGCCTTTGGGGAAGATTGTGCCCCCACTATGATTTCCTTTTGATAAATGAGATCTTGTATGTAATATTTGAGTTACATGCACTTGAGGGTGGGCTACCCTTTAATGTGATGAAATTTGTAGCACTCAGTCTCTTTATACTAAGATGCCCTTGACTGATTGGTTTCTAATGGTTGAGTCTATGGGTGTCGAATAAGATTATTTTGGCCAACTTTTCAAAGATGGCATCAAGTTGTTCCCCCAAAGGGGTGTATACATAGATTTTTCTCTATACATGCGGCCTGGAGCCAACTGCTATAGTAATGGCATTCATCTGATTTAGAGGATTTTGTGCTTGTGAATTGTGTTGAGTGTGTTGTGATTGGGGTTGTTGGTATGATTTTTGGTATGCACTCTATTGATAAGTGGACTATTGTTGTTGTGGTAATTGTCAATAAGGGGAATTAGGTGCATTGGGTGTTGTTACTACCACCTAAACTTGTCGTGTATCAGTCACACTATTAGTGATCGCATCTTTATTTTTGTTCTAGTATCATGGTTTGGCATTGTATTACCCTAGGTCTTGGGTGTTTTATTTGTAAATTTTGATGACACCATCCTTAATGAGTCCTTGCTCTAGGCCCATTCCCTTTTCCTTGATGTCTTTATATGTTTGCAAGCAATTCATAACCATGTGGTGTGCAAGACTAGGATGTGTGTTGTTAATGAACATCTTGACAAGGTGTCATTCAAGTATGTTGCATGAGATTTGGGTTGTGAGAGTTTTTCATCACTGTAAGTAATCTACAAGGCTTTCCCCTCCTTTTTGTTTGGTATGAACTAGATCCACTATAGATATCGGTTTCTAGTAATGAGCATACTAAGCCACAAAGGCTTTCAACATATCAGCAAATGTACTAATTGTGCCCTGGGGTATGTGATAGAACCATTCAAGAGTGGGGCATCCTAGACTCTTTGGGAAAAGCCACATGAGGAGTATGTCATTATAAGCCACCTCAAGGTAGTGCATATAAAACTCTTTGATATGGGTCACCAAATCGCCTTTCCCCCTAAATTTATCAAATTTTGGGATTTCAAAGTGTTTCAGAAAAGGCATCATTGTTATAGTCTTGTCAAACAGATATGAACAATCATTTTCAAACTTGAAGGTCTTCGACTCATTTCCATCTTTGAGTTCTTTTAAGGAACTTTTCATCTCTTCCCATTCAAGTTTGATAGGAGCTATGACTAGTGCCCCCAAACTCCATGCCCCTGACAGAGGGTATGTATCTGATTGTGCATGTGAAGGTACGTGGCTTTGATTGGTATGCGATGGTGGAAAAAATACAGATTGTACCACTACTAGGATGAGAGTGATGGGTTGTTGGAATGGTGGTTGAGCATACTATGGTGTTTGTTGGATGTGGCTTTGATCGGGTGGTTATTGAAGTGGAGGAGAGGTGTGGGACTATTGTCTAGTCGGAGGATGTTGTACAGAAGTTTGAACATGTGATGAATGTAGTGGGATTTTTTGGAAGGGCAAGGGTGGTGGATATAGTGGTGATACAATTTGGAATTGAGTGCTTGGCTAAGGTGGCAATTGGGATCTATAAGAAGCTAAATAGTTATTGTAAGGAAATGCAACTAGCACTGGTATTGACTGGTGTGGTATGGCTTGGTTGCTTCCTAAAGGTTGCATAGAAAAATAATTTGTGATGGTAGATGTGGGTTGACAGAAAATGGTGGTAGCATTTGGAAATTAGGCATGAATAGATTACTAGTGAAAAGGTTGGTAGGTGGACCTTGTGATTGCATGAAATTCCAAGGACCTGGTGGAAAAGAGGTGGCAGTGTTCTAACTTGTAGAAAATGGTTTACCACAAATAGTGGGTGAGATAAAAGGAGGATTGTTGGACCCCAATGATGGTTTTCATGTGGTATAATGAGATGAAGATTTCTTGTGTTGCTAAGAGGGATAGACTGTAGTGCTAGTAGATACATATGAAGTGGAAGTGTAGGATGTAGTATTGTTGAAAGGGATAGAAGTAGATGGAGTGCTGAAGGTGGTGGTGTTTACAAATGCAACGGGTGTAGTGGTGGTATGTTGGGATGTGGTGTGGACTAAAGATTATACTATGATGGGTTAATTGCTCTGTAGGATTGGAGCACTAAGTTGGGTTGATGGTATATTTGGATCCATGGGTTCTAGTTGTGTTGAGTAATATCCTCTATTTGGTATAAAAAGGGGACCATTAGGATTAGATGGATTGATAGGTGGTGCTAGTCATCCAAATAAAGGATGTCTAGGATCAGTTATGTCAAAAGATGGTGGTCTTCCAAAGTCAAAGGCACCAACATTATCTCTTAAGAAGTTGGTCTTCCAAAGTCAAAGGCACCAACATTATCTCTTAATGAAAATTGGAACTTTACATGATGGTTCCCTATTCTAATATATGATCACATTGATGATAGTTGCATGTCCCAATTGGTTCATAAAAGCCCCTATGTCTAGCAAAGGGCTAGATTCCTCAAGATTCTAAAATGGTGGATCATGTGTGATTGTAGATACTAGTGGGTATAGTTGTGCACTTGTTGAACTACCACTAAGATTAGGATCCATTTCTTTCTTCTTCCTTTTATTCTTGGCAAGATGTGTGATAGGTGGCATGAAATTATCATGTTCCTAAGGATGAAATGCAAGATGTTAGAAAAATGAATGCAATGATAGGTGGGTGAATGATTTTTTGAAAATTCTCTAGGGATATGACAACTATGATGCAAGTATTTTTTACTAGGATGCACAAAGACGTATGATAGATGTGTAGGAAGGACCTTATGTCTAATGATATGATACCAAGGAAGCTTAAGGATGAGTGATGTGATGCCAAAGTAAGAGAGAGGATGTTTTTCCCTATGTGGATGCTCAAGATATGATGGTGATGCTAACTCTAAGGTAGACTTCTAACCTTTTTGAAGACAAATGATGATCAAGTGTGGAGCCCAACCCTTTGCTTAAGGTGGTGAGGGACACATAAGACAAAGATAGTTTACCCTAAACAATGCTTGGTTTGAGGGGTAGCTGAGATAATGTGATGGATGTAGGATTAGGGTAGAAAATTCTCAACAAAGTGACATAAAATGCTTAAGTGTGATGGAGATGATGTAGGATTGTAATCTATGATGTTTGATTTGGATGGGGTTGGATTCCTAAAGCATGACCTAAAGATGGTGGATCTATAAAATGCCTAAGTACGATAAAGACCTAGATAGAGCCGTAAATCTATTATAGATGCCTAATCTATGATATGATAGGTGTGAAGTGTGTGTGGAAGAAGAAGATCCTAATAAAAATGGGTATAGCTAGTATAGTTGATAAGGCTTTGATTGACTCCATGTTGTAGGGTTAAGTTCTAAATTTTCTAGTCCCACTCAGTTTGTAGAAAAACTTCAACACCTTTTTTCTCAATCTAATCTAATTTAGTGAGTCTTAGATTAGGTATATACTTTTTAATTCTACTTCTATCTCTTTATAAACTATTGTTTGTGGAAGCTTGACCTTTTTTAGCTTAGTTTTGTGTTGGTCTGACATAAGGTATTCTTAATAGGTTTATCACAACCGTGGGTTAAAATAGTGACTACGGTAAGTATACCTTTTACTTTAGGTTGGACAACATAGATCTTTTGGATTAAAAAATAGGTCTAAGAAAGGGTTTTTATCAAAGGAAAAAATGGCTTTTGTTTAACTATAAGGAGTAAAATAGGACAAATTATGTCTAGGATTGTTGTGAATAGACTTGCTGACAATCTTCTTGAGATGGTGAGGGTAAATTTGATTTGATAAATGGATGACTTTGAGTGGATATGTAGAAATTTTTATTAAGGGATGGTGTAACGATGTTTATTTTGGAATAGGTTAAGTAAAACTGACTAGCCTAAAGTTATGGTGAACAAACTTGCTAACAACTATTTTGAAACAACAAGAATCATTTGTTTTGGAAAAGTTGAAGTAAAACTAGCTAGACTAAATTTTTTGTGAACAGACTTGCTAACAACTACTTTGAACCAACAAGGATAAGACTCTTTCGGATATAGTGTATTTGTGAGAAAACAATCTCTCAAAGGACAAAGCAACTTTGATAGAGATAGATAAATGATCTCTTTGGAAAAAGGATTTTGATAGTAACCATAAAATTGCCTATGTTCTAAAAATGTTTTTCATAGGTCTTTTGCACAAATAAGATCATTCAAGCACACATTTATCCCCAAGGTCACATTGGTTTCAATTTATTACTCATTAGGCCTATCAGGAGGTGCCCATCTTGATGTTTTCTAGATCTAGTGTGATATTTCCCTCTAATCGAAGAGATGAGTCAATACAAGAGTCAATTGAAAAACTTACATGTCAATGATCCTTCAAGGTATGACAAATAGAAGCCCCCCTTCTATAGGGACAACTCTTGGAGATGAAACCCAAGTAGCCTTATGCCTTTACCAGGGAAAATGCATATGTTAGGTAACTTCAGAGAAGCCTTATATTCTCTTGCACCATGAGTAATACACCAAGGGTAAAAGGGTAGCTACTAAATTGGTTTGCAACTAGGTCTATAGAGTTAGCCACTCAATTTTTAAGTGTATGATCCACTTAAGAATCTATTTTATACATGTTGAAATCATGGGAAAGTCTTCCCACCTCAGGCTACCCCTAGAAATACAACACCTGAACTTTCTTGATGGAGAAAGAAGGTTTACCCTTCCTCTCATTTATATATCGACCAGATTATTTATCAGTTTGAGCTTCTCTCCAAAAGGGATGCACTTCCTAGAGGAGGATGAACTTGCTAGAAGCACTCCTAGGTTGTTGTGAATGATCTTGCTAACAAATTTCAGTACATGCATCACATATTTAAATGGTCCTAATTTGCAAAAAATAGAGAAGTCAAAGATGTGCTAAAGGCACAATCTCAAGACACATAAGGAACTTGATTCATTCTATTGTGGAAGCTTTTAGTGTATCCTAGTGACTACTTTTGAAAACACTCATGATTTTATCATACAAGGTTTATTTCACACTTACAATGATGGTCAACATAATAAATCGTGTCAACAAAATTAATTGAGTGAGTTAAAACTTTGAAAGAGATGGGAATAAGTATGAGTTTTCTTAAAGGCATTCAAGATTATGTGATGTTTATTTTAAACCCAAAATTTGAAGTGTTTGCCCACAATGTTCATTAACACTTAAAATAGAAGTCCATCGTATTCATTTTTTTTAGTACTTGGCACTCAAGATTTGGTTTTCTAATTAGCTAATCATTCATTCCAATGAAATGCATATTAAATTACTCAATCATCCATTCCATTAAAACATGTAAATTTTGTCCTTGGGCATTCAAGATTGATTTTAGATAGCTAAACTAATTAATCCTACAAAATATTCAATAGTCAGAATCCTATCAATGTACCTACGAGCTATCCCCTTGTAAAAAAAGAAGAAAAATGAACTAGTTAATCAAACTAACAAACTTGTGGAAGTCAACCTGGGATACCGTAGTGTGGGAATGTAGTCAAACAACATAGGATCATGGTGCAAAAACTAGTGAAAAATAAAGAAAAAGCAGGTCATGGGAAAAATACTCACAGTTTGATCTCGTGACAAAGAAATACCATAAGTTTTGGAAGGCATTCTGTTGACCAGTCTATCGATGGGTTTGAAGGTGAAATTTGGAAACTAGATTTCTAGGTTGGCTACTTTGGCTAAGCATTCTTGCAAGTTTTGCTAGTGAACCCGCTAGCAAAAATATGTGTTCCCGTGGGAAGATGGAATAGAGGGAATGATGGGGGAGGTTTTAACTATCATGTGGCAATTAGGTTTCATAATGAACGTGTTCCCACCTTTGCAGGTTTATGATCCCATAGGTTTGTTTCCCTCAACTTGCAGATGCGAGTTCGTAAAAATTAAGTGTTTTTTAAATGAGTGGGTGGAAAATTGGTGATTTTATTGGGAGAACGTTTCCTACAAAGAAATTTATGCACCTGCAAAAAATATTAAAAAAATCTAACACACATAAGAGAAAATGCATCATGTTAGTTTGGTTAATTATCAAAAATAGGTGCAAAATATGATCAAAATGACCTGAATGTGGAGTCCCATTAGGCGTGCCAAAATGTAGTGCTATGAAATCTAGTATGCTATGAACATTAAGAGTTAAATTAACATTCACAATGAAATCAATGCAAAACTTATGATAAGATGAAAGGAACACTATGGAACAAAGTAGTCCAAAAATGGTAAGCTCCTTAAGTGTAACCTATGATGATGTTGATATGTCTAGCAATGAGGGATGTATGCTCAAATATGCTCAAGGTTCAAGTGGTAAGTGATCAAGTGCAGAGATGGATGAGGGTTTCAACAATGGAGGTGTGGAAGGATTTCAACATGGTAAGGGTGTAAATGGCTAGTTGTAGTGGTTAATGGGGCATTATAAGTTTGCATGAAAGTTGAATGATTTGTGAGAGGGAAAGGGCTCAATTTATAGGCTAAGGGTTGATGAGATGGAGGGTCATGATGTGAGGAAGGGCTAGGATACAAGTGAGAGCACATTGATTGTTCTTCTTCAAAGCTCTAGCCTTATGACAAGTGTCACAAGGGGATTGGATGGTCAAAATGGAGGGTCAAAGGGAATCATGAGGGAGTAGTGTGGAAGAAGGATGTAAAGGTCATTTAAGGGCATTTATGGCATGTAAGAGTCATTAATGCTCCTAGATAGGAATGTGAGAGGATAGAGGAGACTTTTGACTTTGGCTTGGGTTGGAAAGTCTTAACCCTTGCTTAAAGTTGTGCATATGTTTAGGAGGATGATTAGACTTAGCTTAGGAGGGGATTTAGGAGGTAAGTGATTTAGCTTTGATGGGATAGGTTAGTTATTTGGCTAAGTGAGGTTAGTATGGGTGAACGGGTTGGCTTAGAGTAATAATAGAGTTTTAGGATTGGTTAGGGCTTTATCATTGATTTATTAAATATTATATTTAATAAAAGCGAGATGTGGGATTAAATAAAATAGATTTTTGTATTTATTTAATTTGATAGAGGAATGGGGATTTAATTGATAATTTGACTTTGGGTTATCATTTGATTTTATCAATTGGACTATAGTTAATTTAATTAATTAATTAACTAGGGGATGATTAATTAATTAATTAATTAAATATATACAAAATTTAATCAATAATGCCCTAGAAGATGACTGAATTAGATTACCTAGTGATGTAATCAAATTTAGGTGTCTACACTACCAAGGTCTAACCAAAAGAATATGACAACAATCCATAGGCATAATATCACACAAGACTTCATCATGATAATTCCCAAATTTGAATTTGACAAAGCATTATTCACTTGCAAGTAGTTTGTGCTACTTCTAGATCTAAGCAACATGATAAGGCTTAGGATGTCTCAATCTCTACAATTGCAATTTGTTAACCATCTCTTTAGATGCTAAATTATCTAAACTTCCACTATCAATGATTTCTTCACAACATTTTTCAAAAATCTTACATCTGGTCTTGAATAAAAATTTCCTCAAAATAAGTTCTTCATCAACTTCCTCACTCTACAAGATCCTTCTTAACATCAAATTGTCACCATTCTCAAGTTCATTGGGTGTTTCATCAATTTCTTCACAAGACAAAGTATTTTTGCTAATACCTCTAGTCTTCTTTCTAGAGTTAGTACATTCAAAAGCTCTTTCTCTTTCCTCTCCACATTTATAAAAAATACCTTTAAACCAAGATCTCTCTTCCCTCTTTCGACCATTATTGTTCCTAGAGTAACCAGTATAGCTACCTCTAGAGTAATTACCTCTTTTACCAATGGGTTCATCTTTCCATCCTTTATTTTATATCACATTGTCAGATCTGCTAATTTCTCCATAGGTTCTGCCTTTGTTTCTTTGAAATATGCCACTTCTTCCTCTCTATCATCGATCATGTCTTTTTGTTAATCATTCTTCATCTTTCAAGGAAAATTAACATGCTTTCTCCACACTATCCATCTTAACATAGTTGATCTCATGTTGAATTGATTTCCTCATGCCATTCAGATATCTATTCACTTTCTCAACTTCATTGTCTACATGTCTAGATATGATATCCAACTAGTAAAATTCCTCAGCATATCCTTTCACACTCATATCCTTTTTCTCAATTTTTTCATTTTTCTTAACAAACTATCATGGTAGTCTGTTGGGAGAAAATTCTTCATCATCTTTTCTAGCATATTTTTCCATGTCTTGATCTTTTCCTTTCCTCTCTTTTGTCTCTTAGTTTGCAAATGATCCCACCAAAGAGATGCATGACCCTTCAACTTTGTGATTGCTATTTTAACCTTCTTGTTATAAAGAGTACCTTCATAATCAAAATATTTATCCATCTTAGAGATCTAATCCAATACTACATCAGTCTCAAGTCTTCCATCATAGCAAGCAACTTCAATAGCGGGTCTAGAGTTAGCCCTAGACAAAACTCTCAAAAGTCTTTACCCATATTGTTCAATTTTAGGTTTAGGATTTGGATTAGGTGAAGGATTTGGATTAGGTGATGTCTCTTCCTCATCACTACCATCTTCAAGATATACACCTCTTCTCTAGGATGGTTCTACAGCTTCAAGCCTATTTGCAATCTACCTCAACATATCCATTATAACATTATCAACATTTCCTCTACCACAAACCATCTTGACAATAGTTACTGAAAGATCATAACCTTCTACAAGTTATAGGTTAGATTTTTGATCTGTCACCCTACAACTAATCTAATAAGGTTATCCATGATCCAATCCACAAGAAGGAACTCTTCTCTAATACCACCTGATGTAGGGATAGAAAAATGCCCTGCTCAGAGTTACACATGGAAGAAATTTTTTTAGAATAAATAAATTTTATATATATATATATATATATATATATATCATGAAATAGTGAAAATAAGATTTACATGAGGCTATGCAACTGGAAACCACATTGGTTTAATATTTGTCAACATGCTCGGCTATGAGGCCTTCTAGGTTTTAGCCATATACAAAAGAAATTATGAAATTGTAGTCCAAGTTTTCATCCTATCTTCCTCTTTAATCTTTCATGTTACTCCTTCTCTCTCTACATCCAACCAAGCTTCTTATGTAGCAGCTAAGCCATAAGTTAAATAGTCAAGCATTTAATTACATTATAGGTCCAACCCAAGAAGAGTAAACCAAAACCATCACCAAATGAATGATAAAATAATGTGCACTTGAAGGAAGATCCACATGTGTCCAAGGAGTCAGCTCCTAACTTCACAACACATTACATTAACATAAGAAACCTCACCAAAAGAAACAACACCCCTCACTAGATGAGAAATGTAGAAACTAAGGACTGTGAAGAATGGTTCTCAACTCAAGAAATACAAATGATCAAGGCTTGTGTAGTTAGGAGAAGGATCAAGGATAGGTCATCATCATCATGTTAACTACACATAACATGAAACCAACAATAGCAATAGATACCTCACGAACAAAAAACTAGTACAGAAAATAAGAGATATTTTTGGTTGATGCAAGATTGCTTCAAGACCCAAGATGCTCCTACATCATAGAAATCCTTTTGAATTATAAGAGGATAAAACAAGAAAAAAATGAGTGATTCTAACAAGGGTAGTTCTAAAGTGAATACCCCTCCTTGTATCAAAACCCAAACCATGACTCTAACACTTTTATATTTAATGAGATCAAAGACATGGAGACAAAGGATGAAGAAGAAGAGGATAATGTGGATGCAATTTCTTCTATGAAGAAAAAATCCAAGAGGAACATTGAAATGGAGGGTAGTAGAGATACTAAAAATGATGACAAAGGAAGTAACATGTTTGTATTATTATTGATAATGAGGGAAAATGGGAACAAAAGAGGGTTGGGATACCGAGGACTTAGATGACAATGAAGAGAACCATTCCCCTGAAGAAGAGGTCATAATATCATTTAGAAGATCGATGATATGGTGAATTATGAGTATAAGGAAGAAAATCCTATTAAGGATCAAGGAGAGGAAAACCAAAAAGAGGAGACTATCCACCATTCTATTGGTGGTGATAAGAATGATAGTCAACATAAAGTTAAAAGGCCTATTTTAGTGGACTATGAAGGCTCTGTCAATAATGATAATCCCTCTCCTCTTGTTATATTTTTGAAGGAGAATTTGTGTCCTAGGGATATTTATAATGATCAGTGTGATAAAGTGCAAAAGGAGGTCTCCATCTAGCTTAACTTTGAGGATCTTAATGATGATAGGAATTGTACCAAAGGCATTCTCCAAATGGTGAAATCTATGTATATTTACTCCTTTAGTATAAACAAGTGGATTGTTCAAGAAATTAGAAACCTTCATATTAAGCACTAGGATCTTGCTAATAAGTTAGATTTTTTTTGAAGAGTAAGGAGGATTATGAAGAGGTTAGAAAGGAGGTTGTTGATGGTGCTAAAAAGAAGGTGTCCATATCTCTCAAATAGGATAATTATATGTTGGATCCCAATTTAGTCACTATGATTGAAGACAAAATGTAGAGTCTTGTCTAGAAGATTAATAAAAATGAAGTGCTAAAAAGCATAATCCCTCGTAGCCACAAATTTTTGAAGGCTTCCATATCAAAGGTCGTTATACTATGCTAGAGCATATTCAAAAGGACAAATATGTGATAAATGTTGTTTAGGAAGTTGAGAGTGATGGTGGTCAAGTTGTTGGTCGAGGAAAATGCACTAGGGTTAGCATGAAGAAGAAGCCTACTAAAGTTCCAAAAGTGCAAAGTGATATCAAAGAGTATCTTTAGAAACTTACTACATTAGAAGAGGAAGTTATGTCATTCCTCAAGCAATTGGCCTAGTTCGTCCTATATTTTGCTAGTCTTTTTTGGGGTTGTTAGTCTATCTTTATTTTTTGGCTATTCAACGATGTTTGTTTTTTTAATTAGGGTTTGACTATTTTGTTCTTGCAACTATTTTTCTTAGTGGTCCTTAATGTGTATCTTTATGTAATGTTGCAAAAGGTTTTGGGGTCCCTTCAAAACCTCTTTTTGCATGAATCAAAAAACACATTGATCAATAATTGCTACTACTTAACTTATCAAAATTATCTAAGTTGTTGAAATTAGAAATAATCTAACATTAATATTCAACAATACTAAGTTAGATCAACTATAAATTGAATTTCCTATTATAACATAAAAATAAATAAGGATGCATACCTCAAGTGTCCCCCTTGACAACACTTTAGTTGCAATATAAAATGACAGAGATCAAAATAATATTTTGTGTATTCATATATGCATGATAACAAAAAATGAAAGAGAAGATATATTTAGCTAAGGTATGAATATATTAAAAACAACATTAACCATCATAGAAAGGAGGTTGTTGATGGTGCTAGAAAGAAGGTGTCCATATCTCTCAAATAGGATAATTCTGTTGGATCCCAATTTAGTCACTATGATAGAAGACAAAATGTAGAGTCTTGTCTAGAAGATTGCTAAAAATGAAGTTGTGCTAAAAAGCATAATCCCTCATAGCCACAAATTTTTGATGGCTTATATTGACAATATCAAAGGTCTTTATACTATGGTGGAGCATATTCAAAAGGACAAATATGTGATAAATGTTGTTTAGGAAGCTGAGAGTGATGGTGGTCAAGTTGTTGGTCGAGGAAAGTGCACTAGGGTTAGCATGAAGAAGAAACCTACTAAAGTTCCAAAAGTGCAGAGTGATATCAAAGAGTATCTTTAGTAACTTACAACACTGGAAGAGGAAGTTATGCTCTTCCTTAGGCAATTGGCCTAGTTCATCCTATATTTTGCTAGTCTTTTTGGGGTTATTAGTCTATCTTTATTTGTTGGCTATTCAACGATGTTTATTTTTTAAATTAGGGTTTGACTATTTTGTTCTTGCAACTATTTTTCTTAGTGGTCCTTAATGTGTATCTTTATGTAATGTTGTAAAAGGTTTTGGGATGCCTTCAAAACCTATTTTTGCATGAATCAAAAAACACATTGATCAATAATGGCTACTACTTAACTTATTCAAATTATTCAAAATGGCAAAATTTGACAATCGAGGGAGAAAATCATAGCAGAAGTATGGCAATCAAAACAATAGCAAATACCCTCAATTGATGCATTATGTTGAAAGCAAGCACAAAGAATATGGCACCATATAGTCTTCTGTGGGAATTCAGGGTCTCCCAAACTCGGACTATGTGGTGACAACTGCAAACAAATTTTCCATTTTGGAAAATGTAGAGAAAGACCAACATCTCTGGGAATCAAATCCACACCAAGAAGAGTTTAATAGAAGGAGTGCCTTGTCAAAGAATTCCCAGGCTAAATCCCCTCATGCAACATTAGAATCAGTAGGTATCTTCCATCCACAACCAATTTTTACTGTAGATAGTCTGGAAAACCAATTTAGAGTTTTCAATCTTACAAAGTATGCACAACCCAACTGGAAGTTGCTTTAACCTCCATCAAAAATTGATAGGTTAGCATCTGCTATTCTACTTCTCTCCAATTGGTCCAGATTGGTTGAGTCTCATATCAGTTCTCCATCCTCCTATATCCCTCCACACAAGCGATCCGTTGTAGGGATTCAAGCAAAGTCATCAAACCCTAAGGGAAATCTAAGCTCCAAGGCATCTCCAATTTGTGAAGAAAATTCCATCATAATGATGAATCTAAAATTGTTTAGTGTGAATATCAGAAAGTGGGAACTTTTGTGATATGGAATGGCCATAAAGATGACTTGCTCCTTCTTTCAAATTGGTTAAAGGAAAACTATTGCAACCAGGTAAGTATCTCTTATTTTTTGGATAAATCCCTATATTTGCATTGTATGAATGAATTTATTAAGAAAGAATTTATCAATTTTTATGAACGCTTCTTTAATGGTCATGTTGTCAAATTCATATAATGGAGTCCTAATTTTAAGATAGGGGAGTTAGATATTAGTTGCCCAATTTGGTTCAATATTCAATCTTTACCACCTGAGTTGAATCAAATTGAGATTCTCAGATTGATAGGGTCTATTATAGGAGATCTCATAGGGATAGATGCTTCTTTTTAGTATTACAATAATGTGAAATTGTTTATCAGATCAAATTTTAATCATCCAATTCAGATGCATAGGAAAGTAATTACTAAAAAGGCATCTTATGATCTAAATTTGCAATTATTCGAAGGGGAGATTTCTAAAATTATTTAGTTGGAGGGCAATAAGAAAACTGATTTCGAATCTCTACCTCTCACCTCAAACCTTTAGAGTATGTGTTCTAAGATAAGAATCCAAGGAAAAAGATTGAGATTTAAATCCTCAGATATGATCACAACTTCAAAGTATGAGATCCAAAATGATCTTCATAGTACTAAAAGGAATGATGATGGAAAAAATATGAATAACATTGAAGTGAATGTAAGAATTAGATCTATCATAGTGGCAGATCACAAAGAAAATCCAAAATTGACATAGATTAAGGATGAAACAACTAAACGAAGATCTAAAAGAAAGCAGAAAGTCTCGAAGAGCAATTCAAGGCAGAGTATGTCTTCTAATGAAGGTAAAGATATGATTAATAGTGAGACAGAGACAAAAAGTATTCAAGAACTATCTACTTCCAAAGTAAAGGGATTGAATTTTGCAAATCCCATTGACAATGAACAACAAGACAGGTATTCCCCTCTCAACAGAGCTTCAGATAAATAGTTTAGTCTAATGGGTATGGCAAACCTAAACAAAGAAGTATCTGCATGAAATCAAAATAAGGCATCTCAGATTCCTAAAAAAGTTGATATAGAGAAGTTGGAGAATTCCTTGCATTTCAAATCAAGTGTAGATAGAGATGAAACTCACAAATGCATGGAGGAAGACATCCATTTGGAGCAGTGTTAGTTGTGGGCCACAGAAGATAGAGATACAACTCCTAGCAAAGAGTTATCTCTCATAACATCTAAGTTTTAGTAGACTCCATCTACTACTGTGAGTTCTCCTTTCACTCCAGAAGGTAATCTAACAGATAAGAGTAGCAACTCAAAAAGGATTGACAGCTCCCTATTAAAGGAGGTACAATTTTTTTTAAATAAGGATAGTAGTATGTGTTGGCGCTCAAAATTGTAGTAGAAAATTGAGCCCTATAAATGCTTTTAAATGAGATTGTACCCGTCTGTCAGTCTGAGGCCTAAGAGGTGTTGAATGCTTCTAGAACCTTTTATTCAGCCTTTCTAAGTGTTCCATGAAGTTAAATCACCATTCTGAGCCATTCTGTGAAGTCTCATTTTGAGCAAATTTCAAATCTGCATTTTACCCAAAGTGTCAAGCAACGACAGGAGGCTGTGTTTGTGATTGAATATCTCGAACCCAAAAATGTGTCATGACTTGCCACTTTGGGAGTGTTTATTGTCAATATCCTAGAACCTATGTTTCAAATTTTGAGTCATTTTGAGTCTGTTTGACTAGGTTTTGAATCCCTCAAAGTTGGTCTTTTAATGTTGTCATGTTGATGCACTTTGCATAGAATTCTGGGAAGCCCTATTTGACGAGTTATAATTTTGACCAAGTTGACCAAAATGTTGAAATTCCTTTTGCATTGCATTTTAGATGTTAGAGACTTGTTATGTTTCAAGTTTCAGCTTATGACGAATCTATTTGATTTGTTTTCAAATGCGATTCCAAACGTAATTTCTAAAGTTTTACTAGTGTCAGCATTTGCAGATTGATTAGTACCCCTATTTGGGACATCATAACTTGAGATCTGTGATTGGTAAGATTGAATGGATTGTATTCTTATGTTGTACTCCAAAAAATACTTTAAGTGGGCCAATTTTTAGGTCTTGATGAATCCATCTGCACACTTTTCCAGGTCTATTCCATTTGCAAAAAATGATTTCCTGACATTGTTTCAATCTGTAAAATCCAAGTAGCCCACTTTGATTGATCGCCATTTGCGTCCAGTTATTCATAATGATCCCAAATCATAGACTTATACTATCCTCATGAAAAAGAACCAATGTCCTAGTTTTCATTTCCCCATGTGCTCATTTGCCCAATTTTCAAAGCCAAATCCAAACCCATTTTATTATTTTCTAACATGTTTGCTTGCAGGCAATTCTGAGAGGTCAACTTTAACAGTGAATATCTTTTGACCTCGAATTCAACATGAGACGAGATCTGATAGGATGCAATTTTGTGGAACAAAGATTCAGTGTGCCAGTTTTTAGAGTCTGATTAGGTGTTTGGGTCAATTTTTATGGCCAGTCAATAGACCTCCTAGTGCAAATTTGATAGTTGGTATAAAATGATAAAAATGAGTTTTTTAGGATCAATTAGTGCTCGAATTTGTTTCAAATTAGTATCAGGTAGTCAGTGGGCCATTTATATGATTCAGTTTTTTGGAAACAAATTTTTTTTTAGCTGGACCCACTTTGGGGCTCGACTAATTATACCAAATTGGTAAGATTGATGATAATGCTGGTTTTGATGGGTCAATGGATTCTTTGCAGGGAAGGTCTAATCAAGATTATATTCACCTTACTTATGTCAATAAAAATGATAACATGGAGCAAGAGACTCAAGAATTGCCATCTAAATCTACAAGTCAGGAGTATATGAATGATGAGGAATTTAGTTGGCTTCTAGGCATTTTGAATCCTGATCTTTGTACCTCTTTTGGAGGCTTAATGAATGCATGAATGTAGCAGCAAATGATGGAAGGGGGAACACCCTCATTGAAATCAAATCAATCAAGAATTGAGGAATGTGTTGCATGCAATATAGTTATCAACTCTCAGGATGATTTTGAATCACATCTTGCTGGAAGAAAATATGCCAAGAAATCATTGCAAAGAATAACATATGCTAAAGTTCTATCACAAGTTAGAGATGATAATAATCACTGTGAAAATGTTGGTGAGAAGATATTGATAAGTTTTGACTTTGGATTATTGGTCAAGGATAATGTGGAGAAAAGAATGGAGAAAGAACTTGTTGAGAAGGTTAAATATAATGGGGATATATCAGAGTCACACTTTCCAATGGTGCTCACTATCATTGAACGCAGATTGTAGAGGTTGTGGTGATAGTCAAATATCTAGGGGCTACATTACTATTACCGACCATTAAAGATGGCTACAAGGAACCAAATGGACATGCGATCACTGAACTCATTTCTGTGAATGGTCGTGTGAAATCAACAATTTCACTGCGGTCTGTTGTAATTGTAACATCACCCACAAGTGCATCGTATTTCTGCTAAGGATTAAAAGAAAAAGTACATATTAAATTGACATGGAAACTCTGTAGTCTTCTTCTAAATATTAGAAAATACAAAAAGTTAAGACCTTGAGATACACATAGCGGACGAGTTCATCATAGGATTTAGTTTCATCACGAACGAAATCATATTGTAGTTAATAGTGAAGCCTTTTCACAACATCTTCAAATACATCAATGATGAACCCACTAAATGTAGTCTCATTACTACTCTCATTGTTCATAGAGATGTTGACCAATTGGTTCTATCCAGTCACAGGTACGGCAATCTTTAGCCTCTTTGGGATTATCCAATTGTGAGGAACTGTGGAAAGCCCACCAGGCCAAATCACGACTCCAAGCCCCTCATTAAAAGATGCAATTTTCAACAACTTTGAGGATTTGTTTGACCAAAGTTGCCCATGTATGCCCTGGAAAAAATGCCAGTCTGAACTACCAGCAAATATGGAGTCCCACTGATATAATGACTCTTTAGTAACATGATTCCTTTTGCAAATGTGGAGTCAGCAAATAATATGTGTGGTAATCCAAGCCGTTAAGGAAGAAAAGTAGACCAAAAGCGAAGGGCAGTTGCAAATTTTGATGCGCATCACTGAAGAGAAGCACAAACCATAAAAGGTAGAGCCAAGGAAGGCCTCATTTGCAATGCATGAAAGAAAATAAGGGAGTCATTTGGAGGCTTAAGAATGTCTAGCCACAGAGCATAACATGCATAGAAAAGGGAGCATCTTAAATCTTTAGTCTTACATTGCCCATATGGTGGGCATTTTTTCTTTTTAAATACTATTAAACACACTTTGTGTAATGTCTTAAGAGAAAAGGCTTTTGGAATCCGTGTGGTGTGAGGTGGGCCCCGATGACATCAGCCGAAGGAAACAGATGCAAAATTTTAGACAAACATACATGTGCACTGATGTGGTGAGATGCACTATGATCATGCCACTTGTCTAGATCTTGCGGTGGGCGTATGCCCACAAAATGAAGATGCTCACCAGTTAGATATTGCAAGCATGCAGGCAAGCGCCACATGGCACGGGTCTCGACTAGCAATGGTGTGGCGCGCAAAATCTAGATGCAACAAGATGATGACACATGGCGAGATGAGCAATAGGTGCATTCCTACTTGATCAAAGTGCTTGATTGTTAAGAAAAGTGAGATAGCGGGTGTGCACCATGTGTCAGTAGGGCCCAGGCAGATGGTGACATGGTAGTGTAGAGGTGGACCACTTAGGAAGCGCCACATGGTGCCTAGTCAAAGTTTGGTTGACCTGGATGGAGATAAAGAAAAAATGGAAATAATTAAAAATAAAATATTTTTAATTATTTTCCCAAATTTATATGCACGTTCAATCTTTTAAATCAGAAAAGCATTTAATCTAAAGTCTGAACTTTAGATTTATTTAAATTTTTCAAAATTTAAATTTTAAAAAGATGTTGCAGACCTGAGTCTTCTACCAGGAGGGCATTTTTCAAATGGAGATTTATGGAGTTTTCGAGAGGCTAATATAGCGATGTTATATATCGCCAAAATTATGAGAAGATAAATTTTCTAAATATGGAGTTAGTTTTTGCACAAAATACCATTGGTTCATGCTACAAGAGGTTTTGTCTCTCTGGTTGATTTGTGTGTTTCATCAGGTGTTTTGAGTTGCCAATTGGAGAATTCAGTAAAGAAATACCTTAAAACATAGCCAGTGGTCCTTGTATCTTATTATTTTAAGGCTTTGTTGTGTTTTGGCTCCAAATTGGTAACTTGGCACGTATCCAATTTCAATTATCAAATATTTGTCTTTCATTGAGATATTTCTTACTTTTGGAAACCAAATGATGGAGATTTGATTCTGGCAATTAAGGAGAGAAGGTAGAAAGATTATTTTCAACTTCTTGAGGGAGAATTCTAAAGGGACACATGTCAATTACAGATTCAATTCAAGAATTCCTTCAACCTATATCTTTCTCATTCTTTCTCATTAGAGAGGTTCCAATTTTTGGGCAGAAAAAGTTCATTGTTGTGAGACCATTGGTTCCAGTATTTTGACATGTTTCCTTGACTATGACACCATTCTTCAGCATAATCCTCTCATGTAAACAGCAGTAGTGCAGATAATACAACAAGTTCTGATATGTTAGGTGTTTTCGTGTTTTAATTTTATGCATCTGAATGTATAGTTTCAAGGAAATGAATACATATGAGCGATAATTTCACTAGTTTCATTCTAGTTCTTGTCTCCTATCTCAGCAATCTATAAGTCTTATGTGGTCTTGGAATAAAGATCTAAGATCCATTTACATCCCCTTTAGGTTGTATGTTTGATGTATTTTGCTGTTGGACCAAAGGGCCAAGTAAATACTTGATATTTTTAACAAGGTTACTAGTTACTTGAGAAGGATATTTTGTGAGAATGAGATCTGAATGAACATTGATGTCTGTATCACAAGGTGATTAGATAGATCTAATGTCAGGGTATACAAAATATGTCCTGATGTCACAGATGTATATTTTGAATTCATGGAATTGCCCAATGGATTAGGCACTAATCAGTTATAGGATCACTTGTTATACTTTTGCATATTTGAGATTGTGTTGAAACAACATCATTAATCAAACATTTCCCTTTTCATGTTGAAAGTTATTCAATGTTAACCCGCACTTAGCTTGCCATTTTCATTAGTTATGTTCTTAACTATTTCATGCTTGTGATTTCTTGGTTAAGTATAGAAGAATTAGGGGTTTTATCTATTATTCTAGATTCTGATTATGCTCATTGCACTGGTCACATAATTGGATCCTAAGAGGTTCACCCACCTAGGTTTTGCAGAGCCTGAAGTGTAGAAGGAGTGTAGCCTTATAGTTGGCTGAGGTTCTTGGTAAATTGTGTCCATTATTAGAGATAGCTGCCCATAGACGCATTCTTGCCTTGCATACTTGGTTGTTCAAATTTTGTTAAATCAAGAGCCAACAGTGTGGATCTTATATTAGAGTCATTAAAACAAGAAGATGCGAATCTTGAACAACAAACTGATGAGTTAGTCCAGGTATTCTATTTTGAAAATATTGATAATAGTACAGAGACTCAAAAGGAAGAATTGATTTAGAGAATCCTGAAATTAGGTGGTAAAAACTATACAGTGGAAGACTTAAGAAGAGATCTTCTAAGTATAGAAATGGAGGATAACATCAAGGGTCAATTTTAGATTAGTGAAAAGGTAACAGTGACAGAGCATAAAGATAAAGGGAATGGAAAAGATAATAGGGAAGGTTTAAATTCAAAAGGTGGAGATTAGTCAAGATTAATCAACCAGATCATAAGAGAACATAAAACTGAAGACTTGGAAGGACAAATGGGCAATAAGATTCCTATTATTCAAAATAAAGAAAATGATTTAGAACACTTAGGGATTCAGATGAATCAATAAGGTCTAAACTCCCCTAATTTTGGTAGAGTGAAAGGTAAAAGAGGTAGAAAATCATTTAAGGAACTCAGGGAAGCAGATGGACTTAGCAAAGAACAACAAAAGATAGATCAACTACTAAATAATGGGAAGGGGAAGGGCCTTCCCAAGGAGTTATGAAGATCACTACATGGAATGCTAGGGGCTAAAATGCTCCTAGCAAAAAAAAGTTACTAAAGCAAAATCTTAAAACCTTTGAATCAGAAATTGTTTTAATTCAGGAAACAAACCTAAATAAGGCCGAAGGTCTAAAATTAAATAAGATGCTAAGTCTTTGGGATTCCTTGTTTCAAGAGTCTGTAGGTGTGTCAGGAGGTCTAGGATTAATTTGGAACTCTATAAAGGTAACCATTAATTGTATAAAATATGGTAACAACTAGATGAGTGTTAGTGTACAGAGTCTAAAATCAAATCTACAGTTCATTCTAATTAATGTTTATAGTCTAACTAGCATATGGGGAAAAAAGTTGTCTGGGATGAAATCAACACTTTCATTAATAGTTTTTAGGACAAAGCCTTTTTGATAGGAGAAGATTTTAATACCATTCTGAATCTAAAAGAAAAAGTAGGTGGCATCCAACACCTTTTACAATCGTCATTGGATTTTAAAGTATGGTTTGATAAGCATAATATGATAGATATTCCAATCGACAATGGGAATTTTACTTGGAATAATAGAAGGAAGGATTTTGCATTCATTGTTGAAAAACTAGATAGGTTTTTTATTATAGGCGATATAGATTATTATAATGTAAATTTTCAATCTTCCATTTTGCCAATTGCTAGGTCTAATCACTACCTAGTCTTATTCGAATTTAGTGAGCCTTCGAAACCTACTAGGAACCCATTTAAATGTGAAAAAATGTGGTTCCAAAATCCCAATTTTATCAATAATATTAAAGAATGGTGGGTGGAAGACAAGTTTGAAGGCTCCAAGATGTTTATTTTCATTTCTAAAATGAAAATGTTAAAAGAAAGGATCCTAAGACGCAATAAAAATCACTTCAATAATATCTTTAAAGAAAAAATAGAAATAGAAGATAAATTAAGGAATCTAATCCTAGAAATAATTTAGAAAGATATGAACAATGAAAGTTATTTGCTCGAAAAAGAACTTCTCTCTAGACAGGAAGAAATATTATCCAAAGAAGAAATTTTTTGGAGACAGAAATCATGAGAAAAATGGTTAGATGAAGGGGATCAAAATACAAATTTTTTTCACAATTCCACCCTCTATAATAGATCAAAGAATAAAATAACTAGTATCAAAAATTACTTGGATATAAAAAATTGAGAAACCAAGTGAAATCGTGAATACCTTTGTAGCACATTTCCAAAATGTATTAAATAATTACGAAGGGTCTAATAGAGAGGCACAAGAAGAGATGCTTAATTTTATCCTAAAATTAATTTTGTCTGAGGATAATAAGGCTCTAAACAAACCTATTTCTATGGAAGAGGTGAAATCGGTACTTTTTAAAATGAACTTAGATAAATCCCTAGGTCCTGACGGTTTTCAGGCCTTCTTCTTTTAGAAATGTTGGGAGATTATCGGGAAGAGATTTGAAAGCCATTGAAGCTTTGAGGAATGGTGGAGCACTACTATCAAAAATCAATTACTCTTTTTTCACTTTGATTCCTAAAAAGAATGACTTTGAGACACTTAGGAACTTCTGGCCTATTGCTCTTTGTAACACAGTTTATAAGATCTTCTCTAAGATTCTAGCAAATAGGCTTAAGAGTTTCCTTCCGAAGTTAATTTTAGAGGAACAAATAGGTTTTGTCCTTGGGCATTCTATTCTAGATGGTATTCTTACAATTCAAGAAACTATTCATTTTGCTTTGAAAAATAAAGAGGCTTGCATGTTTATGAAACTAGACATACAAAAGGCACATGATATGGTTGATTGGTGTTTCCTCTATAAAGTTCTTAAAGCCTTTGGATTTTCTCATCAATGGATTAATCTTATTTTTAAATTTATCTCTTCTCCCAAAATCTCCATTCTTATTAATGGGATGCCTGAAGGTTTTTTTGAAATTTCTAGGGGTATAAGACAAGGGGACCCGTTATCCCCTTCTCTCTTTATCATAATGGCAAAAACCTTTGGGAGAGTTGTATCAGATGCTTATTACAATTAGAGAATATCTGGTATTACTGTTGCTTAGAAAATTCTTAATATCATGCATCAAAAATATGTTGATGATATGATTTTACTTGGTAGGAGTATAGTCGCAGAAGCTTTGGGACTTAAAGCTATCATTAAATCATATATGGACGCTTCAGGTCAAAAAGTGAACGAAATCAAATTGGAGATCTATTTTTTAAATACTAATAAAGAAATGGAAGATTGGATTTGTAAGATTATGGATTATCAAAAAGGTCAGTTCCCTTGTAAATACCTGGGTATTGCTTTAGAAAAGGGTTCTAAAGATAGTAAGATTTGGCTCAATACATTCGACAAGCTGGACATTAAGATAGGAAGTTGAAAAGACAAATGGCTTTCAAAGGTAGGAAAGGCTACTAAAATTAGATCTATTCTTTCTACTATTGTTACCTTCCCATTGTCCCGTCTTCCTCTTTCCAAGAGTTCTCTCTTGAAATTTGAAGCCAAATTAAGAAATTTTATTTGGAAAGATCGTGAAGATGATAAAAAATTAGCACTTATCAAATGAGAAAATATATGTAGACCAAAGGATAAAGGGGGTTTAGGGATTAAGAATCTTCAATGGAAAAATGAAGCTTTAGGTGTGAAATTGATTTGGCATCTTTATAAAGAAAGAGATCATAAGTGGGCTAAGATATTTTACAACAAATATCTTAATCCGAATGATCCTCTATCTCTATTTGGAAAGAAAAATCTTCCTAGAGGGTCTAAAAGTTGGAATTTTATGACTAAATATCATCATTTAGTTTGCAAGTTTCTCACCTAGGATGTGGGTATGGGTGATGAAGCCTTATTCTGGGATGACTCTTGGGATGGACATCCTCCGATTATTGTAACCCCTTTCTTGAGGCTCTCAAAGATAAATTGGTCTCTCTCTGGGGTGTTAAAGTCAGTAATTATAAGACCAAAATCTCTTTCGAAGGTTCCAACCTATGGGTTTGGAAATCATTGGATGGGTTAAGGTTAGACCCTTTGACAATTAAGGCCTATGATAATTTATTATTAGATAGGAAGATTAAGTAATTAGAAAAGAAAGATGAACTTATTTAGGCCGCGTCGAACGACGGAAGGTATAGTGTGAAAATGGATGCAAAGCTTTGGTGCACTCACAAAGTTGGGATAAAGTTGAAATACCTCTCAAACTCTATTGGGATGTTGCATGTCTTCCTAAGGCAAGTTTCTTTTTGTGGCTTGCAATTCAGAATAGGATCTTGACGACTGATAGATTATCCAAATTTGGAGTTCTTGGTCTGTCTTGGTGTGTACTATGTAAACAAAATAGTGAGGATATGGATCATCTTTTATATAGACGTCCTTTCTGTTAGGCTTGTCAGGAATGGCTTAGATTTAGGTTGGGATGGTCAACACCCTTGCTGATATCTTTTCTAAATTTTCTTAAAGCTTGGCCCACAAGCATGGTTAAGGATGTCTATAATAAGTTGTGGAACATATGTCCTTCTATTGTGTTATGGGAAATTTGGAAGGAAAGAAATAGACACACTTTTCGCAGATCTGAAATGAAATTAGAAGAGTTGTTACTAAAAATTGAGGCTAGCATAGTGGAAGTAACAAACTCCCATCTCAAAAATTCCATGAAAGAGGAAGGATCTTTCTCTATTTGGGATGGTCTCATGAAGAAAAATTGGACCAGCCTGATTAATCTGCCTCTGGTATATCTTAAGAAAAGCAAGGAGGCTAGGGATAGCTGCAAATGGGTTCCTCCTCCGAAAGGATGGTTCAAACTCAATTTTGACAGAGCAGCTAAAGGTAATCCCAGTATGGTTGGAATTGGTTGTATCATTAACAATGATACTAGCATTTGGGTAGTGAAGAAAACTATGTCCATTCCACCTACCTCTAATTATCTAGCCGAACTAGAAGCCTTGAACAAAGGTCTGTAGTTGTGTCATGAGTTAGGACTGTCTAGGGTTATCATAGAAGGTGACTCTTAGATTATCCTAAATATAGTTAGGAAGTTTGTTACCCCCAATTGGGTCCTGAATTCTAAATTAGGTGAAGTTCTAGATCTTTTAGACCAATTTGTTGATTCTCAAATTTGTCATATTTTTAGAGAAGGTAAACAAACGGTTGACTATTTAGCTAATAAAGGCATTGACAGGGCTAATTTTTAGGTTTATAATGACGTATAATGTATATTTTCTTAGAGTTATTTTATTCCTCTTGGTCCTTTTCTATTCCCTTATATTTGGTTTATTCTTTGTTTTTGTTTTTATTTACTTTATAATCTATCATGATTTTGATCAGTCTTGGTTAGGGGTGATGTCTTTTTTCATTGTTTCTACATGCCTCCTTGTTGGTGTCATGTTTATTGGAATTATTCATTACTTTTATCATTTGATGTAATGGTTCATTTATTTCTTTTTATCTGTGTGCCTTAGTGTCTTGGTTTTCAGCATTTAATTAGGGCACTTATATCCCATGATTAGGAATGATTTTCCATCATTGCTTTAGGTTATGATAGACTGGACTTCTCGACGGTTCCATTGCCTATCCTTTTCATTGAAGTCATTTTCTATGACCTTTGTTTCAATTGTGATCTTTGCTTATGGAGTCGTTTGTTTATGTTTTCCATACCTCTGAATCCCACACCATGGCTTTTCATGGTAACATTAAGCCTAAATGTTGGAGTCAAATTCTGAATCCTATGGATGACATGTCTAGGATCATAGTTAGCAGAGCAATTGGGGAAGGAGTCTTTAATCAAAATTTTACTTGGAAAACTAATAGTAGTATAATTGGATTTTTTATTGGAAGTTTGGTGAGGGCAAGGGTGGAAGCTAATGCTATAATTTGTCTTTGTTGCAGTGTCTTCGACCCTATGTGGAGGAAGGGACTTGAGTAAGCAATATGTAGTATTGATGGAAAGATGAGAATTCCTCTTCTGGAGAAATACATGGAGCTCCTATCGGGGTCACCAGAGTTAGATATGGCTTTCCACCACCCTTCCTTAGTGATTCGAGAAAATTTAGCCTTTTATAGAGAATGGCCTAAAATGGAGGCCAATATCCATTTTCTTCTCTGCTGGAGGGGCATTGTAGAAGAGGACAATAGAGAATGGCTTCTCAATTACCTAAATGCTTTCAATGCCTACATTCAGACCAGGGTATCATTTGAGGATTTGGATGCCCTAAAGTTCTACACTCCAAATGTGGAGAAGACAAGTAGGGCTAAATTTGATTTTGAATTTCCTCCTAATTTTCGAGTAGAGAATCCAAATGACATATCTGATGTTATAATGCTCTATTGGAAATAGGGATTTTGTAGATTTAGTTGATAATTTGTATGTATTGGTAATCTTTCAAGGCAGATATGGTATTATGGTAGGCCTTTTTTAGTATCTGATAACATTGTTATGGTTTGGTACTAAATTGTATATACATCTAGATATTTGCAGTAAATTTTGTGTTAGGGTTGTTTGGTACTTATACAATTTTATGGAGAATTCATCAAATTCTCAATTTTTTTATGGGTTAATTTTGATGATAATAATAATCATTATATGGTTCATATTGATAACTTTGGTCTTATTATCTTTAGCTTGTTTGTCTCCAATATTCTGGTTGGTTTAGTCATAGTCATTTTCTTATATAAAGGGTATCTTAGTAATCAAAGTTGGATAAATGCTAGTTTTTACTATGGTTTATAGATTCTTTTAGATACTCTATTGTTTCTATTAGATATTGAGGTAGCAAATATTTAATTTCTTAATAATTCCTTTGTGTATGCTATGTTCTAATTTAGTTGGTAATAATGATGCCATTTGGATCGAGCTCTTAGTTATTTTCCCCTAATTTTCTCAAGGCTTTGTTTCTGAATTAACATTTCTTGAGTAGTTATCTATTGTATCAGCATTATGTAGATGTTTTTTATTTCTTATTATCTTTGATCTTTCTACTTGTTTGTGGCTATATGTCAAACTTTGCATTAGCCTTCTATTTCAGGCATTACTTTTTTTGGGTTTTTGTTTACTATGGTTTGTTTTAGATTAGCATTTTTGGTGTCTAATTTCTATGTCTATATTTCTCTTTGATTCTCACCTTTTAAATTATTTTAGATTATTAGTTATGGGATTTCTGGTATGCTCTAGCTCATTTTATTGTTTCTAGGTCAGCTACTTTGTGTTGGTTTACGATTTTTGCCCTTACTGTAGGTTTGTCTGGGTTTTAATTCTGATGCTTTTATATTTAATTTAGAGGCTAAGTCTATTGGCCTATGTTATTGGATTTAGTAGAGATGTTTAGTTGGTAAGCAACAATCAAACTTTTATTGATATATGGTGATTTGGTTGTAGAACTAGTATTGGAAAATATTGTCAAAGTGTGTCTCTTGGTCTACTAGTATTATCTCTATCTCTTGATTATTCATTTGATGTTCATAATTCTAGTGGTATATATATTTTGGTTAGATACTTTCTTGTTCTTTTGAAGTAGGCTCTGTTTTATGAATTGCCAACCACAGTTTGGCTTTCATTAGCTAGTAGTACTATTTTGATGCTCATGATTGTGTTTGATCTAAAGATTAAGGTCTTTTAGTGACTTCATATGGCAGCTTTTATTAGTATCAATGTTAAGAATTTTTACTAACCATTTTGATTGTTAAGATCAAAAAGAGGGATGTTTGATTTAACCAAATTGAGAAGAGGATCAGTAAAAGGCTTTGCAACTAATTCAAGCAAGTATATTAGCTCCAGATATGTATGCGGTTCAGATGTAATTTAATATGATGTAATTTATTTGGGGTATCCCCCTTATTTGATGTAATTGAAATAAGTTGTAATTAAGTTTGATGAGATTTGACTAGGGTATTCCCCTTTTAAGCTGTAATAATAAAGGACATTTGTCCCGGGCTAGACTGAAGGTTTTCTTCCCCATTCTTTCCTACCAGTGCTCGCTTGAATGGAGAAAACTATTGTATTTAACTATTTTTGAATAAAATTATCAAGGCCTTGGTCATTTATCGATCAAAAATAATAATAAATCATAGAACTAAGACAATAGTTGAATGTACAAATGTAAATATTGATGAAAAGTTTGGAACTAAGGAAAAGATGTTAGATTACAATTCAAATGAAGAAGAAGATAATACTATAATTACTAGACATAATGTAGAATTTTACATTGAGACTAATGATGATCTGCAGAATGATGTACAAATTGTTGAGCAAAGAGAAGAACAAAGATTTGAACCAAGAAATGAGATAAGAGTTGAGTTGACAACTCCTACCTCTAATAGGAACATGACAAAGAATCACCTTCCAGAGTATATAATTGGAAGAAAAGACAAAGGTGTGATGATAAGCAATAGAGTTAATGAGGAATTATGTTTGATTTCTCAAGTTGAACCTAAGAGTGCAGACAAAGCATGTAAAGATAATCATTGGATTCAAGAAATGAAGGAAGAACTAGATCAGAATGTGAAGAATGAAAGATGGGAATCAATTCATAGACCTAAAGACAAGAATGTTATAGGAACAAAATGGGTATTCAGAAACAAGATCAATGAGCAAGTTGAAGTCGTAAGAAACAAGGCTAGACTTGTGTGAAAATGATATTCACAACAAGAAGGAATAGACTATGAGGAGACCTATGCCCCTATAGCTAGAATGGAAGCTATACAAATGTTATTGGCTTATGTAGCAAATAAGAACTTTAAAGTATATCAGATGGATGTTAAATTAGCCTTCCTCAATGGAGAACTTGAAGAATAGGTTTACATTGAGTAGTCCAATGGTTTCCCTCTAACAAAAGACAAAGATATGGTATGTAGACTAAAGAAATTTGTAAATGGACTGAAGCAAGCACCTAGAACTTGGTATGTAAGGTTGGACAACTATTTGGAAAATTTTGGAATTGCTAAAGTATGATAGATAATAACTTGTATTTGAAAGAAATTGAGAATAGTTTGTTGATAATAGTAATATTTGTTGATGACATAATATTTGGAGGTAATGATGAAGCAATTAATAAGTTTTCTAAAGAAATGAAGAATGGGTTTAAGATGAGCATGACAAGAGAAATGAAGTTTTTCCTAGGGTTGCAGATTGTGCATAATAGTAATGGTATTTTTACTTCACAAGCTAAGTACTTGAAAGATTTGTTGAAAAATTTTGGAATGGAAAGTTGTAAGCTTGTTGACACACCTATGATAACTGATCACAAGTTATCTAGAAAAGATGAGACACCTACAATTGAGAAGAAGTAAAAACCCATGATTGGAGGTTTGCAATGTCTGACTCACACCAGGCCAGATATAGAAAATAAAGTTAGGATTGTAGCTAGATTTCAAGTTGATCATAAGAAGTATCATTATGTAGCAGTAAAGAGGATATTTAGATATTTCAAAGGAACATCTAATTATGGAATATGGTATGACAGATCAAGTAATTTCACTTTATGTGCATATACTAATGCAGATTGGGCAAGCAGTATGGATGACAGCAAGAGCACCAGTGGTGGAGCATTTTTTCTTGGAGGAAGATTGGTGTCTTGGCTAAGGAAGAAACAAGATTGTATTTCACTAAGTATGGCTGAGGCAGAGTATGTTGTAGCAACAAACAATTGTAATCAAGTTATGTGGATGAAACAGATGCTTAAGGATATCAGGATTGATTTTATAGAATTTTTTATCATATACTATGATAACACAAGTATAGTAAGTATGTCTAAGAATTGTGTGTTGCATTCTAATACTAGGCATATATCTATTAAGTATCATGTCTTGAGAGGGAAGGCAACATAAAAAGAGATTAGGTTGGAATATGTGAGTACTAAAGATTAGATTGCACATATCTTTACGAAACCCTTACCTAAAGATACATTTGAGTACTTAAAGGGCATGCTTGGGGTTATGCCCTTGCCTACTTTTGAGTAGATGATGTAGAGATTGCAATCAATCTAGTGGTATAGAGCACTATTGTTAGACTCGAATGAATGACCCTTACCTAAAGATACATTTGAGTACTTAAAGGGTATGCTTGGTGTTATGCCCCTGCCTACTTCTAAGTAGATAATGTAGAGATTGCATCAGTCCAGTGGTATAGAGCACTATTGTTAGACTTGAATGAATGTTGATGCTTCCTATGTGGGGGAGTATCTATTATGAGCTGAGTCATTAAGGACTCTTGGTATTTGGTCTTGAACAATGTCTTTGGACACTTGAGTTGGTTGAAGACTTAGAGCAATAAATTTACATAATGAGGCCTTTTTCATTGATGTCAATGGGGGAGAAGAGTGTACAAAAAATATAACATCTCTTAAGTATCTATGGGGAGAAGAGTGCATGAAAATCTATACTTTATTGGGGAGATTTAGAAAGATTCATGTAAGAAAGAAGGAGGGATATCTCTATGGGGGAGATATGCAGCATGAACAATTTTGATGTATGATGAGTTGTTTAATGTGAACAACTATTGTCGATCCTAAGAAAATGCTATACAAAGCAATGTTCCAAAGGTTTTTAGATTTGATTGATGAAGAGTATTTTAAAAGATGAGAACAACAACAACATAATATTATTTTTGGTATTCTTGGAACTTAGATGTTTTTCATATGGCATGAATGTTGATGATACTAGATTGGGGGAGTATCCTAAGCATTGGAGAGTATTGACATATTGCATTCATGACTATGTTTTTCATTGATTTTAACATAGCAGTAAGTCTGTAAAGACTAGAAAAGTAGCAAACAAAGATCTTAGTTTTACAAACAATGTTTTGATTGTCTAGTGATGCACATTCATGGACATGTTTTATATTGTGTCTTGATGTTAAGGTTCAATGCATAGTACCTAAGTCGAAGATGTACATAAGATATGCCTGATTTGTAGAGAGTGGTACAGAGACATAGTACCTAAGAAGCAATCTTTGATGTTTGTATTATATCATCTAACATAGATATAATCTAGAGATGCATTTTCAACTAGTGACATAAGATAGTCTGATGATGTCATCAATGAATGTGCAAGCCCTAGTGTTGCACATGTGAGAAGTTACATAGATTGTGGGGTGACAGTGCTATTGTAATTATGAATTAATTAATTATCTTATTATAATTAATTGGGAAAGCCTCAAGACCAACTCAAGGAATTATTTTGAAGATACGGCATGAAGGAAAGATGTTTTCCTTATTTGTAATCAAGTCATGATCATTGTATTGAGTGAAAAGTGTGAAAAGGAACAAAATGTTTGGTAAGGGATTATTAGATGCAAGATTTGTGATCTAGTTACAATATTAGAAGGAGCATAAGTCTAGTTTTCATGATAGAGAAAGAGGAAGGAGCAATTTTCACTAGAACATTTGGGGTCAAATTGTGATGATAATTTGAGACGACGGTGTAATTTGTGGTCATTTTCATATTTTTTTTGCAATTTTCCCTGATGTTGTCACAACACTGACATCAAAATCATAATTATGATGCCCTTGCAATAATAAAACAAAAAAAAAGAAACATGACAATTATTTTCCATTTTTTTGATTTTGTAGAGAGTTGCATGTGAAAGAGGTGGAGAGTTGTGTGTGAAAGAGGTGGAGAGTTGTGAATGTTTTCATGGCCCTTGTGATCAATTTATTTGGTTTTTGTGCCCTCGTGATCTTTGTATTTCATTGTTGTGACCTTACTCTATGATTTCATTGTCATAGCATGCCCTTGCTCTACAATTTCATTGTCATGTCATGTCCTTGTGATCTATGTGCCCTTGCTCTGTGATTTTCTTCAAGGGCGAGAAGAGGTACATATGTAAATGTTTTTTTCTTTTCCTTATAAACATGTATTCCTTTATATTTCCTTCTAAACATGTATCACTTTATATATTTAGAGATATTTTTCAAGGTGCTTATTACATATATGATCCAACTGCATACATATTCCAGAATCCAAATAATAAAACAATAAAACTTTCTCAAACCATGCTAAGTGACTTACCTCAAAATCTTGCACAAAAATAATGCAGACCATGAAAAGTGGGTTGAGTTTGCAAGAAATTTTACAAAAACATATCATAGTAGATTTTTTAGAAAGAAACAAGCCATAACTAGTTAAATGGGTCTAGTTGGTGATAAACTAGGTTGATATATATGTATATTTAAGTGGGTTGTGGCTTCTACAAGGGAATGGACCTCATGATTATGCATATGTTCTTGGTGTTCCCTTGTGATTTCTGTGTTTCAATGTCATGCCCCTGCTCTACAATTTCAGTATCATGCCCTAGCTCTATGATTTTGTTGCCATGTCATACCCTTGCTCTGCGATTTCATTAATGTGTTGTGCCCTTACTCTATGATTTCATTGCCATGCCCTAGCTTTATGATTTTCTTCAAGGGTATGTAAATGTTGGTTTCTTTTCCTTCTAAATAGGTAGGTATCTCTTTATATCTCCTTTTGAACATGTATATTTAGAGAATTTTTTTAAGGTGCTTATTACATCTTAATTACTCAACAGAAAAATTGATCCAACTACATACATATTCTAGAATCCAGATAATAATAAAATAAAACTCACTTAACCTGTGCTAAGTGACTTACCAGAACATCCTCCACAAAAATAATGTAGACTAGGAAAAATGGGCAGAGTTTGCAAGAAAGTTTACAAAAACATATCATAGTAGATATTTTTAGAAAGAAACTAGCTATAACTAGTTAAATGGGTCTAGTTGTTGATTAGCTGGGTTGATTACAAATTCCTATAGAACTATCATCAGATTAGGTACAATAAAATGAAAAATCAATTGTTCCCAGCTAGTAGGATCAAATACAATTTTCCAAGGTGATAAAAATTGCATATGCAAGGAATTGAAGAATAATTTTAGTGAAGAGTTGAGTGTAAGGAATTAAAGAAGCAAGTTCTTCTTCTATGTAAATGCCATAATCACAAGGCTCATTCCCTTGTAGAAGCCTCTACCACAGTGACATTACCTCTAAATCATGCAAAGGATGTTGAAGTGGTTTTGAACCTTGAAACACTCTTATAAGCATTTGATACTTGGGATCATCGCAAGGAGATTGTGCTAATACTTGAAACACTCTTATAAGCATTTGATATTTGGACTGTAAATTCTCAAAGACACTTACAAGTGATTCCAATGTCATAGTACCTACCGCAACACTTGCTTATTTTCTATTCAATGGCTCCCATAATATCCTTTGTGTTGTCTAGTTGTTGTTTATGTCATGCAGTCTCTTTCTAAAGCTGCTCCTTCTCATTCTCTTTCAAAAGATGTTCCTTCTCCTTCACTCTCATGCTTTAAATTTTGATTATCAAACATCTAAAATCAACTTCACAGTGTGTTGTAACTCTGGCACAGGTGTTTGATCATCTATAGCTTTCATTTTAGCATTCAATTTTTCAAGATTGGTCAACACCCTCACTTGCGGACCTCTCATGTCAAGCACTTTTTGTATTTTGTCAACATCATGTTCTTTCTTTTGAGCTAATAGTTCTTCAAATGCATTTTTTTGTAAAACATTAATTTTGTTGAACAATTGTAAACTCTTAGAAAGTGCATTATTGTTTTCATGTATGTATGTATATATGTATGTATGTATATATGTATGTATATATGTAGGTATGTATGTATATGTATGTATGTATGTATAGAGAGAGATATTGTGGATTGTGGATTGTGGATTGTGGATTGTGGATTATAAAAATAAAAATAAAAAAACACGATGTTAATCATTCCCCCATTTGTTTTGATTGATTATGGAGAGTTGCACATGAAAGAGGGTGGAAAGCTCTGAATGAGGGTGGAGAGCTCTAAACGTTGGTGGAGATTAGTGGAAATCTAGGATTTTGTTGTCATTCCCTTGTGATCTATATGCCCTTGCTCTACAATTTTCTTCAAGGGGAGAAGAGGTACCTATGTAAATGTTCTTTTCTTTTCCTTATAAACATGTATCTCTTGTTCATATATAATATCTTTGGTCAGATTCAAGGAAAACTGATTATGATGATTGTATTCATATGTGCATGTATGTATGTAAATCAGTTCACTATGTGAACTGCTTTACATGCATACACACACACACACACACACACTTGCATAGTAATTGTGCTAAATTAAATTAATCATTCATGTCTTGAATTCATACAAGAAATTATCCTTGCATTCAATCAAATTTATTCATACCAAACTAAGTATGCATAAATCTATACTTACATATTATATTATCTCTTGGTGATTGAGTAAAGATCTGCATAATATCATCCAAGTAATGATTAGATGCATTCACATTAAGTCATAATAAGATCGAGCAAATGATCCATTTATGTTACTTCATACTTTTTTTGTTGAACATTTTGTTTAACATAATCAATAATACTAGAATTATACAGCTATAGCTAGTACTCTTGTTTATTTTATTTAATCATATACATTTAAGACTATTATTTTTCTTAAAATTAGACTGTATGTTTGTTATCACTAAAACACAAATATAGATCTCTAATAGTTATCTTTTTTAATTTCAAGATCTTCATATTTAACGTGAAGAATTTCCACTGCTAGATAGTGGAATAGCCACAATGTGGGGCCACATAACTCATGTATCTTTCTACCAAATTATATTTTTGTCCTTCAAAAATATTATAGGTGAATGTTCTTCTGATTTTCCATATATTTAATAAAATGTGAATTGTCATTTGAGGTAATTTTCTATTATGAGATAGAGACGTCTATCATAAGGATGGACATGCCAATTTTGATCATTCTACTTTCAAAGTTGATTCCCTTATCAAATTAATGAAACTACTTGCAACTGACACCCCACTTTTCTGCAACTTGCCCAATCAACCATTCACACAAATGAATCATCCCATATCCATCAACAACACCTAATCTTTTGTAAGTCTTTCTCCTCTAAAGACCCAATACATGGATCCATTATCATCATGAGTAGAATCACTCTCCTCAAATGAATTCAATCGAAACTATTCATACCAAACTAAGTATGCAGAAATTTGTACTTACAAATTATATTATCTCTTGGTGATTGAGTAAAGATCAAATACAGTTTTCCAAGGTGATAAAATTGCATATGCAGATGTGTGTGTGTGTGTGTGTGTGTGTGTGTGTGTGTGTGTGTGTGTGTGTGTGTATCTCTACATCTTGTTGTTGTGCTCTTGTGATCTCTGTATATGTATGTTTGTATGTATGTATATACATATATATACATATGTATATGTATACACACACACACACACACACACATATTCTATATGTCATTAATGAATGAATGTGAAATCCATCTCTTCTTAGATACTCTTTCTAGGTTGTTGCACTAGATCTTAAGCCCAAAATAGATAAATCATGATTTGAAATGCAAACTTGGGTGCTTAACTTAATGAATGAGCACACCAAGTGAAAGACCTTGTGTGATGAAGGATTATAGGATTTTCTACATATTTCACCACATAGTAGTGTATTACAGGTTCACATACATTCTTAAGTAGTCATTTGTTAGCACTAGGTGTGTGAAGGTTCCATGCAAAAAAATGTAGAAGCAAAAAAGGTCATGATGAACATTTTCGATGACATGTTTGCCAAGAGCATACACAAGTTCCTCAAGGTGGCTTCACATTATTAATTTTTAATGTTTTCCAACACCATTGCTCTTCCTCCATATCCTACACAAATAAAAAATGTTTCCTCCAACATTACAACCATATGATAAATGGGAATAGCACATGCCCGAGCCATAACCTAGTTAAATTGGTCTAGTTTTTTATTAGATATGTTGATTACAAATTCTTGTAGAACTCTCATCATATTAGGTATAATAAAATGAACAATTTGTTGTTCCCAAGTAGCAAGATCAAATATAATTTTTTAAGGTAATAAAATTGTATATTCAGATGCATCACTTGAATGTCAGGCATGAAGTGCATTCCCCAATTTATAATGAATGGTTGGATATAAAGGCTCGATACATTGGCCCAACAATTGAAGCCAAGGATGTGAACATGCATGTATTGGCACAGTCTCCCTGCAAGGATCCCAAGTATCTATCGGTGTTATTAATTTGAGCATCACTATATGATCTAGAATGTAATGAAGTACTGAAGCCGATAGTAAATTCTCCCGTTTCTCCAAAAAAGGTAGCATAGGTTCAGGGTCCCTTGGCTCCGAGGAATTTATAGCATCTATTCTCACTGCTAGAAGAATAACTTTAGTTAAGAGTTGAGTGTAAAGAGTTGAAGAAGCAAGTTCTTCTTCTATGTACATAAATGCCATAATCGCAAGGCTCATTCCCTTGTAGAAGCCATAACCCAATTAAATATACGTATATATACAAGCCATAACTTAGTTAAATGGGTCTAGTTGCTAATTACTTGGGTTGATTACAAATTCTTGTAGAATTGTCATCACATTAGGTACAATAAAAGGAACAATTAACATTATTTTTGTGCAAGATCTTGAGCTAGGCCACTTAGCATGGGTTGAGTGAGTTTTATTGTTTTATTATTTGGATTCTAGAATATGTATGCAACTGGATCAATTTTTCTATTGTGCTAAGATGTAATAAGCACCTTAAAGAAGATCTCTCTGTATACACACATACACACATGTATATGTATGTATGTATGTATGTATATGTATATGTATATGTCTATGTATGTATGTATATATCATGTGGAGATCTAGGATTTCGTTGTCATGCCCTTGTGATCTCTACATCTCATTTGTTTTATTGTACCTAATATGATAGCAATTCTATAAGAAATTGTTTTCATGCCCTTATGATCTTTTCATACCAAATATCTACTATTGTTGTTAACTTGGGCATCACTATATGATCCAAAATGTTATGCAGTACTAAAGCCAATAGTAACTTCTCCCATGTCTCCAAATAATGTAGCATAGGTTCAAGATCCCTTGGCTCCCAGGAATTTGTAGCAACTATTCTCGCTGTTGGAAGAATAACTTCAATGAAGAGTTGAGTGTAAGGAGTTGAAGAAGCAAGTTCTACTTCTGTGTAAATGCCATAATCACGAGGCTCATTCCATTGTAGAAGCCATAACCTAGTTAAATACATGTATATATCAAACCAACTAATCAACAACTAGACTCATTTAATTGGGTTATGGCTTGTTCCTTTCTAAAAATATCTACTATGAAATGTGTTTGTAAAATTTCTTATGAACTTAGCCCATTTTTCTTGGTCTGCATTATTTTTGTGGAGGATCTTGAGGTAAGTCACTTAGCACCTTAAAAAACATCTCTTTGTATATATATACATACATAGATACATACATGTATGTATATATGTATGTGTCTATGTATGTATATATACGTATGTATGTATGTAAATACAGAGATCTTGACACAACAAAGAAAACAATAAAATTCACTCAAGAGGTAGCATGGCCACAGATGCGATGGCAATGCCTATTGGTAAGTAGATTCCTCTTTTTCTCTCTCATTTTTCATGTGTTTGTTTCACTTGAACTATTATTTCTTAGGGGAAATTTTCTAATATTGGATTCATTTTATGCAGGAGGTGATGAGGACATTCCTGGATGTACTCGTGTGATGAATTACTTGTGAGCAATGAAGATGGACTTCCCCTAAGAGTAGTAGGTGGCAATGAGAACATTCCAAGTACTTTAAAGATTGATCCTTTCTTAAAGATTTTAGATGTTAAAGGGGAATTTAGATGCTGGGGGGGGGAGGGGAGGAGGGGAATGAGCTTTCACCTTTACATGGTTGGCCCTAATTAGTAGAGAATATTAAACTATTCTTGAAACCAAGTAAAGCTCAACAATAACCTATGATTGTATGACAACTGATTGTGTGAATCTCTTGGTTTTAGACAATACAGAAGAATTCCATAGTTTAATATGCAATGTCAATTCATATTCATATGACATCAGCAGAGCTAAAAAAACAAGTTTGCATTTTTGTCAAAGGTCTTTAATTAGGTATTTTAAGTTATAGACCATCATGAATATTTTTCATGGTGATGGTCTAAAATTTTAAAAACTTAATAGACCTATTAAATAAATGTAATTGTGTTGTATTTTATCAGCTTCACCTACTGTCCATGCATTTGAATGCAATTGCACATACACTCTCAATTCAGAGTGGTAAAATCTTTTTTTGGATGTAATGGAAAAATGACCTACACCAGAAGATGGGAAAATGATGTTACTTTTGTAAGTTTGGAACCTTTTTTTTGTACTTTAAATATTGATCATTTTTTAAAGATTTTAGATGTTAATGGGGAATTTAGATGGGGGGTGGATGGGGGTGTTGGAACAATTGATTAACTATGTATTGTCTTTGATGTTACACAAAATGTCATATAATTACCAATTAGTGCATGTTGAGCTCACTTGGACATTGAAGACAATTTTATGTGTCTATCCAGCAATCCAGAGTTTGCCTAGTTCAGAAGGCAATGTCTATTGAGTTCACTTGGGCATCAAAGGAAAGTCTGTGGAAGATGAGTGTTAATCAAGCTCACTCGATTGCTAAAGGAACTTTGCGAGTATGTAGTAATAACCAAGTTCACTTGGTTAACATAGGAAAATCATTTTTGAGTTAGTGTCTACTAAGCAAGGTCGGCTAACAAAGGATTTTCTTGTTTTGGCATATTGAGTTCAATTAATTTATCTGTTGGTTCTAGCCGACTGAGAAGATGAATATTAATTATTCTAAGTCGTATTTGAGTTGACTTGACAATATGAAAGATATAAATAAAAGGTCAAGTTGAGGATTAGGAAATGTGAATGCATGGAAGATAATTGAAGATTTGATGATGCTAAGAGGAAGTGAATCAGAAGGATAAACAAAATATCCTTGTGGAACTGAAAAAATATATTTGATCAAGAAGGATCAAGTATAAGCTAGAACTAAGATTTTTAATCAGTAATTCAATTGCATCCAAATCAGGTCATGTCATTGTTACTCTCTAACCATTGTAGCAGTGATCTAAATCTCTTAATAGAGTTGGCTTAACAACTATTTGTGAATCCTCTAACAAGGTGGTAGTTCTATTGAATTGTCTAAAGACCTCTAACAAGGCCACTCCTAACAGGGTGATTAAATCCTTTAATAGGGTCACACCTAATAGTGTGTTTTGTAACCTTTAACAGGGTTGGCTCCTAACAAGGCTCACTTCAGAAGAGTGAAAAATAGTAACTAGTTGCAATTGATGGTTTTTCTCAAATTGGGTTTCCACGTTAAATATTAGTGTCAAATGTGTTCATGCTATTTTTCTTATGTGTTTGCCACTAAGTTAAAGTAATAAGTAATCATAGATAACATCTTAAAATTTTCATGCTAAGTGTTTGCCGAGCATTCTTAGTATTTACCAAGTTACAACATTTTAGTATTTGCCGAGCATTAGCAAAATTATACTTTCACAGAATTGTGTTGTACTGACATCTAAGGGATCTAAGATTTATTTTTATAGTAAATGATGCACCCCTCCCCTCCTAGTTACTCCTCTTATATTTCCAACAATTAGTATCAGAGCTTTTGGTGCTTGTAGAGAAGGTTTCAATGACCTAAGCTAAAGATCAAGATGTCTTACAAAATAGAGATTCCCAAGTTGAGCCGAGACAACTTTGCAACATGGAAAGGACTTATGAGATTACATCTGGAAACTATCAATGTTTCAGGTTGTAAGTATCTTGATACCGAAAACAAGACTCCTACTAGAACATTATCAATTGAAAACATTGTTGAAAAGAAGAATCATAACATCATGATGATTGATATTTCATCTGCTCTTAGTTATGTTGAATTTGATGAAGTAAAAGACTACAAATCAACACATGTAATGTGGACCAAACTGAAAGACATCTATGGAGGAGATGATAATGTAAGAAGAGCCAAAGTAGAAACTCTCAAATGTCAATTTGATCAGATGAAAATGAGAGAAGATGAAAACATTGCAAAATATGTGGAGAGAATCAAAGCAAGTGTAAGTGCAATCAAAGCATCTAGAGGAGACATTGATGACTAACTAGTTCTAAGAAAGGTACTCAAAACCCTTCTTCCTATTTATGCAATTAGAGTATCTACTATTCAAGAGATGAGATGTGATCCAAATAACAAAATATCTTTAGATGCTCTAGTTGGAAGATTGACAACTTTTGAGTTGGATAACTATGATAACTATGTTCCTATTTCCAAAGGTATTGAGTCTGCATTTAAAGCCAAACTCTCACTCAAGAAAAAGAGTAAGAAATCAAAGGCCAATAAATCAGGAAGTGAAGGAGAAACAAAAGAAAGTTCTAAAAGTGATCTTGAAGTTGTTGAAGCCCTACTTGCAAAGAAATATTCCAAAGGCAAAGGAAAATACAAAGGTAAAATTCCTCTAATATGCTTTTCTTGTGAAGAAGTTGATCACATTGCTGCTAGGTGCCCAAACAAAGAAAACAAGGATGAAAATAAAAGTAATGAGTATAAAAGGAAAAAGGAATTCAAAAACTACAAGAACCACAAGGACAAGGGTAAGAAACCTTGTTTTATGGCTAAAGATTTTGATTGCAATGAAGGTGAAATGGTATACATTGTTTTAAAAGATGAATCTAATGATGAAGGAGATAAGATGGCACTTATCTCTCATGTTAGAAAAAATGATACATGGATTATTGAGAGTGGTTGCTCACATCATATGACTGGAGACAAAACAAAGTTTGAGCACATGGAATATTATGATGGTGGTAGTGTAAGATTTGGAAACAATGAACCCTATTGCATAAAAGCAAGAGGATGTATTCCTTTAACCAATGAACCTATATGTGATAATGCTTATTGGGTTAAAGGAATAAAGCATAATCTACTAAGTATGGCATAGTTGAATAACATTGGGTTCAAGGTTGATTTTATGAATGGAAAGGCCAAATTGCTAGATGGAAAAGGAAATCTGGTGGGATCTGGCAAACAAACAAAAGGTAATCTATTTTATCTTGATCTCAGTGAAAGTTCATGTTTTATTGCTCAAGTAGAAGAAACCCAGTTATGGGAAAAAGATTATGTCATGTAAATTTTGATAATCTGGTTAAGATAAGCAAACATAAAAGAGTAAGAGGTATTCCTAGCTTGTAGAAACTTGATATGGGTCTATGCAAAAATTGCCAAATTGGTAAGATGGGAAAGACTAGTTTCAAAAGCAAGAACTATCATTTTGAAGAAGTCTTAGAGCTTGTGCATACAAACTTATTTGGACCTATTGGAATAGAGAGTTACATTGGAGATAAGTTTTTTCATTCTTTTTGTTGATGATTATTCTAGAGTGATGATTGTAATGTATCTAAATGAAAAATCATAAGCTTATCAAAAATTCAAATGGTATCTGGCAAGAGTAAAAAAAGAAATTGGAAAGAAGTTGAAATGTTTAAGATCAGACAAGGGTGGTGAATTCATCTCTAATGAATTTAATGAATTCTACATTGAAAAAGGAATTAAAAGAAAATAATGGTATAGCTTAAAGAAGGAACAGATCCATTATGGATTGTGCAAGAACATTGATGATAGAAAAGAATGTTGCAATCAAATACTGGAAGGAAGCTATCAGCACTGTAGTTCATACCTTGAACAAATTATAGATAATGAAAGACTCAAATAAAACTCCTTATGAACTACGTTATGGTTACAAACCTAATGTAAGTTTTTTATTAAGGAAAACATGTTTTAATAGGGCCCTGAAACCCTTACATAACAAAGTACTAACAAAAAAGAATGCTTAAAGTATTAGAATAAACTAAAAGCATCTAACTGAAATAACCCCCCACAAAAAATGAAAAAGCTAGTAAAAAAACCATGAGGTAGGAGAAAAAACTAGGGCAGGCCAAAAAAGCTAGGACACTCAGGTGATTTCTCTTAGAATTTCTACTGCACTGATTTCTAGCTCTGACAACCTACTAGTCACCTCCTTCATGTCTAAGAGGTCTTGGTCAAGTTCCAGGATGTCCTTTTTCACGTTGGATCTAGTCTACTTCCTCGAGCTATCATCAGGTGTCCTTTCCCTAGTACTATGGGGAGTAGGGTCCTCCTCCTTGCTAGTTCTATGCTCCTCCACTTTGTTAATGAGCAACTTAATATTCTCATTAGCCTCTTTGAGAATATTATAGCTTTGTTCCACTATAATATGCATTGAGCTTTCATTTGGACCCTGTTCTTCACCTCCTCCACTCTATTGTCCATGCTCTTTTCTTCCTCTATTATCTTGTTCTTCAAGCTAGAGTTCTCCCTCTCCAAGGCAATCACTCTATACTTGAGCTCTTAGATTTCATGGAACATCCATTTGGTGGTGCAAAAGTTATCCACTGCATTGTTGAGAACATCCATTTGAGTATTTTCCTTAGTGGTGTCACTAAAAATCACAAGGGTCAGGTCGATTAGCTCTTCCATTTGAATCTTGCCCTCTTCATTCTCTTTAACCAGAGTTTTGATTAATTCTCTATTGATCCCCATTTTAGTAGTAGTGTCAAAAAATTTCCACACAACATTATTGTCCTTGCCCATAATCGAGCACTTGTATTTGTTGGTTCCAAATCCCTCATAGCCCTACTCCTACTCCTCCCTTCCACTCTGATTGTCCCCTTCCACTCTCTCCTTCCCCATTCCCTATTTTTCCTCCTTGGACTCAGAGACTTTCCCTCTTTTATGGCCCCTGGGGGTTGGGACATCTTCCTCTTTGCTTGTCAGCATTTTGATGGTGATGACTCTCTTACCTCTCTTCCTCTCTGTACCCTCCCCTTCTTTGAGATCCTCCTCACCTTCAACATTGTCTTCCCCTATATCCATGCCTTCAACCCTTTCATTATAGTCCCTATCCAAGGAGGTGTCAAGGCCTTGTTTAGGTTTAGAAATGGCCTTTTTCTCCTTCCTTTCCATTTTAATGATTTTTTTACCAGATTCGTGCTATGGGGAAACATCCTCCTCTGAGTCTGTGTGCATCTTAAGGCTGTCATTAGTATCATAAGGCACATAGTCCTCTCTCGACTCTTGAGAGTCCCCTCTGATCTTTTTTCCCTCCTTCCTATTCTTAATTTGTTTCCCCATATACCTAGCCTTAAAGAATTCATAGATTAGCAGCAAAAGCCCCTCATGGAGCACTAGGTTGCTAGTATGCTTCTCCTTATAATCATTAATATTCTCATTCATAGAAGAGTAGAGGTAGAAGGGAATAGATATCTTTGCCCCATACTTGAAATGATTGAGAAGCATGAAATGATGGGTGCAAAGGCAGTCGAATCTGGTGTTGAGAGAGATGTATTTGATAATAACCCGCAACACGAACCTCCACAGCAGCTTAATGGAGCTCAGAAGATAGTAAGTTCCTTTCTTCACCAACGCCTTTTTCTCCTCTAGATCCTTGGTAAATTCCACCACTGCTTGCCCCGAAATCTTTTTGTCTCTATAAAATTTCTTTCCCGTGATGGGAATGTCAGTCATAGTAGAAGTGACATCCTCCATCACCATGAATTCCACCCCATCAATTTTAACAATTCCCTCATTCTAGCTATTTACCATACTCCTGTAAATGGAGGGTTTCCAACCATGGAGCCATTCTATGAAATTAGGGATTTCCCCTTTTTTCAGAATGCTCCACACCTTGGAGCATCTATGCCACTTCTAAGCTTCATCCTCTAGTTCCCTCCTATGTCTTTCTCCCACTATGATGTCTTCCTCTGTGTAATCTCTATTTCTAGTATAGGTTCCTTTTGAAACTAAAATATCTCTAGCACTCCTTGTTTTCTTGAAACTTCTTTTTGCCTTGTGAAATTTCTGCCCAAAATTGTTCCTTGAAGTAAGTTGATAGATTTTGTTGATGTGAGAAGTGTTGGCATTATATTGTATTTCTCATTAGTGACAACACTTATTCAATTTTGAATGATTACCGAGTTCATCACTCAGTCTATAGTATATATCGAGCATTCAGTGGTTACCTTGTAGGTTCATCACTTAAATAGTTCATACCAAGCATTCCTGAAGCTATTGAGTGAGTGTATAGTCTAGTAGTATCTACTGAGCATACAGTGTCTGAGCTTCACAATGTCTACCGTGTAATGCCCAGCCTGGAGATCCTTGGAAACAAGGATGAAAAACAAGCCAGAACAATTTTTTTTTTTTAACAAGTGTAAGTGCACATGATACAACCTACACAAACCAAAAGATCGCAACGGAAGACTGAAAGACAACCAAGCACCAACAGATCTCCAAATGCCACTACCAACTAGAAAACAACCACGAAAACCACAAAGACCTACCAAGTTGAAAGACATAAGCTGACTCTTGGAAACTGGCTAAGTCTGAAATCCTAAAGCCCTAAAATTTCCTAGAATCTACACCTTAGCTCGCAGAGGTCTGAAACCCATCTCAAATGAATCATCACATTTATTAAAATATATCTTAAGTATAAGGAATTAAATACTTATACTTAAACGATATATTTTAAACCCCGAAGGACTACAACAGAAACCTAAAAACTAAATTTCAAAAGAAACCTCCTGAATACAAAATGCAACAACATAGACTTGAAGAACGCCCAAATGGGTAACCGAATCAACTCTCAAAAAGATCAGAACACTACAAAAAGTGCCCGCTGGTGGCACGCGCATGTTTTAACCAAAGGATGTGCGACACTTTTTGCTAAGGGAGGGCGACACTTCTCCCTTACTGTGTGCGACACTTCTCAAGAAGGCGTGCAATACTGGAAAAGTATCGCGCGACATTTCTCATGAAGCTGTGTGACACTCTTCTAGTGTCGTACGATACTTCTCCAGTAATGTGTGCGATACTTTACAGTATTGTACGACATTCTTTCTATGGGCGTGCGATACTTTATCAATGTCGCACAATGCTGAACAAATGTCGCCCATAGAAAATAAAAACACTTCAAGAACCTCGAAAAAAGCCCAAACACACAGAAAAAGCTCCACACCGGGGAGTACCGAATCCACATTCTGAGGCAAGAGCACTCGAACAATAACAGAGTAACTAAAAGATAGAACACTAGAATCTAACCATCTACCAAACAGAGAAGGGAAAATAACAGAAAGGAAACATCACATTCAACTGAAAGAAACATTGCAATGAGCAAAATAACCAACTAAGTACGCAGTTCCTCCCAACCGTCAATGGTGTCATAGGACCATCGTGGGCCCTAGCCATCCCCCGTGCATAACATCCCAAGCCACCGAACAAATCATTGGTGCTGTCGTAATAGGGACGTCACTACTAAACATGCTACAATGTAAGTAAATAAAATCTAACATGCTAGTAGTAAGCATAAGATAAAACTGTAATCAGATAACATCATCTACTACATGATAATCATCATAAATATGAGGAATGCATTAAAACTAACATCATAATGAGAGCATAAATCACAAGAAGCATAGTTCGTATACCGAAGTACCAAGTGACACATCCAGCTACAGTCATACTAGGACAATAGATCATATCTGTACATCGGTCCCTAGCAGTGGTGAAGGTAGCTACGCCTCCCGACCATGTGGTACTTGTAGGTCCACACCCGCCATGCTGATGGAGATAGCGATCCAACCACAAACACATAAAAACACAACAACCATGGCTAACACTCACGCCAAGCAATATGATGACTGACACCAAGACATAGACAATGCATAAACTACAGGTCCTGGTCAGACACCTCAATGGGCTTACTATGTAGGAACTAACATCATGGAGAGTCGCTTGGCATCAAAAATTCCAAGCTAGGACTTGCGCAGATTCAACATCCCTCAACGAAAAGGCTCTTGCACCCCAAATATTTTATTATCTTAAGATTATTACCGCCCAATATTTATTTAATTTTCACTTAAATAAAGCTTCCTTCACCAACCCTCTGGGCACAATGATCACCAGGCTGTGAGGTAGAAGCCCCCTCCATATGCTACCCTACCCTACCCATGCTCATCCAATGATGAGTGCCCATAGACATGCAAAATCCCAACCCAACCCCACTGATCACAACTTCTGAAAATACCATGGAAGATCGAGCCCCGCAGGTCACCCGATAATGTACATGTGTGTGGTGCACCACCATCACAGAGATCATACACAAGGACAGGATGAGAATGCAAACAGAAGTCAATCAATTGAAAAACATAATCAGGATGACGGATGCTACACACATCCCAAAGCAACGAAAGATGCAAAAGTGTTTCGACTGGTATCCAAATGGATCATCCAGGTCCACGAACCACAATGTGCCAAGAAAACTTGAGAAAATAGCGCAACACATAAAACGAGTTAAAACTCCAAATTTTGGAAAAATTCCAAAATTAAAACCCATTTGGCCTTTGGGTTCAAAAATCCAAAAAATCCAAAAATAATTGAAAACGGACACCATATGCAAAAACGATCAGCATAACGGCCCAAAAATCTAAACCCCCACTTCAAAAATAGGTAAAACATTCATACCCGACCAACCGGGCAGAACCAACAAACAGAAACAGAGGGGAACACTAGTTCTCATCCTCTTAACATACAGCTACAAGAAACAGAAGCAAAAATGGAGTAAAACCAATCAAACGGGAAGGCCCTACCTAATGGAAAAAGGGGCAAAAATTGAAACCCGCACAATAAAATAATCAATCCACCAAAACTGCTAAAACTGACGGCAAAGCAAGAACTCCTCGAGCTGAATCCAACGAGACCAACCTCGCAAAGATCCCATGCTCACAGCTCCCAGAACGAACAAAAAAAGAATCCTACAGAAGAGGATTTCTAAATTGCTCTCCAAATTTCAATTTCCAAATTGTGATAAGTGATTTATGAAATCACTTTTCCAATACTTATTCACTTTTTTGGGTGAATAGTCGATTCTGGAAAAATAGCTAGCTGGAGTAGTTAAACTCTGAATTGACCCAAACGAAAATAGGTTATTATCCGCAATGGGATTTCACCTAAGGAAAAGCTGCCAGAAATTAAATCTGAAAAGATTAAAACTAGAAAACTCCAAAAACATAGAAAAACACTTAACACTTTTGCGAAAAATGTGAACTTCTAGATGCACAGACATACTCACTGGTCTAATCACATAATGCAAATGAGTTCGGATTTACTAATCACCAAAAGGTTTTGATCTAAACAATAACAATAAGGGTACGTCGACCATATAGGAACGACATGGGTAAATATGAATAGCTGAATCACTAACTCCATGTGCCACTGCCAGGGATATATTTCTTGCACACTAAAACACATGATCAAGTGAAATGGAAAATAATATCATAGCCGAAGCAACATGTATTAAAATACCTATTTAATCCATTTACATCACTCCCATTCGCAGAAAGCGTAAAGATACAAGAATGAAGTAAATAACCATAGCATAGAATCCATCTCATAACATAATGAACAAATAGGTCCAATACATCATATAACCAGATACCATCATAGATCTATTGTCATCTCAAAATGGCATCAACATGCAAATGTGATCAACTGAATAGTATAGTAGTAAAGCATCTATGGTACTGAATCCAAGTATAACATTCGACCCTCAGGTCATCATAAGGTACAAAATAATAAGAGTATCAAGTATCTCTCGAATCAAAATAGACAAGACATAGACTGCAAGCATGAGAGGCACTACATCCTCCCCCACTAGCATAGGCTTACTCCTAGAAGCCAGCAAAAAGATAGGGGTACAATTCCCTCAGTCGTGTAGCATCCTCCCAAGTCGCAGAGGTCTCATCGCTCGGGTCCCATTAGACCCTTACCTGTTCTATGTCCTGACCTCGCAAGGTTAGCCTCCGGTGTTGTAGGATACGAATGGGCTCCAAAGTAAGTTTCCCGTCCGCTACCTGCAAAGCATCCCAATAAAGCACATGGGTCACATCTGGAATATACTGTCTCAACACAGAAACATGAAAAACATCATGGATGTGCGAAAGGCTAGGTGGCAACGCTAGATGATAAGCAACAGGACCAATCCTCTCAAGGATCTCAAAAGGTTCGACAAAACGTGGTGCCAACTTAGAGCCTTTCCCATAATGGATGGGGCTCTTCCTCGGACGCACTCTCAAAAACACCCTGTCACCAACAGAAAAGTGACGATCCAACCTATGGGCATCTACATACTTCTTCTGCCTATCCTGAGCAGTAACCAAATGCTCCCTAATGCGAACAACTTGCTGCTCCATATCTTGAAGCATCTCTGGACCCAAAAGAACTCGGTCCTCCAAACGATCCCAACTCAAAGGGGTATGACATGGTCTATCATACAAGGCCTAAAAAGGTGACATGCCAAGAGAACTATGACAACCATTGTTGTATGCAAACTCAACAAGGTACAAATAGTCCTCCCACTTCACCTGCCTATCCATAACATACATGCGAAGCATATCCTCCAGAACCTTATTAACTCTCTCAGTCTGACCATCGGTCTCTAGGTGATAAGCTGAACTGAAATTGAGTTGCGCACCCAAAGCATGTTGGAGAGATGTCCACAGTGCAGAAGTAAACACTGGATCTTGATCCGAAATGATCCGATGAGGAATCCCATGCAAACGAACAATATCCTCCAGGAAAACATGCGCTACAGAAGAAGCTGTGTAGGATGCTCTCATGGGTGAAAAATGTGCTACCTTGGACAACTTATCTACTGCCACCATGATGCAATCATGTCTTCGTGATGACATAGGCAACCCTGTGATAAAATCAATAGATATCGTATCCCACTTCCACTCTGGAATGGTATGTGGCTGCAAAAGACCTGCCGGATGCTGATGCTCTGCATTCACTCTCTGGCACTCAAGACATCTAGCAACAAAATCAGCAACATCGTGTCTCATCCCTGCCCAGAAGTACAGCTGTTTGAGATCAGGATGCATCTTCTTGACCCTAGGATGTGCAGAATATGGTGCACGATGCGCTTCTGACAAAACTAAGGTATGAAGATCACCTGACAAGGGTACATAAATACGCCCTGAGTGTCACAATAGTCCATCAGACTCAAGCATATAACCTGAAAATCTCCCTTCAAGGGTGCGTCCAGACTCGATCTTCGCCCTCACCTCTTGATACCAAGTGTCACTAGGAAAAGCCTCCAAAATATGGCTTTGCAAATCCACTCCCAATGACAACACTAATACCTCATGTCACCTCCTGCTCAAGGCATCTGTGACAACATTCTCCTTCCCTTTGATGTAATGAACATCAAAGTCATACTCGCACAGGAACTCCATCCAACGACGTTGCCGTGCATTCAAGTTTGGTTGAGTAAAGATATACTACAAGCTCCTATGATCGTTGTGCAACTCAAACCTGTGTCCCAAAAGAAAATGCCTCCAATAGACAAGGGCATGCACTACAGCCGTGAGTTCCAAATCATGATTGGGGTAGTTTAGCTCATGGTCCTTGAGTTTTCTAGACTCAAAAGCAATCACTCGACCATCCTGCATTAACACCGCACCCACACCTTCCAACAAAGCATCTGTGTAAACCATGAAATCACCTAAAGGATTAGGCACTGCAAGGATTGGTGCACTTGTCAAACACTCCTTAAGGGCATTAAAAGCTACCTTACACTGGTCTGACCAAACAAACTTCTTCCCTTTCCTCTGAAGAGAAGTGATGGGATGGGCTACTCGTGAGAAATCCTTCACAAAGCGACGGTAGTAACTCGCTAATCTCATGAAACTACGAACTTCTGAGACATTTGTGGGTGCCGGCCAATCCATGATAGCACGAATCTTCTTTGGATCCACTGCAATTCCATCACCAGTGATGATATGTCCCAAATACTTCACCTCTGACTGGAAGAACTCACATTTACTCAAGTTTCCATACAACTGATGGTCTCTCAAGCACTGCAATACCTGACGCAAATGGACCTCATGCTCCTCCTCAGTCTTTGAATAGATCAATATGTCATCCAAGAATACAATGACACACTGATCGAGGTAAGTACAAAATACACCATTCATCAAACTCATAAATACTGATGGTGCATTGGTTAACCCAAAGGGTACAACCGTGAACTCATAATGCCCATATCGAGTACGAAATGTTGTTCAATGAATATCAGCCTCTTGGATATGAAGTTGATGGTATCCCGACTTCAGATCAATCTTTGAGAACACTCGTGCCCCCTTCATCTGATCGAACAAATCACCTATCCTCGGAAAAGGATAACGATTCTTCACCATCACCTTATTCAGCTGTCGATAATCAATGCACAAACGCAATGAACCATTCTTCTTTTTCACAAAGATGACTGGTGCACCCCAAGGGGATACACTAGGACGAATATGGCCATTGGCCAACAATTCCTCCAACTGTAATCTGAGCTCACTCAACTCTTGAGTAGTCATGTGATAAGGAGCTCATGAAATTGGCTCCAATCCTGGTACAAGATCAATCCGAAAATCAATGTCATGCTGCGGTGGCATACCTAGAATTTCATCAAGAAACACATCTGCATACTCACGAAGTAGTGGGTGATCATCAAGTGTCAATGTACGACTCTCAGCTTCCTCGAGATCACTAAGAGACATAAGAAACAATTGACAACCCTTCCGCACACTCCACTTCAGCTGTTTAGCTATAATCATACGAAGTGAGACTGGTCGCTGGACTCCCAAAAGTTCCACCTGCCCACCTGTGTCATCAACACACTGTACCACCTTATGATGGCAATCGATATTTGCCTGATGGGCAGCTAACCAATCCATGCCCAACACAATGTCATACGATCCCAGAGGTAGAATCTGTAAGTCCACTGTGGTGGTGAAGGTTCCCAAACTCAAAACACAACTTCTAACCAACGAGTCAACAACCACCTTAGAACCTGTGGCTAACTCAACCTGCCACCTATCAACTTGACGCATTGCCACTAGCCCACATCGTTGAACAAGAGATGGTGAAATGAAAGAATCGAAAGCACTAGAGTCAAACAAAATTGAACTTGAAATACCATGCAACTTACCTGTAGCCTCGACTACCATACCTTGATGCTCAGCTTAACAGTTGTCAACTGCCGCAAAGACTCTATGATTCCTACCCGCATCTCCTACAGTAGGCTCAGATCTAGCTGCACCCTTACTAGGTCCTGTAGATGGTTTGATCGAACAATCATACAATTTATGACCAGGTTGGCCACAAGTGTAACAATTCCCAGAAAAGTTGGGTCCTACCCCACGACCACTCTGAGTAGCACTAGGATATGGTGCACTACCTCTACTAGAATTCTGTTGACTGTACTGGGGAGGACGATCCTGCTGAGATTTCTATCCTCATTTTTGAAAGTCTCCTTTCTTTTATGAGGTACCAAAATCTTGTCCACTCTTCCTCCAAAACTTCTTCTTATTCTTACGGGAAGGACCAACCTGAGAGGGTTCTAATTGGGATTGGCCCTTGCCTGAGGACTGAGTGAACTGAGCATCCTATCCTAAATTCCTTGCACTTTGGTTCTAGGAACCGAATCTACCACTGAAACCTCTAACCAGATTTTCCTCTGCAATCCATGCCTTCTCTACAACGAGGGCAAGAGTCCTAGGCTGATGCATGCGAACTTCTTCGATGACGGACTCCTTAAGGCCTCTGATAAAATGATGAGCGAAGAGTAAATCATCATTGTCATAACATGAATACTGCCTAAGTTCAAAGAATCTGATCTCGTACTGATCCACAGTCATATTTCCTTGCCGGATTGTGTGGAACTCATCAGCACGGGCCTCTCTGAACTAAGGAGATAAGAATCTCTCTCGAAACCTCTCCTCAAAGATCTCCCAGGTGAGATCTACAACACTAATCTGAAGCTTCTTACTCTCAGTATTCCACCAAATAGATCCGTGGTCCCTCAACTGTATAATTGCACAACGAGCCCTCATGTTGGTTGAATATGGATACATGGTGAAGCAGCGTTCCATGTCCAAAAACCAAGTCTCAGCCTTGAGGTCACTTCCCTTACCATCAAATGGTGGTGGTCTGGAACTCTGAAGGGACTTCATGATATCCAATCTGATGGAATCCTCACTATCTCGATCCCTACCACCTCGATGATGCCTTCTACCCCCAAGTGGTGTACGAGAATGTTCCCGCTCATGCTCTTCCTCTCTATGCTCTGAACGGTGGGACTCTCCATGATGAGATCCCTCTTCCGAATTCTGATCCTGCTAGCGCTCCTTAACACAAGGGCCCATCTGAGCAAGAATTTCCTAGAGCACTAGCATCATTGCCCCCAAGAGAGCCTGATTAGCATTGTTATTACCCTATTCTCCCCCCCCTCCCTGCCGTTCCTCTTCATGGTGTTCATTTCCACGATTACCACTACGGGTACCACCATGGCCACCAGGTCTGCATGCAGGAGGCATCACTGATAGGAAGCAACAAGATAATGTCAAAACAATCAGATCACAGCATAAGAGTTAGAACCATAAACCAACGAGATAACAAATAATAAAACAAGATAGCAATATACAACGGAAAACAAAACCATAATGGAAGCATAACACAGAGATCCCAATGTTGCAACATGGGCTCTGATACCAAATGTAATGCCCCACCCGGAGATCCTTGGAAACAAGGATGAAAAACAAGCCAGAACAATTTTTTTTTTTTTAACAAGTGTAAGTGCACATGATACAACCTACACAAACCAAAAGATCGCAACGGAAGACTGAAAGACAACCAAGCACATGGATCTCCAAACACCACTACCAACTAGAACACAACCATGAAAACCACAAAGAACTACCAAGTTGAAAGACATAAGCTGACTCTTGGAAACTGGCTAAGTCCAAAATCCTGAAGCCCTGAAATTTCCTAGAATCTACACCTTAGCTCGCAGAGGTCTGAAACCCATCTCAAATGAATCGTCGCATATATTAAAATATATCTTAAGAATAAGGAATTAAATACTTATACTTAAATGATATATTTTAAACCCTGAAGGACTACAACAGAAACCCAAAAATTGAATTTCAAAAGAAACCTCCTGAATACAAAATGCAACAACATAGGCTTGAAGAACGCCCAAATGGGTATCCAAATCAACTCTCAAAAAGATTAGAACACTACAAAAAGTTCCCATTGGTGGCATGCACAGGTTTTAACCAAAGGGCGTGCCACACTTTTTGCTAAGGGAGGGCAACACTTCTCCCTTACTGCGTGCGATACTTTATCAGTGTCGCACAATGTTGAACAAATGTCGCCCATAGAAAATAAAAACACTTCAAGAACCTCGAAAAAGGCCAAACACACAAAAAAAGCTCCACATCGGGGAGTACCGAATCCACATTCTGAGGCGAGAGCACTCGAACAATAACAGAGTAACTGAAAGATAGAACACTAGAATCTAACCATCTACCAAACAGAGAAGGGAAAAGAACAGAAAGGAAACATCACATTCAACTGAAAGAAACATCGCAATAACATAGTTAACATTGCAATGAGCAAAATAACCAACTAAGTACATGGTTCCTCCCAACCATCAATGGTGTCATAGGACCATCGTGGGTCCTAGCCATCCCTCGCGCATAACATCCCAAGCCACCGAACAAATCATTGGTGTTGTCGTAATAGGGACGTCACTACTAAACATGCTACAATGTAAGTAAATAAAATCTAACATGCTAGTAGTAAGCATAAGATAAAACTGTAATCAGATAACATCATCTACTATATGCTAATCATCATAAATATGAGGAATGCATTAAAACTAACATCATCTAAACATGATAACATCATAATGAGAGCATAAATCACAAGAAGTATATTTCGTATACCAAAGTACCAAGTGACACATCCAGCTACAGTCGTACTAGGACAATAGATCGTATTTGTACATCGGTCCCTAGCAGTGGTGAAGGTAGCTACGCCTCCCAACCACGTGGCACCTGTAGGTCCACACCCGTCGTGCTGATGGAGATAGCGATCCAACCACAAACACATAAAAACACAACAACCATGGCTAACACTCACGCCAAGCAGTATGATGACTGAAACCAAGACATAGACAATGCATAAACTACAGGTCCTGGTCAGACACCTCAATGGGCTTACTATGTAGGGACTAACATCATGGAGAGTCACTTGGCATCAAAACGCCCAAGCTAGGACTTGCACAGATTCAACATCCCTTAACGAAAAGGCTCTTGCACCCCAAATATTTTATTATCTTAAGATTATTACCACCCAATATTTATTTAATTTTCACTTAATTAAAGCTTCCTTCGCCAACCCTCTAGGCACAATGATCACCAGGCTGCGAGGTAGAAGCCCCCTCCATATGCTACCCTACCCTACCCATGCTCATCCAACGATGAGTACCCGTAGGCATGCAAACTCCCAACCCAACCCCATTGATCACAACTTCTGGAAATACCATGGAAGATCGAGCCCTGCAGGTCACTTGACAATGTACATGTGTGCGGCGCACCACCATCACAGAGATCATACACAAGGACAGGATGAGAATGCAAACAGAAGTCAATCGACTGAAAAACATAATCAGGATGACGGATGCTACACACATCCCAAAGCAACGAAAGATGCAAAAGTGTTCCGACTGGTATCCAAATGGATCATCCAGGTCCACGAACCACAATGTGCCAAGAAAACTTGAGAAAATAGGGTGGCACGCAAAATGAGGTAAAAACTCCAAAGTTTGAAAAAATTCCAAAATTAAAACCCATTTGGCCTTTGGGTTCAAAAATCCAAAAATCCAAAAATAATTGAAAACGGACACCATATGCAAAAACGACCAGCATAACGGCCCAAAAATCCAAACCCCCATTTCAAAAATAGGTAAAACATTCGTACCCGACCAACTAGTCAGAACCAACAAATCGAAACGGAGGGGAACACTAGTTCTCATCCTCCTAACATACAACCACAAGAAACAGAAGCAAAAATGGAGTAAAACCAATAAAACGGGAAGGCTCTACCTGATGGAAAAAGGGGCAAAAAATTAAACTCACAGAATAAAATAATCAATCCACCAAAACTGTTGAAACTAAGTGCAAAGCAAGAACTCCTCGAACTGAATCCAACGAGACCAACCTCACAAAGATCCCACGCTCACAGCTCCCAGAACGAACAAAACAAGAATCCCACAGAAGAGGATTTCCAAATTGCTCTCCAAATTTCAATTTCCAAATTGTGATAAGTGATTTATGAAATCACTTTTCCAATACTTATTCACTTTTTTGGGTGAATAGTCGATTCTAGAAAAATAGCTAGCTGGAGTAGTTAAACTCTGAATTGACCCAAACGAAAATAGGTTATTATCCGCAACGGGATTTCACCTAAGGCAAAGCTGCTAGAAATTAAATCTAAAAAGATTAAAACCAGAAAACTCCAAAAACATAGAAAAACACTTAACACTTTTGCGACAAATGCAAACTTCTAGATGCACAGACATACTCACTAGTCTAATCACATAATGCAAATGAGTTCAGATTTACTAATCACCGAAAGGTTTTAATCTAAACAATAACAATAAGGGTACGCCAACCATATAGGAACGACATGGGTAAATATGAATAGTTGAATCACTAACTCCATGTGCCACTGCCAGAGATATAATTCCTGCACACTTAAACACACGATCAAGTGAAATGGAAAATAATATCATAGCCGAAGCAACATGTATTAAAATACCTATTTAATCCATTTACATCACTCACATTCGCAGAAAGCGTAAAGATACAAGAATGAAGTAAATAACCATAGCATAGAATCCATCTCATAACATAATCAAAAAATAGGTCCAATACATCATATAACCAGATACCATCATAGATCTATTGTCATCTCAAAATGGCATCAACATTCAAATGTGATAAACTAAACAGTATAGCAGTAAAGCATCTATGGTACTAAATCCAAGTATAACATTCGACCCTCAGGTCATCATAAGGTACAAAATAATAAGAGTATCAAGTATCTCTCGAATCAAAATAGACAAGACATAGACTACAAGCATGAGAGGCACTACATACCGAGTCATCAGTTTATGTGATGGAAGCCAGTGTTTACCGAGTGATGGAAATATAGTGTTTACCAAGTGAGAACAAAGTAAATGAAGGATTCAATTTTTACCAAGTGATACTATATCTACCGAGTCTCCAATGGTTACAGAGTTCCAAGCTACATTATGTGATTACTATGGATCGAGCTTCTACTTCTACTAAGTGCATGACAATGCCGAGTAATGCAGTGGATGCTGAGTATCAAAAGCTTACCAAGTTAGCTTGAAGAACTCGAGTTTTCTACTGTTTGGCCGACTGAGTAATATTTTGTTCACTTGTGTTTTGGCCAACCTTGCAATTGTAATTATTGGAATGGTATATATGTAATGTATTATATCATTTTCAATGAATGAGTATGTTAAGGAATGGACATGTAATGTTTTAAGAAGAATAAAAGTGAATTAGCAACAGAGTAGAGTATTCAACAAGGTTTACAAGGAGCAGTAAAGATTCATTAGTCAGAAGAGGTGATCTGTACTTCAAGGATCTAATTGGCAATCAAGTTGTAAGTAGATTCGTTGTTTCATCCTAACAGGTGAATCAGTTTTGTAAATCCTTTAACAAGGTAGACTTAACAGACTTTGTAAAAATCTCCTAACATAGTGCATATTTCATTGTATGTTTGTAAATCCTCTAACAAGGTGGATCTAGCAGTCCAAATTCTTCTTAATAGGGCAGATCATCATAAGTGATCAATGTAAGCCCTAATAGGCTAGATTCATATTGCAGTAATGAAGTTTTGTGGGCATCATCCCCACCCCAATTTTACTTTCTATTTGGAAGGTTTCTAGGTCACCAAACTTATGTGTTTATGTGTTGTAAATGTTTATCTTTCTCATGCATATAGTAGATTAGATGAATGAATGATGTATGGATCAAGTATTGAATTGATTTAAAGTTTTTGAGGTTATTGATTCAACCCTCCCCTCTCAGTAACCTAGCTAGTCTTGATTATTTCCAACAATTGGTATCAGAGCATTGTGGTTCTCAGGACAAAGTTTGACAGTTTGAGCAAAGATCTAAAGGAAAAATGGAGATATTCGGACTTGACAAAGCAATTGAAAATGAAAAGCTAGATCTAGAAATGGCCATGGCTCAACTCAAAGAAGCAAAGGAGCATCTTTCTCAATCCCTGAAGAGAAGGAAGGAACTTGCAAGACAAATGAATGACCATCAGTATGTTGAAGAAAAGATTGAAGACCTTTTACCATCAAGCAATTCAAATGAAGAAAATGAGGAAATCAAGGAACTCCTAACAAAGAATGGCTCTCTATAAGAATAAGTAAGAAAACTTAAAAGAGAACAAGAAATCCAATCAATCAGGCTATGTGAAACCTTGGAACAAAGAAACAAATCTAAAAATGAGACAAATAAAAGGATCAATGCAAATTAAAGTCTTATCAATCAACTATCCAATGCAAATGAAGAAATCATGAATCTAAGATCTGAAAATGAAAGCCTAAGGATTGATTTAATCACTGAAAGACAAATCAGTGAAAGATTGGAAAATGACCTAAATGTTGAAAAGAAAATCATTGAAAGAATGATGAAGTCTCAAGAAGATATGAATCAATTAAACCAACAAAATGAGCAGAATCTTCATAAACAAAAGGGTAAAGCAAGACTTGGATATAATGAAGAAGGTGAATCTTCCAAACAAGGTGCTTAAAGGAATAAAAAACCTACTTGCAATCACTGTGGTAAGTTAGGTCATACATCAAAAAAATGTTGGAGTAATGGAAAAGAAAAATTCAATGGAAAATGCTACAACTGCAATCAACATGGTCACAAAGCTAATGAATGCAAGGAAAAACCAAAATTTGAAGGCAAATGTCACAAATGCAAGAAGCATGGTCACAAGGCATTCCAATGCAAATAAAAATTATTCAATCCAACTGAACAACTTGTTAAGGCAATCTTTGGATCGGATTACAATACCTAGTGCAGATGTCATTATTGTGGAGAATATGGACACATTGGCAAAGACTGATCAAGGCATCACTTGAGAAAAATAGATACAATAGTAAGATGTTATACATGTACTGAACTCAGTCATATAGCCAAGAATTGCATGAATATAAGAAGAATTAAAGATGAAAATAAAGCTAAAGCTGATAACATTCGAAAATAGATGAGACAATAGTGGATTCCTAAATGTACCGAGTAGAATAGTTCAAATGATGGCCATGTCACTCAAGAAATAGGTGACTCCACCATTTCCAATTAGATTCATAAAGGAGGATCTGGAACTGTATCATCAAGCTATATTTGGAGCAATTCCAAATGAAAGAAAGAAAAAGATCCAATCAATATTTTAGATATGAAGGGTCACGAGAAATCAAGTCATACCAAGCAAGGTTAGTCACAGACTCAACCGAGCTAGGTCGAGAGTAACAAAAGTTTTATTCGATCACTGAGTTGCAAGCTTCTACCAAGTAAGTGAATGAATGATAGCCTGTCAAGCACTATGTCATCTCACCTACTTTTGTACTGAGCATTAATGACAAAATTTTCGTCAAAAAGGAAAAATTTGATTTCATTCTTCACCGCAATTTCAGAGCTAAGAGATTTTCAGGTGCACTCAAGAAAATTTTAGGCAATTTCTAGTGAAGGATTTGTTCGAAAAAAAAAAATTCTATCTTTTATCGAGCATCAATGGCATCTGGGAGTAGCAGCAGCACCAAGGCAAAAATAGGTTTAGAAACGCTAGTTAAAGGGGTGGAGTGGAAGGCGCCAAATTTCAAGCTAGTTCTAGCAATTGCAGAATCACTCGACCCCAATGGAGCTCAATCGCAAACTCCGCCAAAGGTACTTCTTATCAATGATATTCGTACTCATTTTAGATGTTCTGTTCAAGAGATTGGAAACCTAGAAATGGACAATGCCCTAGGAGAAATGAGTGTTGATGGCTCTTTGAAACTCGAGCATAAGCATCTAGAGACCAAAGGATTAACCCATATCTCACATATGCCAAGAAGTTTCCAGATTAAGTGGATTAGGTACATCCTCAGTCATGTGCACAATGGTCAACTATGGTTAGAGTAGCCTGTATTAATCACCGAGAAGATGATTCATAGGATTACTGGTCTCCCCATGCTAAGTAAAGCAAAAACTACTAAAACCCTAGGTCAGGACGAACTTTAGAAGAAAACCCAAGCTGAATGGGATGGTAGAGGTTTGAAGGTTAGCACTGTTTTTGATGTTGAATTAAGGTTTGGCATTCACGTCATTACTCACAAGATTTATAGCTCAAGTCATTTGAACAGTGTGCCCTGTGAGGCCGTGGATTTGGCATTCAAGGTTGTGAAGAAAAATCTGGAATTTGATCTATCAGAATTATTGTTAATACAACTGAACAAGAATATGGATAGCATTAGGACTTCAAAGAACAACCCTTGCAAATTTGGTTCTTTGTTGACATGTCTTTTCTTCTATGTACAAAAATTCTTTCCATCCAAAGGAACTGTTGTGTGGAGAAAAGATATTCCTATTCTATATCAGATAAATGAGTTTGTAGCAGAAATGGGTGTAAACTTTGATAGCATCATGGATAATTATTTTCAAGATTTCAAGGAAACGATGAATAACAGGTTTTGAATTCTACCAAAATTGGTTGAAGACTACAAAGATGATGTATGCTTTATGGTTAACTGTGATAAAGTATACATTCAGGCAATCAGGCCCTGAGTTGCATGGGTGAAACCTCTTCCTTATGAGGTGAATATTGATGAAACCAAGGATATTATTGAAGCACTAGTGAATGAGCCAGTAGATCCAAAGCAACCAATTTTTGGAACATATGATGAGACAAAGGCCAGAATTGAGCTTGAAATCAAACTTCCTCAAGCAATTAATAAAGGCAAGAGAAAGGTTGCCAAGTTAAAAATTGCTACCAAGCCCCTGATGATTACTGAAGGAAAAGGTGAGGATGAAGAAGAGGAGTAGAAACTAGAAGATATAGAGGAAGAATCAGAGAAGGAGGCAGAACTAGTCAAAAAGAAGGGCAAGGTAATCATTACCAAGCCACCTAAAGCCTCCATAGCTATTTTCACAAGGCAAGAAAAAGGTAAGAACAAAGGTGAATTAGTATTCAGTAAGCCCCAACTGACCTTCCAAGTATGATTGAAACAATTGGAAGAGGGAGCTAGCATCACAAATTTCAAGGCATTGAAATTTGAAACAAGGACTAATGCAGAGAAAATGTAGATTGAGGAATTGGTACTTAACAAGATGGGAAAATGGAAATACTCCCCAGACCAGCTTGCCCCTCAAATCTCCAAAGAGTTGTTGGTGAGATTGCAACCAAGGTGGGAGTTAGCCACAAATGGCCAAGGACATATATGAGCAATCCTTGAAGAATCTTCTACCAAGTCTTACTGAAGCAGAAATAAAGGTAGCAATGAAGAACAACAAAGGTAAAATGATGATTAGATTTCACACATGTTTGATTTTAATTAAGGACATTGAGCATGTTGTAAGAGATGCAACAAACATGTGGAAGAACATCTATCATCTGCAAAAGCCCAGTATTGATCCTATAGAAATCATAGATGATAATGATGGCAGTGACAATGATGAAGGAGATAATGCTCCATGTGCCATTTTTGATGTTAAGGGCTATCAGGCACTAAAGGATGATGATGAAGCTGAAGAGGAAGACAAGGATGAAGAAGATCTAGTAAAAATTGTAGCAGAAGTTATTGCATCCCTTCCACACTCTCCACCAAAGACTATTACATCTACTATGGAGATCTTCTGCAAGTGAGACTGTGAACACAATTGCTACATCAATAGCTCAATCATCACCTGTCATCTCCCAGCTGCAAGTATCTTCAATGGAAGTATCAAGCACTTCATCTATTGAGCTGGAGCCCTCTTTATCAGCTCCTGAGTCATCTATTGCAGCTTGTTCAGTAAGTTTTCTAGTTTGTTCTACAGTTTTGTCATCCATAACTTCAATTGCATCAATTTTTGTTCCAGTTAGTACTTCAATTGTAAATATTCCAGTTGGTAAATTACCTATTGATACTTCATTTTTGAGAAGCACATCAATTTTGGATACAGTTAGCACCTCTCTCAGTTTTCCTCCAGTTAGCTCAATTCAAGTTTTTTCTGCTAGTCCAACTTCATCAACTATTGTAAGCACTGAAGTAAAACCAAAGACTCCACTAAAACTTCTGCTTACTGGCAAGGAAATTGATGAGGATATAGACTTGGAAAAGGAAATTATTATACCTAAGATAGATTTGGATACTGCCATAGTTGATGAAATGAGACTGGTCAGTCAACGTTTAGAGCAAAGGGCAAGGTAGAAACAACTTAGAGATGAGAGAGATAAAGAATTCACTATAATTGTAAGTGTTAAAAATATAATTACTGAGGCAATAGGTGTTGATGTGGATTCATCTCAACACATTTTGTTATAATTAGAAGAGGTCATACAAAAGTTCAATGAGGACACTTTTGGTCAAGAGAAGCTTATAGAAAAGGTAGAGAAGAAATTTGATAATAAAGTGCTTGAGCACATTGCTCAGCACATTGAAATAAAGCAAGTTGAACTATCTTCAATTTTGAGCAATCTTGAAAATTCTTTTACAAATGTAACATCCCTTTTTTCCAACCTATGTGATGTTACCAAGTACGCAAAAGAAATAAAGGTAAAATTGAATAAAATTGATGAAGATCTGAAGGTCAGTGCTTAAAAGTTGCAGCTTGATCCCAATTCAAGCTCCGCACATCACATAAAGATCAGATTCCTGTTAGATATGCAGGCTGAACTATTGAGAGAGGAAGCAAGGATCTGGTCTATGCTATTAGACATCCAAAACAAGATCCTTCCTATCATGGACAAAATGCAGAAGCACATTACTTATTCAAAAACATTGATCCATGATAACAATTTTTCTATAGCAGATCATATGATTGAACTTTCTGCAGAAGTTCAAGTGGCTCTCTCCACCTACAAAATTTTGCAAGAGAACTGGGATAAGACATTGGCTCTCATTCTTAAGGTACATTCTGAGTTTTTCTCACATTTTGGTCTCTCTGTATAAGTATGATTACCTTTGGCATTATTGTCAAAAAGGGGGAGATTATTGTGAGTAAGAGATAGTAAGAGTCAAAGAGGGAGTAAGAGACAATGGAGAAAATAAGAGAGAATATATTGATATATGTACAATGATAAGCTATGTATTTACCATGCCATATGTATGGGGGAGATATGTAAAGACATGTAAGAAATGTATATACAACAAGTTTACAAAGATCAATTTTAAAAAATCAAATCCAGTATGTCAGTGTACACAATGTTTGGCTCATAAGTGTTTTGTCACTAATTCCAAAGGGGGAGATTATTGGCATTATATTGTATTTTTCATTAGTGACAACACTTATTCGATTCTAAATGATTATCGAGTTCATCACTTAGTCTACAGTGTATACCGAGCATTCAGTGGTTACCTTGTAGGTTCATCACTTAAGTAGTTCATACCGAGCATTCTTGAAGCTACCGTGTGAGTGTGCAGTCCAGCAGTATCTACTGAGCATACATTGTTCATTGAGCTTCAAAATGTCTATCGAGTCATCATTTTGTGTGATGGAAACTAGTGTTTACCAAGTGATGAAAGTATAGTGTTTACCGAGTGAGAACAAGGTAAACGAAGGATTCGGTTTTTACCGAGTGATACTATATCTATCGAGTCTCCAATGGTTACCAAGTTCCAAGCTATGTTGTGTGATTAGTATGGACCAAGCTTCTACTTCTACTAAGTGCATGACAATGCCAAGTAATGCAGTGGATGCCGAGTATCAGAAGGTTACCAAGTTAGCTTGAAGAACCCAAATTTTCTACTGTTTGGCCAACTCAATAATATTTTGTTCACTTGTGTTTTGGCCGACCTTACAATTGTAATTATTGGAATGGTATATATGTAATGTATTATATCATTTGCAATGAATGAGTATGTTAAGGAATGGACATGTAATGTTTTAAGAAGAATAAAAGTGAATCAACAGCAGAGCAAAGTATTCAGCAAGGTCTACAAGGAGAAATACAGATTCATTAGTCACAAGAAGGGATCTATACTTCAAGGATCTAATCAGCAATCAAGTTGTAAGTAGATCCACTATTTCATCCTAATAGGTGAATTCATTTTGTAAATCCTTTAACAAGGTAGACTTAACAGTCTTTGTATAAATCTCCTAACAGAGTGCATACTTCATTGTATGTTTGTAAATCCTCTAACAAGGTGGATCTAGCAGTCCAAATTGCTCTTAACAGGGTAGATCATCAAAATTGATCAATGTAAGCCCTAACAGGCTAACTTCATACTACAATAACAAAGTTTTGTGGGTATCATCCCCACCCCAGTTTTACTTTCTATTTGGAAGGTTTCTGGATCACCAAAATTCTGTGTTCATGTGTTGTAAATGTTTATCTTTCTCATGCATACAGTAGATTAGATGAATGAATGATGTATGGATCAAGTATTGAATTGATTTAAAGTTTTTGAGGTTACTGATTCACCCCTCCCCTCTTAGTAACCTAGCTAGTCGTAATTATTTCCAACACTATGATGTCTTTCCCCCACTATTATGTCTTCCTCTGTGCAATCTCTATTTCTAGTCTAGGTTCCTTTCGAAGTTGAAATATCTCTGGCACTCCTCGCTTTCTTGAACCTTATTTTTGCCTTGTGAAATTTTTTCCCAAAATTGTTCCTTGAAGTAAGTTGATAGATTTTGTTGATGTGAGAAGTACAAGTGCTATCATACTTACACATCACATTTCTACACATTCCCTATAATCCTTTAACAATCATAATAAATCTACACATCATATTTCTGACCATTCCTTGTAACTCATAAAAAATCATAATGGACTTTTTATGATACCCAATCTAATTAGGATCCTTTCCCTTTTGATCAACTCATTAATGTTTGATGGGAAATTATGCCCATCCATCCACTTAGCCACTTCATTGTACTTGATTGCCCAATTAACAAACCTGTCTACCACTTGATTGGCTTCTCGATACTCATGGAGCCATTCTATGAAATTAGGGATTTCCCCTTTTTTCATAATGCTCCACACCTTGGAGTGTCTGTGCCACTTCTGAGCTTCGTCCTCTAGTTCCCTTCTATGTCTTTGCCCCACTATGATGTCTTCCTCTATGCAATCTCTATTTCTAGTATAGGTTCCTTTCGAAGCTGAAATATCTCTGGCACTCCTCATTTTCTTGAACCTTCTTTATGCCTTGTGAAATTTCTGCCCAAAATTGTTCCTTGAAGTAATTTGATAGATTTTGTTGATGTGAGAAGTACAAGTGCTATCATACTTAAACATTACATTTCTGCACATTCCCTATAATCCTTTAATAATCATAATAAATCTACACATCATATTTCTGCCCATTCTCCGTAACTCATAAACAATCATAATGAACTTTTTATGATACCCAATCTACTCAGGATCCTTTCCCTTTTAATCAACTCATTAATGTCTGATGGGAAATTATGCCCATCCGTTCACTTAGCCACTTCATTGTACTTGATTGCCTAATTAACGAACTTGTCTACCACTTGATTGGCTTCTTGATACTCATGAGCCACGTATTTTTTTTCAAAGGTCTTGATATATTAAATGCATTCATCTATGATATTCATAGTCATCCATGTTGGCTTGCTCTTCTCATTAAGGAAATCACTAATATTTTGTGAATCTCCTTCCAACAATAGATATTTAACTCCCATTTCTCTTGCTAGTTTGATAGTTTATTGAGCCACAATTGCCTTAGCATAATGATTAGTTTGTATTCCAAGGGGAGCAGAAACCACAACAATCCCTTTTCCAAAAGCATTTCTGATGATGCCTCCCACCCCAGCCTTTCCATGTTGCCTTTGGCTACCACATCAAAATTAGCTTTATGCCATCCCTCAAGCGGAAGAGTCCATTTGTAGCCATCCCTCTTGTTTTTATCCTTGCCCTTTGTACAGAGAGGGGATGGGACCTTTGATTTTGGTGTAGTTTTCAATCAAGACATTACGACATTTTTGGAAGACAATGTTTGCCTTTGTTTCCTTTTCCCTAAAAATTCTATTGTTCTGTTCTTTCCAAACCCCCCAACATACGTGAGGTAAGTTCTAATTCCACATAACCATGGTATCACTCCCTAACAACCCATGGTGTCATTGTTTAAAGAGCCCCAAAATGTTGGAAGGGAAGCACTAGGACATGTTGAAAAAAGACAGGAAAGGAGACCAGATAGTTATGATGAATTAACAATGGATAAATATATGCTCAATACTCTCACAGTGATTTTTGTATAGAATGCATTTGTTGGCATCATATTTCCCCTCTTGGTGAGGTTATCCACCATAAGAATGAGGTTTTGGAGCATAATCCAAAAAAAAAAGAGTTTATTTTTGGGATGAGTCTTGGAAACTAGGCTTTGGCCCAAACAGGGGCAGGGCCAAAGTTTTGCAAAGTCTCATAACCAAAGGCCATAGTGTAAATTCCATTCATAGTATCCCCCCAGATAATGGAATCTTTGTTATGAGACAAGGGAATATGCTTGACCATTTCCATCAAAGGTTTGAGCTCTGGGGACATCTTAGCCAGATCAATCCACCCATTATGGTTCTTGTAGCCACTCACCCTACTCCCATATCTTCCCATACAAACATTATCCCATTTGTTAAAAGGCTTCATGTCCCATAGAGGCCTAGATCTAAGCTAGTTATCATGCCATAAATTGAAAGCTTCACCATTATCTAGTTTCCATTTCGCTTTGTCAAAAGCTAAACTCTTCGTTCTAAAAAAGCCATTCCAGATGTTAGAGCCCCTAGGGTCAGGATACCTACTGATGAATTGTTTGAGATTGAGGTTGGTAGCATAATTAAGCTTCAAAATATCTCTCTATTCCCCATTGGTTTTAAAAAGTCTCCAAATCTATTTTGCTTGTAGGGCACATTTCAACTTTCTAATCCCCAAACCCCCCTACTTCTTTGATCTGCAAATGTTCTCCCAACCCACCAAAGGGTATTTCTTGTTCTCATATATGCCAAACCACATGAAATTCCTCTAAATAGCTTCCAGATGATCAACCACCTTAGAAGGGATAGAGAAGAGACTAAGAGAATAAGTGGGTAAATTCTACAAGGTGGATTTAATCAACATCACTTTGCCAGCCTGACTCAAAGTAATGTCTTTCCATCCCGCCAACTTCCTATTGAATCTATCAATGAGATTATCCTAGAAGATGTTAGGAGGTTTGGTTCCCAAAGGGAAGCCCAAGTAAATGGAAGGGAGGATTCCAACATTGCAACCTAGAATGCTAGTAATTTTCCTCTATTTGCCCAATGGGGTGTTGAAAAAGAACACTGAACTCTTGTCCCAGTTGATGAGTTGCCCAAAGGCCTTAGAATAAGTGTTGAGGATGCTCTTCACAATCCTAGCTTCTCTCATCGAGGCCTCACCCCCCAAGATGGTATCATCCACAAATTGCTGGAGGGTGAAAACTAAGGGACCTGAAGAAGGTTTCAGGCCCACTAAGTCCCCTCTGCTCCTTTCGAAATGTATAAGCCTACCAAGACCTTTAGTCAGGATGATGAAAAGGATAGAGGAGAGAGGATCTCCTTGCCAAACTCCCCTAGAGGAATTGAAGAAGTTAGAGGGGGGTCCCATTAACCATGACCACAAGGGAAGGGGTGGACACTAGTTCAGAGATAATCTTTCTCACTCTAGTACTGAAACCAAAAGCTTCAAGAATTTTGTCCAAGAATCCCTAGTCCACCCTATCATAGGCCTTAGATAGATCAAGTTTGAGAAGAAAACCCTCCTGTTTACCAACTTCAAGGGAACGAATCACTTCATGAACCTTAATGATGGAGTCTAGGATTTGTCTACTAGGGAAAAAAATCGATTGTTGAGGCACAATAATCCCGGAAAGTAATTTGATAACTTTATTAGTTAAGACCTTTGCAAAAATCTTATAAAAAGAGTTGCAGAGGCTGATCGGTTTGAAAGATTCAAAAGAGTCATTGCCAGTGACTTTAGGGATCAATACCAAAAAAGTGGCATTGATTTCTTTAAGTAGGTTCTTGGCACCAAAACCTAATATAAGATACTTGAAAGTATTTGGTAGCAAATGTTATATCTTGAAAGAATCTAGAAAAGGAAAATTTGATGTCAAAGGTGATGAAGGCATATTTCTAGGATACTCCTACATAAGTAAAGCATACAAGTGTTTGAATTTATCTACTCATAAAATCATAGAAAGTGCACATGTGAGAATTGATGAGTTTGTAGAAAAGAGCAAAGAAGAAAGCAATAAAGAGCTTGAGGATTACAAAAGATTTGTTTACTATGAACCTGATACCCTACCAAATCTATTTGAAAGAAAGGAGGTTTCACCTCTCAAGTCTCCAAAATCTCTAATAGCTACCAGGTTGCAGACAATGCAACCCGAGTCACAGTCTAAAGGACCCGAGTCACAGTTAAAAGCTACTGAGCTAGAGAAAACTAAATCTAATGGACCTGAGTCATAGACAATGGGACCCAAGCTATAGATGATGGGACCCAAGCTTGATACTAAAGTTCATGATGAAATCAGTGAAACAAATCTAAAGAACTTGTTTTAGCAAGATATGTTAGAAGACATCATGCATCTAGTCAAATCATTGGAGACAAATTAGATGGAACAATGAAAAGAAGCAAATTGAAAGATAAATGTTTACTTGTTGAATTTGCACCTAGAAATGTTAAAGATGCTTTGGAGAATGAAAGTTGGATTGAAGCAATTAATGAAGAAATAGAACAAATAGAGAACAACAAAACTTGGACTCTTGTTCCTAGACCCAAGGACAAAAATGTAATTGGCACAAAATGAGTATTTAGAAATAAGCTAAATGAAGATGGAAAAGTTTTCATAAATAAAGAAAGGTTAGTATATAAAAGCTATTCTTAAGAAGAAGATATTGATTATGGTGAAACTTTTGCTCTTGTTGTAAGATTAGATTGTGTTAGAACTATACTAGCATATGCAGCTCATAGAGGATTTAAAGTTTATCAAATGGATGTAAAATCTACATTCTTGATGAGGAAGTCTACATTGAATAGCCTGAAGGTTCTGTGGATCCTAGCAAGAAGGATATGGTCTGCAAATTACATAAGGCATTATATGGTCTCAAGCAAGCTCCCAAAGCTTAGTATGAAAGACTTCATAACTACTTGATACAGATTGGTTTTCAAAGAACAAATGATAACAATAGTTTGTATATCAAAGAGGGACCAAACAAAAAGATTGTGTTGGCAGAAATATTTGTTGATGATACTTTATTCACAAGACAAGATGACTTGTGCAAGGCATTTTTAGAAGAAATGAGTAAAGAATTTAAGATGTCTATGTTTGGAGAGATAAAATTCTTTGTTGGATTACAGATTCAATAGAAGAAAGATGGTATCTACATTACTCAATCTAATTATGTCAAGGAGATATTAAATAAATATGGAATGGAGGATTCAATACCAGTTGGAACCCCTATGTCTACTGGACATAAGCTTCCAAAAATGATGACCCCAAAGAGGTAGATCATACCACATGTAGATCAATGATTGGAAAATTGTAGTATGTAGTACACACAAGGCCTAATATTGCATTAGCATTTGGTATGGTAGCAGGATTCTCAACAAATCTCAAAGAAAATCACATGATGGTAGTCAAAAGAATCATGAGATATTTGAAAGGTACTGAAGAATATGGTTTATGGTACAAAATAGGAGACAATTTGGACTTAAAAGCATTCACAGATGTTGATTGGGTAGGAAGTATTGATGATAGAAAAAGCACCAGTGGTGGAGCATTCTTTCTTGGTAAAATACTAGTGTCTTGGACAAGCAATAAACAAAATTGTATCTCTTAGTCCACAGTAGAGGTAGAATATGTGGCAATAGCAGTCAATTGTTCTAATATTGTTTGGTTCAAACAATTATTGACAGGTATGAAGTTAGAAATCAAGGATCTAGTAGTCATATACTGTGATAACAATAGTGCAGTCAATATATAAAAGAATCCAGTGATGTATACCAAAACAAAGCACATTGCCATAAAATATCATTTCTTGAGAGAATTAGTGCAAGATAAAGAAGTCATATTGGAATATGTAAATACTAAAGAACAAATTGTAGACATATTCACCAAGCCATTACCTAAGGATGCATTTCTGAATCTAAGAGGTAAGCTAGGGGTCATTCCCCAATCTGAAGCTCACTAAATGAAGTTTAGTGATGCATCAACTAGTGCATTATTGAAGATCAACCAATTGGTGCAATATTGACAAAGGCATATTGCAAATGAATCAATACTTGAGGTACATTGATATTAACTGATTATTGTCTTTGGCATGAGATGTCAAAGAGGGAGAATTTTGCTGTCATATCTCATAGAAAGAGTTCTCAAAGAGGGAGGATGAACTTGTCAAAAGTTCTAGCAAAAAAAAAGCTTTCTGAAAGAGGGAGAAATTGAAGGTAGAAAGAGTTCACACTGACAGAGGGAGTTCTCATGGATGAGAATCATAATGAAACTAAGGATATGTTCCTTACTTTACTCTTGCTCTAAAAATTTCATTGTGTTATGACATGTTGTGTTGCCATCAATGACAAAGAGGGAGATTGTTGGAACAATTGATTAATTGTGTATTGTCTTTGATGTTACACAAAATGTCATATCATTACCGGTCAGTGCATGTCAAGCTCACTCAGACATTGAAAACAATTTTATGTGTCTACCTACACACACACACACACACATATGTATATATTTGTGTATATATATACACATATATACATACATATACATACACACTCACACATACATATATATAGATACATATACATACATACATACATACATGTATATGCATACAAATTCATGTATGTATCTATATCTATGCATTTGTGTATGTGTATGTATGTATGCACACACACACACACACAAAAAATGTGCACACAAACACAAGTCTTAATGAACTAGTTTTAAAAAATGATTACAACAAATAATATTGTAGGGTGTACAACAAATACTATGCTATATTTAGTGATACAATGATAACACTATTGTTTGTGCTTTATTTACCCCTCTTAATATTTAATCATTCAAATATATAGATATAGTAGTCTAGACACTAGTTTTAGACACAAACTTATTTTTATAGATCATCAAAAGTTTATTATAGTTGATATTATAAAAAACAACATATTATTCACAACCAAAGTGACAACAAAGAAATAATCAACATCCTACTAAAGTATATACGGTGATCAATTATTGGTCCCTGTCGTAAGGTAGGAGACTAAAGTTTTCAATAGCTTATTGAGCAATAGTTGAGTTTTGGAAACTGTGCAATGTACAAAAATATTGTCAAAAACAATAGTTTTGAACAAATTTCCTAATTACAGTGATGTCAAAATTGTAAATTTCTTTTTTACTATTGGTTCCTAACATTTTTGTTGGTAGTCTTTTACTTTTTCATCACAATATTATGAAAAACTCAATAAATGTGACATTTGTCATTTTACTTTTTCATCTCAGCATTATGAAATATTCAATGAATGTGACAATTGTCATTTTATTGCACAACAAAATAATTTTTACAATGTAATGTGTGCTGCAAGTGGCAACTACGTGTCTTTGCATGCTTTGGAGTTTTTCCACTAGTTCTATAATCGCTTCCATATGTTGTAGATGCATTATTCTCAAACTATTGGTGGCACTTCCAGAACAGTTCACCTGTCTTGTTTTCCCTTCTACATTTGCAATACATTCTAATTTTCATGTCCTTTTTTAAGATATCTGAATACCCTCTCATGTATTCATCTCAACGGGAAAGAAGACACCTTTGTTTCACCAATGTTGATGATGCCCTATGCACCTTACTAGTTGCTTCCGAATGGCTGTTTGAGGAAGGGATTCAAGCTTGTATCCAATATTTGGCAGCGGTCAGTTGGACTCCTCGACAAAAGCTCAGAATCCAAGACCTTCAATCATCTTTCAAGGTAATCATCTCCATTGATTTAGTTGAGAGACTTAAAATATTAAAATTTGTTTTTGACAAAGAGCTAGAAATGTGTAGAAGCATACTCCCCAAAATGCTTTCTCCAATTCTTAACAAGCCATTTGTTCCGAATGGTGTGCCTCTACAACATATGCAAGAAACTACGAAGAGGCATCTAGTTGCCTATTTGCAGGAAGATATACATTTGGCTATCTAGAAAACATGCACAAATTTCTTTTTAGAAGAATTTAGGAAGAGAAATGAAAATATCAAATGTAATTTAGAAATCGAAATAATCAAATGTAATTCAGAAATCGAAATAATGGGTTCGGCTTGCGAATCTCTACTATGGTTGCTAGATTTGATTAGGCTATGTAAAAGGGATATTTTTGAAGCTGCCTTTGAAATTTTTGTTGAACAAGATGAAAGCATTGCTGACGTATTAGCACATCCAGAAATCAATTGGGATCGTGGTCTTGAATCAGCGAGGCCATATTATGGCACTGTGATAAAAATCTTAGTCCATACATTTCTTGAGGCTATAGCCAACAGAGACATAATTCTTTCAAGACTCACACATTTCTTTCCTGACGAAATGTGTGGCAGTCATGGGATATCTTATTTGTTGCTATGGTCATGTACTCAAGGATTTAGAACACATTGGTTCTCCCTCTTCCTCTAACATTGTTGGGTGTTTAGAATTCAATAAGAGCTTCAAAAGAGGAATTACTAAAATATTAGCAAGCCTTCCAATGATTGATCAGAGCAAGATTTTAGCCTCTTTCTCCGAGAATGTTGCAAAATCTGATACTGTCGAGTGGAGGGCTAATTGTTGGTGGATTAATTTGATAAGAATGTCACTCATGGTTGCAAATGGAAACCACCTACAGATAGAGTGACTAGTTTTACTGGTATTTCCATTATGCAATAGGCATAAAACTAAGTTTGCCTTTGATTAAGGTGGCCCATAACGCCTTCAATTTGTGTGCTAAGGTAGTAGAGAGAGATTTTCTAGGATTTGTCCAATGAGACAAATCTAAATTGTGTAGATGCTTTTATTATGCTTTGATTTCAAATAATTCTTTATCTTTGGCATTTGCAAATTATGTTGAATAATGAGTTGATGAGACTTTTGATATTTATTATTATTATTTAATATTTATACAAAAGAAGTTAGAAGTCTTCTATTTGTTAATTGGAGTATTTTATTTTTTTTAAATTTATTGTTCAATGTTCTACTTTCATATTTAATATTTTTTCTAAGGTTTTGTAACTATGAAAAAAACAAAAAAAATGTAATTTAATCCTGATAAAAATATCATAGTTTTTTCTTTTCTTTTCTTTTTAATCATTTTTCTATTAAAGCTTTTTTTTATCCCTAGCCGTATGCTCTAGGATTAATTATCTTGGCTAATTTTTTATATTCTAGCAATAAGATTATAAAGCATAATTATTTTGTTATCTAAATGCATCTAAGACAAGTTTTGAGTTTACTCAGGATTGACAAATAAAAAAGGGTTTTGTGTCTTTATTCACTTTTTGAATGAATGTGATAAGTTCTTTTATTGTGGTCAAATTTTTGAGCAAATGAGGCTTCATGTCTTTGGTTCAATAAAAATATCTTCATGCCTTTTATTTTCTGCTTGTCACATTTAGATTTAGTTATAACAATAATAAATAACTGTCATTGCTTTGTGGATTATTTAGCCAGATGAGATACACTTCAACATATAAATAGTTTATTGTTTATCAGATATCATGAAATTTTGAAATCAACCAACAAAAATATATTGTTCTTAGATTGAGATTGTTACAGCTGAATAGTTACATCATGCTAAATTTGAATGAGAATAACACAAACATAGGATTGGATATTTGCTTCTCCTCCAAGCTCATGCACTAGGATTTAGCGAAAACATCTCGACATTATAAATAAATATTATTAGCACAATGAACAAACTCAGGCTCTTACAAAAGGCTTTAGTGAAAACATCTCTGCATTGTATAAATACATATTATTATCACAAGGCAGGGACTCAAGCTCTTGCTGAGCTCTTGTTGATTTCACAATTCTCAATAAAACATAACAATCAAAATCCAGTACAACATTTTAAGTAATTGTTTGAGACCTTATAGATATTTATTTACTGTACAAAATAATTGCCCCTTACCTCTTACAATGTGGTCCTTAAATTGTATCATGTATTTTTCTTACTCCAACTCATCAAGTAGGACAGTTGCCTTTATATTTATTTTCTTAATCTCAAAACTAAAAACTATGACAACACATAGTTAAATCAAATCAATGTAACCTATTAGCAACTAGAGATTTTTTAGCCAAAACAAAATCCTTATTGATCCTTAATGAAAATGTAAACCAAACACTATTCATCTCTAGGGTAACAAGCCCCTATCAAGTCCATCACATCTTAGTAAGAACCAACATCCCTATTATGCCAATTAAAAAACACAAAAAATTTATTAATCTCTAAAGTAATAAGCTCAGGTTAATTCTACCATATCTTAGTGGGAACCTCTATCTCTCTCAACCCAATAGAAAATATAAACAAAAACTATTTATAACTATAATCATAAGCCCTTATCATTTCTATCACAATGTAGTAGAGGCTAAAACTTTATTGTTTGATCTAAAAATGTAAATAAATACTATTCATCTATAAAGTAATAAGTCTTTGTCAACTCTACCACATCTTAGTTGGAGGCCACATTCTTATTGACCCAACTACAATACAAAATGAACACTATTCATTAGCAAAGTAATAAGTTTTTGTACATAAGTGAGAGGCCATCCCTATAGATTCCCTTTAAATGTCTATGATGTAACAACATAAAAAATATTCCAAAATATTCCCATGCAAAAATAGATACAAAAGTATCAACATATTAAAATATTAGATTCAAATACATTCCCCATGTCATTCACCTATTTAGAGTAGTACACATATTGTCCACACGTGAAAAAAGGTGGCATTTATAGTCTAAAAGATAATGTATTTCAAGTCACAATAGTAAAATATGTATATCTCTAAAATTTTTACTTCTTAACTTTTATATATAACGATACACAGATTACAATTTATAGTAAAAGATTTAAAATTAATAATAATAATATTTGTTATGACTATCTTTTAATTTCATAAACTACTTTCCATGAGCTTTCTAAACTCTATATAGTAGTTAAAAGATCACATCTACAAACATTTGTATATCTTTTTACATTAGCCTTTTTCATTACATTCAAGTCATTACCAAAATCACTATCCCACAATACCATTAACTACCTATAAATACTATTAAAGGATTCCCCCATCTATTCAAATCAACAACCCCCGAAAATATTAAATAACATCTTTCTCCTTACATGAGTATGTTAAATAAATTCTATTACTACTATAATTGACATGAATTTTCTATAAGCTAGATAATAATTAAAAGATCATTAGGCAAGAGCCTACAACACAATGGTAATTAGTGAGCCTCTTATGTGGAAGGTTTTGGGTTCAAGTCTACTCTAGCTTAACATATAATAATAATTAACTTAAAAAATAGTATAAGTAAATATAAAAATAATTAAATTCAATAAATAATAAAAATTAATCTAGGGCTCGACTCATTGCCCATTAAAAAAAAAGGATTGCTTCCAAAAACAACTTTATAGATTTTCAAATCTACCTTTTCAATCACAATCATAGAATCATTATTCTCTAGGGAGTGGGGCTGAATGGCTCTTTATATTCCAATGATTGTTCACTCCTTGCTCACCCAACCCCCTTATTATTAACTTCAAAGAAATTAAAAAATTGACAATTAAAAACCTAATAATAAATTTTTAATGCACAACCAATTGGCCACTTTATTGGTACCTATAACACACGAAATGTCGGGACATTTATATATAACTATTGGTAAAAAGTAGCAATTAGAGGAAAACGTATTGGTTATCAAATAAATACATATTAGATCAATTATGTAAATTTTGAGGTGGTTATATGCATAGTCACTAATATATCTTTAAGTAGGTATCAAATGACACATTGAAATGACCATTTTTAACCCTTGTATGCATAATTGAACTCACAATATTTTGTCGTTGGTATCTAGAAGCTAGAACAATAACTCGAAGTAGTTGAGTTGTAAAAGAAGACAACAAAGGAATTGTTGAAATTCAATGTATGGTTTAGGATTTGTAGGTGAACAAAGTTAGCTATAATGACTATTGTTGCTCTTCCCCCCAATAATGTAGACTACCTATTTTATAATAGATGATCAAATGAATATCCTAGAATCCATGTCATCCTACAAAGGGGAAGCCAAAGTTGAGACTCTTGGGATTCCTTCCAAAAAGTATCATATAGAGTGTTGGTCTTCATAGATGTAGGGCTTAATTAATCAACCTACTATAAATATAATTATGCACAATTAATAATATACTCTACATTGCATACAAAGATAGATTAATGTCAAAATTGAGATTCTTAAGATTCCTAAAAGTTTCGTATCAAGTGCCAATCTTTATGGAGGCAAGACTTAATTAATCAATATGCTAGTAATATAACTCCCCACAATTAGTATTCCTCCTATCCTTACTACTCCCTTAATTTAGATTAATTGTTGGAAGGATATAGTAAAGTCAATAAAAAGATATATATATAAACATATATATAGTAATATAAATAATCTTTTATAATTTTAGAATACCTATAATTAATTAACAGCCCTCACCCAAACATATTTCCTCCTCCATTCCACTCATTCTATCCATATAGGTGAAACTCAACCCCCAAAAATTAAAACATTGCCATCCCTTGAACTTACTCTATTCATTCTATCCATATGGGTGAAACCCAACCAAGAGAATTGAGAGCATTTTTCATCCATCCAACTCATTCACTTTCATTCTCTCATTTTCTCACTCATTCTATTTGAATTCATGGGTGAAATTGCCCCCCAACACGGTCCTCTCCAGATGAGAGACAAGTGCCAACGAGTAACATGTGTTAAAAAATTAAACATCAAGCGCCACACAAATATTTAGTAACGCGCCAAAATCTGGCTGACTCATTAATCCTTTCTCCAAAGGCCTAAAATAGCCCCAGCATAGTCAACTGGGTTATGAAGACTCCTTACGCTATAGAGATGTTATTAATGTCATTACTGTCCTGTAAAAACACAAATTTCTCTCTACTTAAAGAAGGCATTGGTAGAGCTGGTTTCACTCGCATTTCTCGCCCGTCTTCGTATTGGATTTCGTTTTTTCCTCTGCGTTAGTCGGCGGTTTTGATCCTTTTTCCTTGTTAAATTCCGTTCATATTCGGAACAAAGCCCTCGAATTTCATACATGGTTTAAACCATCAAAATTTCAGGCGGACGCTCTAACAGACCAATTGTTTTATTGGTTGGCCTTCGTAACCCAGGCATTTCTTTTGTGCATCTCTGGAATTGACTGACTCGGGGGAAAAATTAGTGCAAACCCTGGTAGGAGTCTTCGAGAATAAACACGAATTTTTGCGTGCATTGGGCTTTGTGGGTGGCATGAGGCTTGAAGGTGAAACGGTGATGGTAACTCCTAGGGTTCCAGTTGTTGGGGATTGGGGAAGAAGTATTAAGAAAGAATCTGTGCAGGAAGTCCTGTTGAGGACAGAAGAGGACTGGGGGAGTGCTTCTGATAGGGACCAGAGGATGCTGCAAATGGTCCCCTCCTCAAAAACAAGTTCCAACCATTTGGTTGGTGCTCAGCAGAAGTTAGTTGTAGGGTACGCCCTCACATCTAAGAAGGTTAAGAGCTTTCTGCAGCCCAAACTCGAAGGGCTAGCTAGGTAAAGACTCGTCCTTTTGGATCTCTTATGTTTTTCTTGGCATTTATTTTTGCATTAGATATTTCCCCTTTTAATTGGATGGCTGGAATAATTTAACTTTTATTGTCCTTTAAATGGAATTATTTTTTTGTATTTGTTTTTGTTATTTTTTTGGGATGTTTTGGGCATCTCTTGCGTCAAAGATTTGGTACAGTTCCTGCCCTGGAGAATGCCCCTACCGGCCATGAGAATTTTTAATGTTGGTTCACAGATAGACGGGGGTTGTATGATGGGTTATTTCAAAATTACTAATTGTCTGTTATCTTTCATGTTTCAAAAGAATTGCGCTTTTAAGTGGAAGGAGTTGGTGCTTTGTTGATAATTTCAATGTGGTGTTGAATTGCAATATTTATCAAAATTGTTTTTCTTATTTTTTTGGGATGTTTTGGGCATCTCTTGCGTCAAAGATTTGGTACAGTTCCTGCCCTGGAGAATGCCCCTACCGGCCATGAGAATTTTGAATGTTGGTTCACAGATAGACGGGGGTTGTATGATGGCTTATTTCAAAATTACTAATTGTCTGTTATCTTTCATGTTTCAAAAGAATTGCACTTTTAAGTGGAAGGAGTTGGTGCTTTGTTGATAATTTCAATGTGGTGTTGAATTGCAATATTTATCAAAATTGTTTTTCTTATTTTTTTGGGATGTTTTAGGCATCTCTTGCGTCAAAGATTTGGTACAGTTCCTGCCCTGGAGAATGTTCCTGCCGGCCATGAAATTTTTGAATGGTGGTTCACAGATAGACGGGGGTTGTATGATGGTTTATATCAAAATTACTAATTGTCTGTTATATTTCATGTTTCAAAAGAATTGCACTTTTAAGTGGAAGTAGTTGGTGCTTTGTTGATAATTTCAATGTGGTGTTGAATTGCATTATTTATCAAAGATATGGAATCCCTAATTCTGAATTTCTTGTGAGGAATTTCCCTTGATTTTTAGCTGGTTTTTCCTCATTCAAAGTTAGTTATTAACGTGTGAAAAGTTTCTTCGTACCGTTTGTGAAATCTATATCATAATTCAGAAGATATAATCTGGGATATATGAATTGGAAGGTTATTGGCTTAGTTGATACCCTGAATATATTGTTGAATTGTCGTATCTTTTCGTTTTGGCATGTTTTAATCAAATGTTTTGTTTCAATCGATGTCTTGAACACGGAGATAATTAATCTCTGTCATGGATTTTATTGCAGAACGTAATAAGTTAACAAGTAGAGATGGGGGTGCATAACATCTTTAACAGCAGTTTCTCCATTGACAAAAGCCAGATTCTATCATTTTTAACTCCAAAACTCCATTGCCCTTCAATTGGAAGGATCTTTATTCGGTTGGAATAATGAACATAATAGGTCGTATCATCCTCCATTGAGCTGTTTGTAGGAAGTAGTGGGGAGAAAAAATTGAGTCATCTAATTTCCAGACTCCACTGTTTGAGTCGCGTAATTTCCAAATTCCATAATGATAGTGATGTTAGATTTTCAGTCTATAATAGTGGGTTCAAACTTAAAATATAAAATTGTGCATGCAAATGTTTCTTACCAGAATATTTCTATTTTACCAGTAGAAAAATGCGAGTCATGTAATTCCCAAAGTCCATAATTTGAGTAATGTAATTTCTAAATTCCATAATAGTAATGTTAGATTTGCGGAGTCTATAATAGTAATGTTCAATATTCACAGTCCATACTAGTAGATAAAATCAGCATTTTCCCCTCAAGACTAAGCACATGGTGGTTCTTTTTTCCTGCTGTAGAAGTTTTGGGGAAATTTTATGCTGCAAATGAACAATGGGATAATGAATTATGCATGTAATCTCATTTAGTTTAAAATGTTGGTTCTTTGGATTGTCCTAATTTTGTTGTTGGATTTTATTTCTGTACTCTAGGCATGGAGTTATTCTTATCATTATCTTCACCAAGTAGTCATTGTTAGTTATCATTCCTGTTCCGTAGAGCTGTTCTTTCAATTTAAACAATATATTTCAGATTTGCAATGTAGAACTGGCTGGATCATTTTTCCCGCATTTTAATGAAACAAAATTTACTCAGATATATTCAATATGTGCAGCTGTATAATTCTTCTCTTAGTTTTTTGTCTTCTTTCAATTGAATGCTGAATGCAATTTGAATTTATAATAGCTCTCCTTTATGGTCAGTGAATATTTCAGAAACTTAATGGAATTTGTTAATAATGCTCTTGTTTCTTAATGAAATTTATTAATAATGCTCTTATTTACATATGATGAGATTATACTATAGTAAATACATATTAGTCGGCTGCCAATTAGCTGGTATACAGCTTTCTTTAGGGTCATGAAAGTGTACATTGTCTTATTTTGTATCGATAGTAATTCGCTGTGGTGTTACATTGTCTTATTTTGTATCAATAGTACTTCGCTGTGATGTTTTCTCCTCTTAATGATTGTGGTCATCCAGTGTTCTGGTTTGTTCGAGAGGTTCCCCCAAAAGTCATATTAGTTTTTTTGTGTGCACGTTACTTACATCATTTTCTCGATATGGAAGATGGAATATAGTTTTGTAGGTTAGTGCTGCAGTGGATGCCTTGTTCCTGTGTGTTTATTGGAATTACAATTTCAGCGAGTATAATAGTATTGAATTTTAGTTCTCCTGGAGAGATTGTATTTTTTTCTATATTAAATTAGTTACTATTGTGTAATATAGTGTACCCTTCAAAGTATATCAAGGCTCCCGTTCTATTCTTTATCGAAAGATGCATTTATGCCATGTGGTGGAAGGATAGGAACAATACTATGATTTGGAGCTATCTGAATCTGGTTTCTATGCATTGTGGTGTTTGTTTTGTAGGCTCCAATTTTCCATTGGATTTTTCATCTAAGCAATATCACTTTTTCATTAGGTCTGATTGGTTACAATTTCTTGTTATACATTTTCTTTTTTCTTGCCGGTAGTATGAGCATACAATATTTCACTTCTACCGATTCTTGATTCTGTTACCAATTACTTTTAGTGGTGATTGCATGTTAGAAACTTGGAAATGCTGTATCTGTTTTATGTGATTTTACATTTCCAAAGTTTGACTCTAGAAATTGATGTGTCCTTTAGTTACTACTGGTGGCAGGGCATCTGCTCACAGAAGCAAGTCAGCTTTTATCAAGATATAAAAAGTTGTTTACAGCAACTTTGATTTTCTCCTAGAATATTCTTCTTGACAGCTTGTTCTGCATTTCCTGTATGGCAAGAGTGCTGTATATTATCTCTGTTTCCTGATGGTTAAAATAGTAAAATGCTTATATATATGAGACTGTTTGGAATGACGTTTCATGATCAATACAATATGATGTGTTTATTTCATGCATCTACAGAAAGTGCACATGCTGAGCTGGTCCAATAATTGACTAATGGCTTTATTGATATTCGTATATTCTATTGCTTGCAATTCTTTTTTTTCAGTATCCATTATTTTAGTTTCTATTGAGTTTCGTACTTTTTAATTTGCATCACTGTTGTAATATTTCCATTGCAGGAAAAAAGGCATTACATTTGTTGCAATTGACCGGAACAGGCCTCTAGATGAGCAAGGGCCATTTGATGTTGTCTTGCACAAGGTGATTTGATGACATCTCTTCTTGTTCTATACTCGTAACATAAGCTGCATTCTGGGTCATCTCTACTTGTCCTTTTCATGTTTGTCTGCCAAGCATACATATAAGACCTTGGATGTTTTGTGTGTGGGTTTGGCATCAATTGTAGGGAGTCTAAAGGAAAGAACAGGGTTGGTCTGCTAAAGTTGCTGTTAACTATTATCTACTTGGGAGGTCTTATTCATTTAAAAAACACCGACGGCCATAAATTTATTTCATTCATTAATCATTTTTTTTTGTCTAATTTGTGTGGGCAATCTATTTTGTGGCTACATGTATCTTGATATATTCTCAAACTTTTATGCAGTTGTCAGGGAGGGATTGGCGACAGATTCTGGAGGTTAGTATCACGTTTGGATTTTGTGAATAAATATTTGCTATTTAATGTGATTTGAATCTTGCCCCAAAAAATATTGACAGTATTGTGCTTCTTAAATGTGAAATGAATTATGTAATGTCTTAGCTGGGGAAATTTTGAAAGCTTCTGTACTCTTTTAGTGGGCTTTAAAGAATTGCCTGTAGGCACATTCTTTCATTTGTTAGTTTGGTGCACTCTTTTTTGTATTCTGATGAATGAGCAATCATGCGTTTCTTGTTTACTGCATATTATTCATTACCAAACAGTTCTCTAGGTGTGTCCATGGTTTTTGGTTTTGGCTCTCTGACATGAATTGGGATTCCATACATAAATTGGTATGCGGAAATTATAATGAGAAGATTGTCATTTTGTATTTGCGGATTTTACCTGATTAGAGATTAATTGCTACAAACTCTTAGCAAATGGAAGGTATCTAGCTCATGATTCAAGGGCCATTACTCACATGATTTACAATTCAATTAGATCCTTAAACTACTCCTCCATTTGAAAATTACAAATTAACGTTAAGATCAATATCAGGGAATTATTTGGGTTGCCTTTTAAGCTCTAATGCACATGTATGACAAATTGAAATTTTACAAATGTGTAGTCACAGAGGGTAATTTCCTTGGGTGTCTTCTTTCCCTTGGGACTCGGTGAGACTGTCCTTATTATTCTTTAAGTGTATGTGCATATATGCATATGTAATATTTATTTTCTATGAAGTTTGTCTATTTTCCTGCGTAGAAATTTTGAGTGGGATAAATTACACTCAACTTACTATTTAAGGTTGTGGTTTTGCAGGATTACAGAAAGGAGCATCCAGAAGTAATAGTTCTTGATCCTCCAGACGCAATACAGCATTTATATAATCGCCAGTCCATGCTTGAAGATGTTGCTGCTTTAGACCTTTGTGATCGTGAAGGTGGTATCTTTTTTATTTGTTTTGTTTTTTTACTTTGCTATTATCCATTTTCAATGTTTAATTACTGATTGTGAATTTCTTATTTTGAAGTTTGAATTTGCTTTCTTATATAATATCATAAGCATACTTTTTATTGCTAGCTCTTTAGATTTTGTATTTGATTAAATGAATGTGAACTTATTTTATGGTTAATGTTCCAGGTAAAGTTGGTGTGCCAAAGCAACTGGTTATAACTGGTGATCCAGCATCAATTCCTAATGCTGTTATTAAAGCAGGGCTCAAGTTGCCGCTGGGTAAGCTTACTTGTTCATGTTATATACATGCACATGTTTTATGTGCCTTGGAATTTGTGATTGCAGTTTCCTAGTATTACAAAGAGACAGTTTGGGGAGTGTCAGTGTCATGGCAACATTTTTATATTTTGGTATGTTCTTTGTAGTGGCAAAGCCGTTACTGGTAGACGGTACTGCGAAGTCGCATGCGATGTCACTAGCATATGATCAATTCAGTCTCTCAGAGCTAGACCCTCCTCTTGTGCTCCAGGAGTTTGTGAATCATGGTATTTTTAGCATTGTTCTTTTATAGTTCATTTCATTTGCTTGTGTAGTTCATTTTATTTGCTTGTGCTCATTCAATTTGCTAGTGGCAAGTGCAATTTCATGAACCAATCATTTTGACATGATAACAGGTGGCGTGCTTTTCAAAGTATATATTGTAGGGGACACTGTTAAAGTTGTGCGCAGGTTCTCTTTACCTGATGTTGATGAAAGTGAATCTACGGGCTATGGAGTGATTCCATTTCCAAGGGTGTCAAGTGCTGCTGCATCAGCTGATGATGCAGATTTAGATCCATGTATTGCAGGTAAAGATTTCATTGAGCTTAATGTGTTGGATGTGATATGCTTTTCTGATTTAATATGGTGAGATGGATTTCTTTTTCAATTTGTCTTGTGCTTCATGGGTGCCTTACTTTAATACATGCAGAGTTGCCTCCAGTTTCTTTGCTCAATAAACTTGCGTCTGAACTACGGCAAAGACTGGTAAGTTAGACCTTTGTAGTCAAGAGCATTCTGATTAATTTTTAATTTATTCTTCTGAGATATGTCCAAGTAAACATCTGGGCAAACACTTTTCATTTTATATCTTCTGCTGTGATTCCATTTTAAGCAGGCTTTGGTTAGGGCATAGGGTGGGATGAATTATGGTGATTGTAATGTTTGTTTGGTGAATCTTGTAAGGCTGTTCATGAATTGATGGAAAAATGTTGCTCATGGCACACACCCTACTCAACACTTTTATTTTATATCTCATGTTGTTATGTAGTTTAAAGCAATGCTTATGGCATAATGTTGGGTGATTTATGGTGATGGTTTTTCAGTTGTTATGTGCTTGGGGAACTGTTTATGGATTGATGGAAAGATGCTGTTTATGATAATTGTACAATTTAAACATTGTTGAAGGATCTAGTATTTGTATGCCGCTGTGGTAAACTTGGAGATGGCCAAGGCAAATTGTAGGATTATTGTTGAATGGTACTGGTTATTTTCAAAGATAATAATTTGTTTCTTTCCCTTGATGCAAATCTCCTGGTCCTAAAATGTTGTCTACATCTGGCTTGGTATAAATGAATAATGAAAGCGGACAAATTTATTGATAGATATTTTTAATAATGAGGATGATATTTCAAAAATGATTCAGGGACTTCGACTTTTCAATCTTGACATTATACGTGAGCATGGAACAAAGGATAACTACTATGTAATTGATATCAATTATTTCCCTGGTATGTAGTTTGTTCAACTATGCTGCACTTTTCTTTTAAGAATTCTATTATCTTACAACACCTTTTTGTTGTCTAATTTTAGCTCTTGTGATTCTTTTTCTTGTTGGATGCATTTATACAAAATTTCCAACTTCTGATACTTTGATGGTATATTTGGTCAATTGATAACAGGGTATGGAAAAATGCCTGGATACGAGTACATTTTTACAGATTTCCTTTTAAGCCTTACACGAGGCAAGCAACACAAGCTTCCTGGAGCTGCTATCTGCTCTGTGGATAGTAACAACTGCTGATAGGTTGTTCCAGAATTCAAATTTCATGTTTTCCCTCTTGCCTTTGGTTTCTAATATCAGACTCATGCAACATTTGAATGCGTCAAAGTATAGGCATTTCACAGATTCTTCCAGTGTCACAGAGATACAGCATTGACTCAATTTCTGGATGAGAATTTTTCCAGATATCATCACACTGCATGGCCCAATGCATTCATCAGGTATCATATTTTGCTGAAGGGTTCATGCCTATTGTATTTTGAGTGCAAAGCTTTTTTCTTGCAGAGGTCAACTCTGTCTCTGCTTAAATCAGAATTTAGAATGGGTGGAGGCAGGTTGTCCCAGACAATTCAGGGTCATAAAGCAAAGGGAAGTGCAACAACCATTCAAGAATTTTGTCAAGAATTTTTTTTCTCTCGAGGTTAAATTTACAGCTGAAAAATTTAATCTTACCTGCCATCGCAAATGAACTACATTTGGTTGGATCCATTTCTATTCAACGAGTTCGTTCTGTGATGATTTGTTAGATTTCTGGGTTTGCACCGACTAGCTGCTTATTTTTGTTGCACGCTTTAGTTTAATTTGTGCCATGTTTTATTCTTAATGCACCTACACTTCTTTGAAAATGCAAAAACCTCGAAAATATAGAATGCCAAACCTCTGAATCAATTTTTCTTTTGCAGCCTTTGCAGTTGGCCATCACTTTGTCATGGATTGTACGGTCAAAGCAAATCGTCTGTTTCTATATATTCGGCCATTCTGATTTGAATGGCCTGCAACATTAGCTGGCAAGCAAAGATGGATTTATTTTGCATAATAATTCTATTAATTATTTTGCAACGAGAAGGTTAATTGTACCATTTTGTCTATTATGTTGCATATTGGTACTCTTCTTGGTGCTAAAGTTCCTGTACATATTTGTAATCACATTATGCTCATTGCTCATTGTTCTGGAATTGTTTTATTGATTATTCTTTATAATTACTCTTTATAATTACGTTATTCTCACGTTCTGGATTTGTGGTATTGAGCTTAATCTGGCCCCTTTTTTTTTGACACTTAGGAGATGTATCTGTTACAAATTTTTGTTTTTATCAAATTTTTAATGATCAGTTAGTAGTGGCCTGTATGCAGGTGTCATGCAAAAATCCTTAAAATGTTTAGTTGCTTTGAGTCCACCAATTTTTTCTACATCATTTTTGAGCATAAAACCTGTACCTGTCCTATGCATGCGATAGTCCAATCCCTCACTTTTTTATATGGAACTGGGATCTATATTTATAGTTGCTTTGAGTTGAACAATTATTTTCTTCCTTAACTTTTTGGCTCAAAGACTACGTGGCTCATGCTCGCGATAATTCAATTCCTCACTCTGAGTAAATTGGGATGATGATACGAAGTGTACACATTACAAGTTCATCCTAAAAAATGTCCCAGTTTACGCCAAGATTTGAAGATGACCAGGAGATTTTATATTTATATCTTTATAGTGTTATAAATAACAATTAAATTTCTTCATAATACTACTTTTTCCAATTGAAAACGAGGATATAAAACTGTAAGTAAGGGTTGATCACGGCCACTGTGACTGTTCACAACGGGCATCCATTTGAATTCTCATGTACGGCCCTGACTTATTACTGCCTGATACATAATGAATGATGATAAAAATCAAAGTAACATCCGCGAGACTAAAGTTTAAGCTACATCGCATCATAAACCCAAATCTGTTTTGTCATCTTCTTTCTGATGTCAGCCCTCCTGTTATGAATTATTATCAGAAACCCAGTGGCTTTGTGTAGTCTTGCTTTGTCAAGAAAGTTGGCGTACAAGGTCCTCTTCCAAGTTGTGTGAGGATGATAGTGTTAATAGTTTATACGTGGAAGAGAATTTGTTGGATCACTTATTTCTAGATGCAATGTAGATACTACTGCTTTTTTGTTCATAACGATGATACCGTCAATAATTTCTAAATGTTAGAGAACTAATTGAGTCTCTATTAAGTTCTAGGGGAGAGGATTAACACCCTAACTCTGCGTTTATCGAAAGCTTACGAAAAAATTCTGCTCCTTATTCAAGCAATGTTTCCAAAACATCATGTTTGGATATCCGATAGATAACGCAAATTCTGCTTCTTATTTGTGTTCCTTCTCGGGTGCTAATAGCTGCCCCTGTAATTTTGTCCATATCACGATTCTTTTGGGTTTCTGTCTTTAATGAACTAAAAGCTAGTGTACGTACGAGAATGTAGGAGGATCCTTTATGTGCACAGAGATAAAAGGTTTGTCATTTAGAGGTGACACATGATACTTGTTTATAGATGTTTGAACAGATGTTTGAATAGCTCTGATAGCTGGGTCCTACGATCTTTTCAAAAACTTCACACATCTCATCTTCTATTTTTCAATTAGTAACTATCTTGAACAATATACACGCACTAATTTCCCAGTAATGGTGTGCAATAAAGTTGTTGTACCCGTCTTGTAATTTAATATTAATATTTTAAACTATGATTTTAACAATGGGAGGTACAAGTGAGTTGACTAAAAAAAAAAGATCGTCTAGGTTATCAAGGTGTGATTTGTAATTAAGTATTACAATTTTAAATTATGGAAGGTACAAGTGCATGGCTATTGGTAGATGTGAAATACCATGGTGGCTTTTCCATTCTTTTCTTAAAATACTGAGGTTTTTTCAATTTTTTTTTGGCAGGTTTAGCATTTTTAGCTTGAGGTTAAGAACCTAGGATCAAGGAGGGGTATTGGCCTCGTATCTTTTAGATATCAGGGATTTATTTTGAATGGATTGGCTTTTTAGAAAGTAGTTTAGTAGGCAATGAAAGAAAGAATCATTATTTGAGCAACACTTTGCCCTTCTAGTAATATCTAAAACTTCTTAAACATGAGGTGTGAGGTGCTCCAAGAATGATAATAATACATTGCATGTTAGAAATATAAATTTAATACTTGTAATATCGTAACTTCTTAAACATGAGGTGCTCCAAGAATGATGCACTAATAATACGTTATACATTGCATGTAAGGAATATAAATTTAAATTAGTCAGTCCCATGCATTGTGAGATCAAATTTAATTGGCGTTGAAATGAATAGGATTTGGTTGCGTTGAAATGAATAGGATTTGGTTGCGTTGAAATGAATAGGATTTGGTTAATACAAAGAGTCATTAGTTAGTCCCATGCTTTGTGAGATCAAATATTAAGTGACGTTGAAATGAATTGGATTTGAGAGCCATTAGTCAGTACCATGCATTGTGAAATGAATTGGATTTGAGAGCCATTAGTCAGTACCATGCATTGTGAGATTAAAAGTGACATTGAAATTAATTGGATTTGAGTTGAAATTTAAGTGACGTTGAAATGAACTGGATTTGAGAGCCATTAATCAGTACCATGCATTGTGAGATTAAAAGTGACATTGAAATTAATTGGATTTGAGTCATTAGTCAGTCCCATAAATTGCGAGATCAAGTTTAAGTGACAATGAAATGAATAGGATTTGGTAAGGCATATTATGATGTCACTTAGTGACTTTTCGAGGTAATGAGGAAAAGTCACTCAGTGACATTTTGAGGAAAAGTGAAAATGAAGGCATTATAAATTGGAGGTGAAAAGCTATGTTACCTAGGGATGCGTTTTCAGCCCTAAGCCTTGAGTTTCGAAAATTGTCCTTGTTTCGGGGACTTGGGGACGGTTGGAAACGTTTCCAAGCCGTCCCCACCCAAGCAAGAAAATTAGAAATCCGTCTCTGAAACTTCGAAAATGGTCAATGCGTTTTCAGATGGTGTTGACCATCTTTGGGACTCCATAGCCGTTTCCCATCCATCCTGGGGACTGCTTGAAGTTTCCAATTGAAGGCATTATAAGTTGGAGGTGAAAAGCTATTATACCCAGGGATGCGTTTCCAGCCCTAAGCCTTGAGTTTCGAAAATTGTCCCTGTTTCGGAGACTTGGGGACGGTTGGAAACGTTTCCAAGCTGTCCCCACCCAAGCAAGAAAATTAGAAACCCGTCTTTGAAACTTCGGAAACGGTCAATGCATTTTCAGATGGTGTTGACCATCCTCGGGACTCCATAGCTGTTTCCTATCCATCTTGGGGACTGCTTGAAGTTTCCAATTTTAAAATAAAATTCAACTTTAAAAAAAATTAATAAATGGTAATTTTTTGCCCATTTGCTAGCCCCACATTAAAATAATAAAATATGTTTATATAACCCATGTTGAAATATTTTTTTTGGAAGCCATTACAAACTAAGCATCCAGCTATGATTGAAAATTAAAACTTCAACTTTTGTTCAACAAACTAGACCTAAAAAATGATTGTAAATCAAACATCTATTTGATATTCATATTGCAGACTTGGAAATGATTGCTGCTAGGTTGAGGAATACTCAGATTGTTTTCAGCTTTGATAATGCTCTTATAGCAGCAATACTTGTCCAAATATAAATTGTTGTAGCTGATTATTGCCCAAACAAGATCGCTTGTACTCGTCTAGGAAGATTTGGCACAACAAATTCGTTTTTCTTTCAAAACTCACAAGAACGGGCTCTAAAGTCTAATCTATGGTAGATTGATTCTCTCATTTGATGTCATCCTATGTTCCAATTTTTAGACGATAATTCGATTTAATGCTATGTTCTATGTTGATTTGATGAATAAAATTGATAATTTTAAACTATGTTCTTATGATGAATGTGACAATGTTATGTAATTCTGAAATTCATGAATATATATATATATATAGCCGTCCCTTACCGTCCCCTATTTCAACCAAAAAAAAACTGTCCCAGAAACCTGTTTTCTCATCCCCATCCCCCGTCCCGGAAATTCGGGGTAACATAGGTGAAAAGTGAATGCACAAGAATTGTAAGTGAGATAATGTGCATAAGCAAGTATAAATCGGATTAGATAGCGATGGATAAGTGACACAAAGGAGTTTGATTAGGGAAACTATCATCCCATTATAGGTGATGTATACATCCACTATAGGTGATGTATACATGGAAGTGAAAAATGAGGGCATTATAATTTGGGGTGAATAATAATCTGGGGTGAATTTGAATGTGCAGAAATAATTGTGAGTAGGAGCTAACGGTGATGAATGATGAGCTGGTCATGAAACAAGAATGTTTTATGTACTGTTGTATAATGTATTTGATACATTACAATAATGTTATCCTAAGTTCAAGTGGTAAATGGCACTCATAAAAGTGTGTCAATGATACATTGCACTAATGTCATCTCAAGTTTAAATGGTAAATGACACTCATTAAAGTTGCATGTCAATGATATTACACTAATCTGAAGTTCAAATAGTGAACGACACTCATAAAGTGAGTGTAAATGATACATTACACTCATGTCATCACAAGTTTAAATGGACTACACCAATATTATGATAAGTTAAATTAAATGTGCAACTGACAATGAATCAGGAGCCATATATTTACAGCATATGGTCATCCACTCACTTTAAAGTACTTGTCAATGAATCAGGAGCCATAGATATACAGCATATGGACGTTTCACCAGAGGTTCAAGAGCCTAAAAAGATGAGCAAAAATCACTATGTTTATTGGTGTTAATGATTTCTACTTGTTTGATTGTCGTTTTTGTTGGTTCAATGTTTGTTGTTAGAGATGGGTTGTTTCAGACATGTCAAACAAAAGGTATCCGCAGGTGTGACTAACAATGAACAGTAGTTGCAGCTAATGCTTTTTGTCTCGTTATGTGGCTTGGTTTGTTCTATTACATCGTATATATCATCTGTCTATTCCATTTATCAATATCATAAAAATTGGACCTTTTCATTTTCATTAATCAATTCAAAAAACAATTGATTTATAAAAAAAATGTGTACAATTATTTTTGTTTGTGCCAACGATTTGACCGTCGACCAATTAAATGAAATGTTCCATAGAAAATCATAAGTTAGAAGGTGAGGTGAAATCATTGAAGTCTTTGAACCCTGATTGTTTTCTATGGAATGATGCTAAGCGATTTTCTGTGTATTGGTTTTGATTGGTCATTCAACTAAATGAAATATTAAGGAAATTATTGGGTTGAAGAATTATCCCCGTGATTCTTTAGGGTTCTCCATGCAATGAGATTCACACCAAGCTACCAAGTCTTACAGGGTTTTGCCAGAATCAACTGTAAAGCCAATATTAAAAGGTTTTTCTGGCAGCTACTCTTAATAGCTAACCTGACCTGACTTTAGTGCAAGAATTCTTCTCTTAGTAACTAACCTGACCTGATTTCAGTGCAAAAATTCTTCCTTGTAGGGGAGACTGAATTCTTCTCTTAGTAACTAACGTGACCTGATTTCAGTGCAAAAATTCTTCCTTGTAGGGGAGACTGAATTCTTCTCTTAGTAACTAACCTGATCTGACTTCAGTGCAAAAATTCTTCATTGTAGGAGAGACTGCCATTGTTACAGTAAGTAGATTTTCACAATTCATAGGAGAGACTGCCATAGTTACGGCAAGTAGATTTTCACAATTCATGAGATCATCTGAAGTTGCTTCTGATTTTGATCGTGTAGATTTTTTTTCCATCAACATTTCATATTACGCTCTGTGATCTATCATGAAGATGAATAGATGCATCCAGAATGTGATTCAAGACCAAGACATTAATACACAAATAAATCAAAATCAGAAACAATTTTAGATAGTTGATTTTTTGCAACCCATTTTAAGAGAAGGTTTCAAATTCCTCCCGGCAGTCTATCCACTGTTAATGCTTTCATATTGTGGCAACTGATTAGCAAAATTGAACTTAAATTATATGAACCATCATTTGTTTCTAATGTTTGCTTTCACATTTGTTTTTGTGGGAATAAGTTGAATTTTTTCTGGGAGATGATAAATTTGATCCTTTGCTGTCAATGTGTATATTGGTTATGCAATTGCAGAATCCTCTGCCATTTTTGAGTGATTTAGTTGATTTGGGTCACGTGGGGGTCTATATTAGAACATTTTGTTTAGAACATTCGAAGAAGTGGCAACTTATTGTGGGAGAAAATTTTATTGTTCCCTGGGTCAGCTATCTCTTGGGAGATGAATTATCCATAGATTTGTGTACCGCTGACTGTGAGTCTGTCGATCATAGAGTTGAGACTTTTATTGCCTTATACCATTGTTTATTAGTTATTCAGATGAGCCGGGGAGCATAATAAGGTGTGGTATAAATGACAGCTCTGACCTGCCTAAGCATCTGACCATGATCATCAGCTGATCAGGGGTAATGATGAGTTTATAACTATTATCTTCCGATTTTTGGCATATCATCTATGATATCTTCTTTAGGAACACCTCTTCCTTTTACCTGCTGATCAAGGGGATTGATTTGTTTTCTAATTATTATTTGCCAATCGTTCGTCCTTTTTCTCCTTTGTACTGCATATAGAATGAGTAGTCAGCTGTAAGATGAATCAGTGCGACTACTATTTATCTAAAATACGAGTATACGGATACATAGTTTCCAACAGTGGGCAAATACGCGATTGCTGATTAATGAAATACAAATAGTCTCGTATAATGAAATCCAAGTAGTATAGGTGAGATCATTTACTATTTATAAAATTCTACACTCAATCCCATAATTTAATACAAGTGGTATAGTTAATACAAGAGGTATAGTTAAGATCATTTATCATGTATTTATTAATAATGTTCTGACAAGGAATTCTAAGTTTCCTTGAATATTGGTAGTGTAGACGATTCAGTAGCTGTTTAGGCTAATTTTGGGCACCTCGAATTTCTAATGTGGGTAATTTTTTTTTTTTTTTTGACGAGTCTATTCATAGATGAGTGATGAGCTTAAAGCTAGTTTTTTTGGCTTTTGCACATTTATAAGCTCTTTGTGGAACTCGTATAGTACGAGGTGGTCTAAAAGTGTCATTTTAAAATGTTTGCTTGGAGCCCATTATGTTCACCCCCGAATAGTTGTTCCCCAAAGAATAGTGCTTTTTGCACAAATGGACCAATCAGCAACTGAGAAAGTTAAAAAATGATCAACTATTAGTACATGTATGATTGACTATTAGTATATGTGCTATCATTTTCTGAGGCTTTTTATGTGCTGTAATTGGGGCGGATCTATAATGGTAGAAGTAGCGGTAATTGAAACATGGGCGACTACCAAGTCATCTCCCTTAATGAATTTTGATTCTTGAAAAGAAATATTGTATGTTATGGTTTAATGAATGCTTTATCCATTCTTTCATTTGATTATAAATGTATATACTTATATGTAAGAGAGTGATTGATTGACATTTGAGAGTAGAGTTTGTAGAGGGAAATTGAGGAATTTGGGCTCTAGAGAAACTCATTGTGTGGTATTCAAGAATAAAGATTGTAAACAGAAAAGGATAAACTCAGGCTTTAAATAAAATTGCAAAATCAACATATATCGAAGAAGCCACCTTAATGCTTTTAGAGGGTGGAGAAACTAGTTGGATGAAATACCCTTTTAGAGGAATCAACCCGCTGATAGATATGATGGACATAGGTAAACAAGAAAAAGAGTTCCTTGAAATTAAATCCATTTATAGCTAGGAGGACATGGGATCTTGGTGTTCAGATTAGTTAGATAGAAAATAATAGTTACACGCAAATATAACCAATATCACAAAGGAATAAAACACACAACAACAAACATAAACACAAAGATTTAACGTGGTTTACTTAATCCCTAGGTTATGTCTACTAAACAAGTCCAATATTATTATCTAGTAATTTTAACTTGTTACAATCTTCAATATACCTCTCAACTCAATAGTGTAAGAAGCTATATTTCCTTTTAGAAAACCCCAACCCTAAGCAAATATTACATGACTTATGTCGGCTTAACAAGTTAACCCTAAACATACTTGATGAGTCAACCTTGGAAATGGTTGAGTCAACTCGAAAATGCTTAATGAGTTAACCAAATTTTTTTCCTGTGGTGATTCCCAAACCCCATGGCTTATGAAAAGCATACAATATTGTCTTATTTAGTCACCACAAATCGACAATCTCCCACTTTGGGATTGAGTATGCTCTTACATTAAACCATCTTTCATTTCAATACTGACTCTATAGCCACACTGCTACCCCTGAAGCTCCCATTGGATTAATGCACTCTAGACTTTGTTGTTCTTTTATTATGTTCAATTTAGAAGACCAATTGAAGTTGAATATGAGTTCAACTTCTCTCTTGGCATTTTCTTGGTAAACAAATTTGTTGGACTGTCATCTATATGTATTTTTTCCATCTTTAACTATCAATCATCCAAAACTAATCGAATGAAATGGTACCACAACTATATGTGCTTTGTCTTTCAATGTAAAGCATAATTATTGACAAGACGAATGACACTCTAGCTATCTGTATATGGATAATTTCTAGTTTGTAAGTCCCAACTCTTTCACGAAAGATTGTAGCCATATCATCTCCTTGATTGCCTCAATAGTAGCAACATACTCTACCTCTATAGTGGATAAAACATTCACCTTTTGCAATTGAGAAATCTAAATTACTATTGTCCCACCAACAATAAATACATATCCTATAGTACTCAATCAGATATCTAAATCTCTTTCCAATTTTGAGTCAACATAACCTTGTAAATAAGTAGTAAAGCCTCCAAAATGCAAACATTTGTTGAATGTAGATCTCAAGTATGTGAGAATCTTTTAACTGCATTCCAATGTTCAATTCCAAGATGACTCATATACCTACTAATGAATCTCACAACATGTGTAATATTTGGTCTAGTGCATACCATGACATACATTAAACTACTTACTACTGAAGCATAAGGTACATTTAATATTTTATCCTCTTCTTGTGTTTTTGGACATGTCTAAGTGAATTACAAATGACTAGGCAATGGTGTACTATTGATGTTTACATTAGCCATGTAAAATCTTTGGAACACCTTTTCAACATAATCAATTCGAGATAGAGTCAATTTCTTGTTCTTCCTATCTCTGTAAATTTTCATACCAAGGATTTGTTTTGCTGCCTCCAATTATTTCATAGTAAAAGAATGTTCTTACTAGTGTTTCAACCTCTTAATGTGATCCATGTTAGACCCTGCCACATGGCCCCAATGACACTGATTATATCCGAGCTTAGTCATAAAACTATCAAATTTAATATACCATTGTCGATGTTCTTGCTTCAAGTCATGTAAATTTTTCTTAAATCTTCACACTAAATTCTCTTTCTTTTGACCTCAAATCCTTGTGGTTGCGTCATATATTTTTTCTTCCAAATCACCATAAAGAAAAGTTGATTTAATATCAAGTTGTTTCATATGTACATTCTCAATAGCCATAATACTTATAAAATTTCAAATAGAAGTCATTTAACAACTAGAGAAAAGATCTCATAAAAATCTGTGCCCTTTTTCCATGTAAATCCTTTTATAACTAATCCGACTTTAAATCTTTTCTTACCTCCATCGTCCTCTTTTAGCCTATAAACACATTTATTTTGTAAAGCCCTTTTACCTTTGAGCAACTTACATAGCTTCATCATATCTATCTGGTTCACCACTAGTATCTATTAATAAAATAGAGTACAAAAAGGGAGAGAGTTTTTCAGGAGGTCTACTTTACCTAGTTGATAATCTAACATTCATTGGAATTTGTGGTATTTTTTGTTGTTGTGGTTGCAGAGGATGAGAGACCAAATGAAAATAATCTTTTGGAGTGTTATCCAACACTACATAACCATTTTATTTATTCTCATGTTGCAACATATCTTTGTACAACACTTTCTCATTGAATATTTCTTATGGAGTCATTGAAACAATTTTCTAACTACAAATACCATTATTGAAACTATAATCTTTAAAACTTTTGCTGCAATACTCACCACCATTATTCGATCTGAGACATTTTAGTCTTTTACTAGTCTCACTCTCAACTAAGCTTTTCCATTTAATAATTTTTTCAAATACATCATGTTTATGTCTAAGAAAATAAATCCATACTTTTTTAGTTGCATCATCAATGAATGTAACATTATACAAAGAGTCACCATGAGAACATATCTAAGTTAGCACCTGCACATTGTTATGCACAAGTTCTAATTTCACATTTTTTTCTTTCCTTTTCACTCTTTTAAAAACTAATTTTCTTACTTTCCGTACATACAACTTTCACAAAAATCCATATAGACACATTTTAGACTAGGTAAAATTTTCTTTGAATGAGGCAATTTCATACCCTACTCGTGTTTAAGTATGTTGTGTCATAGTGTTGTTTCAAAATCTACAACGATTGTTTGATGTTCTTCTTGCTCAATTGCAACAACTATCACTAAATATTGATTTTTCTATAAGATAATTAAAGTAGAAGGAGAGTATGACTTGTAAAAAGATATAAGGTGCCTACTTTCACACCTTTTTCTACCACTAAAGAACATTTTGAGACCTACCAACTTTTATCATTAAAAATAATTGTGCAACTTCCATCACAATTGAGATCAAGTGCCTACTCAATCTTGGAACATGTCTTACCTCTTGTAGTAGGAAATGATTCTCATTTTGGAACTTAATCTTAATTCTTCCCTTTCTAATAATCTAACAGGGTTCATTATCTCCCAAGTAGACTAGCCCAAGATCCCTTTAGACATAATCAATAAAAACTTCTATGTGGTGTAGCATGAAATGAAGCATCTAAATATAAAACCCACGAATTGTCTACATTTTCTAAGAAGTAAAACATCATCTTTAGATTTATTATTTACCACATTTTTCTCTTTATTTTCTTTTATTTTTTATTTTTATCTTATTTATTATTCTTTCGAGACCAACAATCTTTCTTGTGACCAAATTTCTCACAGTACGAACAATATCTTGGTCCTTTGGATGAGACCTCTTTTTCATTTGATTTTCCTCTTGATCTCCCATGATTTCCATAATTATTTCCTATCTCTATGATTTGCCCCTACTTTTTGCATTCAAAACACTTCTTGATGTAGATCGACTTGAGCTTTTCCTATGAATTTTCTCATTCAAAATAACACCAACAATATCATTGAATTTTAGGGCACTTGAACCATAAACAAAATTACTTACAACCATTACCAAATCATTACATCTTTTAGGCAAAGAACACATAATTAACAAACCTCTAATTTCTTCATCAAAATTGACATTTACAAAAGATAATTGACTAGTAACTATAATCACATTGCTACTCACTATGCTGCTGGGAAGTCTAAATCAAGGCGACCACCTTCTTGGTGTTCTGGGGCCTCTTCTGAACACTACATGGTGGTTAAGTCCATGGATGCGCCTCTGGATTCAGTGGTTGTCTCTGTAGATGATTCCTCTGTTGATGATCTTTCGGTAGAGGAGTTTACTCCCCCTGTTCCTTCTCTTGCCCCTGTACTGGATGTCACTCTTGGTCCTGTTGGGGACTAGGACCTTGTACTCTCTCCTATCCCCACCCCTGTATCGGACTTTCCTCCTAGTTCAGTGGGGGGCCAGATGGCTACGGGCTCTTCTAGGGAGATTGTTGTTGTTTCAGATTCCCCTGGGCTCCATTGTTTTGTTTCTTCAGGGGATTGGATTGCTAAGGCAACTAAGGTGGAGGATGGTTGTACTATGGTAAAAAGAAAGAAAACTAGGCCATCTGGTCCTCCTTTAGAAATGAATCTCCGATCATGCAAGGGAAGCTCTAAATCAAAGGGAAAAATGTGATGTATCTAGCTTTGCCTCCTTGCTAGATCTTTACTTTCGACTGGTGATAGGATTTTTGTCACCTTGGTTACCCTTTGTTTGGGGGGTGACCAGTGTTGCTTTGGTTTGATGTACTTTTTGTAAATGCACTTAATGAAAATCTTTAGACTTGTATAGGGTTTCAGGCACCCTTCAAAACCTATTTTACTTAATAAAAAACTATATTACAATTATTTAAATGATCAACAACAATCCCACCTTCTACCATCTTCATATTGGATAAGTGCTTCATGAGAAAACACTGTTCAAAGTGGAAGGCTTTTCATACAACTTAAATGAGATTTCCATCAAATATTCAATTGTCTTTGTTTTTGTAATATTTTGTGCCAAACATAAAGAAATACTTCTAAGTGCCTTTATGTTCAAAACATTTTAATCCTTGTTTTACATATTTGGGTCTTTCATAGATTTTCCTCCCAATGGCAGCTATAAATTCTTCTTATAAAGATAGTCCTCCATTTGTATTTTCCAGAATTGAAAGTTTTACCCATTAAACTTCTTAACCTTCAACTTACCCTCATTTTTTATTACTTCCACTCAACCGCGAGACCTTATGTAGAGGAAAACTGAAAAAACTTGGCTATGATACCACTTGTTAGGATTAGTTAGACAAAAATTAACAATTACATGCAAATATAACTAATATCACAAAGTAATAAAGCACACATCAAAAAACAAAAAACATTAAGATTTATAAAGTACTGAGTTTTCTGGATTAGATTGTGTTTGTTTATTTCATCAACGTTTCGGATCACACTACATGATCCATCATTAAGATTTATTCTAGTTCACTTAATTCCTATGCCACATGTAATGCCCCACTTAGGAGCCCAAAGGAAATAAACTTAACATGTTACAATATTTACAAAACTATTTAAATATCATATTAACCATGCAGAAGCAATATACATTTACACATCAACTACACATGTAAATACAATACATATTTCATCCCTCAGGGGTACCTTCATGTTGTGTCACATTTAAAAGTTTATATTAGTTAGTTTAAATCTCAAATACAATGTTCATGATCACGAGTGAACAACAGATATATCTTTTCACACAAAACCATGAATACAACTGATACAATGAAATACATCTAATGAATAACATCTTGGTGCAGGAGCACCTAAGGGTAAGGTAAAACCTTAACTCAAGTTTTGGTTTGTAAATGGTCTAACCAACCATTTACAGAATAAGGACTACATATAAAGTCCCAAGTTAGTCTTAGGAGGTGTGGTTAGGTAAGTGTGGAGTGTGAGTCAAGTTTTGAACAATTAGGTCCTGATAAATACAAAATTGCTAGAAATTGCTCAATAAGGCAAAACTTGGAAAAATGCCTCAAAAGGGGCAAGAAGTGTTAAAGGAGGTCCTTAGGTGTTTTAGGTTCATTTTATATAGGTTGAAATGATACTGGTCAAGTTTGGTGGCTTAGATTGTAAAATTGTAAAAGTTGTCAAAATTACTCATTGACAACTTTGCGACTTTTGCACAGTTTTGGAGAAAGGGAAACATGGGTAGTTATGGCTCAAACCAAAGGAAAAGATGGAAGATGGAACCTATTTAAACACCTTCCAACTCATTTCCAAGGGTTGGTTATGCAATTGTATGGACAACACCTATATGTGGAGCATTTTGTGATAAAAAAATTGTAGTTTGAAGGATTGAGAAAAGAAACCCAATTGAATAGCTTACTATTTTGAATGGAATAGTTTATTTGATTGATGTATTGATAATGTGGATACTTGTTTTGATCATTAGTTATCATTTATCTAGATTTTCAAAATTAGTTAGATTGTTCATTCCCCTTGTCCAATTTTGATAGGGTTCCATTAAAATGACCAAAGCTTGAGTTTCCATGGTTGAAAATCCATGGCCTTTGGGAATCAAATAATGGTCTGTATATACTTTGTAAATAGCCATTTTGGATTTTGTGCCCGTCAAGAAACTATTTTTACAAGCGAGCTTTAAGCAAGCAAGGAAGGCTTGGCAAGGTGCAATGAAGGCTTGTAATTGAATTCTAATGAGAACACAGGATTGACACGTACCAATCTTGGATGGGAAATGCTAGAGTAGAGTGATACGTGTCCATAGAATAGAGGATAAGGTCTGGTGCAAGGATTAAAGCATTTGGTAAGATTTTTGTTGTCATTGCCCATGAAACCCTCAAAATAGGGGTAAATTGGAATCATATAGTACAGACACCATGGAGACCTAAGATCTGGAAAATATTCAAGCCTAGGTCAATTGGAAATAAAGTCTAGAAGACCTCATCAGGCCCTGTTAAGAATTTTTGTGAGTTATTGAAGGTTCCTTGTTTTTAGGAGGGCTAATAGGGGCTTCTAGGGCTACAAGGGCAAATTGGAGTTGTGGGTATGGTAGAGACCTACCCAAAGGATGCAAAATGAAGTGAAAAGCATTAAGAACCATAAAAATATGGTGTAAACTTGATTTTGACCCTTTGAATGCATTTGGTGGACTTTTGGCTCACTAGGTCAAAAGATGCATAGTTAAGGTGTGGAGTGAAAAGGAATGAAACATAAGTTGATTGGTGAATTTCTTGGAGAGAGGGGATTAAAAGTGAATCCTATAGATTGGGGTTGGGATAGGAACCATAGATGGGCGAGGAGTAGCCTTGGTAGAGCAAAGAAAATCTAGAGTGAAGAAGCTCCCCATCAAAGTGGTATTAGAGCCATAAGATTGTGGCTTGTGGTGGTATGCTATATTCTATTGAATCAAGTGGATATTCAAAGATGGTTACCAATGTAGAATTGGCTAAGAAGGTAGATGAGTAGAAGAAGCTCATGGAGGAGAAAACTAGGTTTCTTGATGAGGTCATAGAAGAGATGGAAGATAAGTAGAAAGAGATGGAAGATGAAGACTTCAATAGGGGTAAAGAGAAGGTGAGCTTGGAGGATGAAATTGTTGGAAATGTAGATGAAGTAACTAAGAGGAGGGGGGGGGGGGGATTAGTTAGCACAAGAACACTTCCACAGATCCTTTAGATGTCTGATAAAACTAATTACTACTGTCACTCGGTAAACATGCTGAAAATGTTGTAACTCGATAAATGTAGAGTATGTTTTACTTTTAACTGAACTTAAACATTCACAGTGATTAACTTGCAAGCATACATGAGAAACTAGGATTTATTGTGGAAACCCAATATGGGAAAAACCACCCATGTAACTAGTTATTGATTTTCACTCTTCTGAAGTGAGCTCTATTAGGAGCCAACCTAGTTAAAGGTTACAAAACACGCTATTAGGTGTGACCTTGTTAGAGGATTTAATCACCCTGTTAGGAGTGGCCTTGCAAGAAGTCTTAAAACAATTCAATGGAACTGTCACCTTGTTAGAGGATTTACAACTGGTTGTTAAACCAACTCTGTTAAGAGATTTTGGATCACTGCTACAATAGTAAGAAAGTAACAATGAAATGACCTATTTGAAATGCAACTGAATTGCTAAATCCAGATCTCAGTTCAGTTCATGAAAGCTTAATCCTTCCTGATCGAATATTACTTTGTTTCTCCACAAGGATATTTGACCATCCTTCAAATTTTCTCACACAATTTTTTTTTTCAATCAATACACTTGCATACTCGCACACACACTAAAATCTCCTCTTGACCTTTCATATATACCATCTAGATTATCAAGTCAACTAAATTACAAGTTAAAATGACCAATAATTATTACCTCGGTTAGCTAGAAACAATACTTAAAATAACTAAACTTCTTATGCCAAAACAACAAAATCCTTCAGTGACCAACCCTGCTCGATAAACACTGATCCAGAAAAGATTTCCTACATTGACCAACAGACACTTGGTTAACACTGCAAACTTGCAAAATCCTTTGGCAATCGAGTGAACTCAGTGAACATTGACTTTGACCATCTTTTCTTTGTTAACCATGAGAGCTTAGTTAACATTGCTTTCTCCAATAATCTCCTTTGATGCCCAAGTGAGCTCGGTAGACACTATCTTCATAGAGTAATCTCCAAGAATGCTCGGTAGACAAGAGAGACTGTCTTGCTGACCAAGTGAGCTCGATAAGCATAGACTAACAACTGATATGACATTTGTGTAACATCAAAGACAACACACAATTAGACAATTCTATCCAACAATCTCCCTCTTTGGCATTGATGGCAACACAACATGTCATAGCACAATGAAATTTGAAAACAAGATTTTCTCTGATAGAAAGTTTCTCTCTCTTAGTTCTTTATACCACTAGCTTGTCATATGTAGTAATCTCTCTCTATGAAGGAATTACATAGCTTCTTTCTTTAAACAAATTTTAGAAGATATGACAGTAAACTCTCCCTCTTTGACAACACATGCCAAAGACAACACATACAAAATGAGTATCAATGTACCTTGAATACTAATTCATATGCAATGTTCTCTTGATTATGTAGCATCAACTAATTGATATTCAACTTAGTTCCTATTGATGCATCACTAAAGCTTTACTTAGTGAGCTTTAGATAGGGGAATGACCCCTAACTTACCTCTTAGATACAAGAATGCATCTTTAGGTAATGGCTTGGTAAATATGTCTGCAATCTATTCTTTTGTATGCACATATTTCAATCTAATTTCTTTGTCCTGCACTAGTTCTCTAAAAAAATGATATTTTATAGCAATATGCTTGGTTTTGGAATGCGTCACTGGATTCTTAGATATGTTAATTGCACTTGTATTATCACAAAACATGACAACTGGTTCCTTGATTTCAACCTTCATACCTTGCAATAACTATTTAAAGCAAACAATATTGGAACAATTCACTGCTGCTGCAACATATTCTGCTTCTGCTGTAGATTGGGATGTGCAATTTTGCTTTTTACTTGTCCAAGATAGCAACCTTTTTCCAAGAAAGAATGCTCCACCACTTGTACTCTTTCTGTCATCAATATTTTTTGCCCAATTAGCATCAGTAAACACTTTTAAGTCCAGATTTTCTCCAATTTTATACCATAGACCATAGTCTTTAGTACCTTTCAAATATCTCAAGATTCTTTTGATTGCCATCATATGATTTTCTCTAGGTTTAGCTGAGAATCTTGCTACTATACCAACTACAAGAGCAATGCCAGGTCTTGCATGAACTACATACTATAATTTTCTAATCATTGATCTATATAAGGTCTGATCTACCTCTTTTGAATCATCATCTTTGGTAAGCTTTAACCTAGTACACATGGGGTTTTCAACTAGTTCTGACTCTTCCATACCAAACTTCTTGAGTATCTCCTTGATGTACTTAGACTGAGTAATGTAGATACCATTCTTGCTTTGCTGTATCTGTAATCCAACAAAGAACTTAATCTCACCAAACATAGAGATTTCAAAATCTTTGTTCATTTGCTCTAAAAATTCTTTGCATAGATCATCATTCCTTGTAAATAAAGTATCATCCACAAATATTTTTTCCAATACAATCTTGTTATCAGGTCCTTCCTTGACGTACAAACTACTATTATAATTAGTTCTCTAGAAACCAATCTGTATAAGATAGTTGTGCAACCTCTCATACTATGCTCTAGGAGCTTGTTTCAGACCATACAATGCTTTGTGTAATTTGCAGACCATGTCCTTTTTGTCTAGATTAAAAAAACCTTTTGGTTGTTCAATGTAGACTTCTTCATCGAGAATACCATTGAGAAATACAGATTTAACATCTATCTGATATACCTTAAATCCTTTATGTGCTGCATATGCAAGTAAGGTCCTAACACCTTCCAATATTGCAACAGGAGAAAAAGTCTCACCTTAATCAATGCCTTCTTCTTGAGAGTATCCTTTACATACCAATCTAGCTTTGTTTATTGATACCTTACCATCTTCATTCAACTTATTCCTGAATACCCATTTTGTTGTAATCACGTTTATCTTTAGGCCTAGGTACAAGGGTCCAAGTTTTGTTATTCTCTATTTGCTCTATTTCTTCATTCATGGCCTCAATCTAACTTTAATTTTCCAATGCATCTTTAACATTTCTAGGTTCAAAATTAGCAAGTAAACATGTACCTTTTAGCTTACTTCTTGTCATAGTACCTTTTGATTTATCTCCAATAATCTGGTCTAGTGCATGATGCCTCTTGACATAGTTAGTTAATACAGGTTCTTTGCCTTTTGACTAAATTCTATTGTCTTCATTTTGAATTTCAACTTCTGGCTCTGGTTGATTTGTCTGTGGCTTGGGTCCTTTAGACTCGGTAGGCATTGGCTCGATAGCTTTAGATTGTGACTCGGTTTGAACTTCTTGCAACTCGATGACTATGGAAGACTCAGGAGTTGAAGTCTCCTTATTGACAGATGTGTTTGGCAATGTATCAAGTTTGATGTAAAAAAATCTCTTGTAGTCTTCTTGTTCCTTTTTGCTTTCTTCTTTAGTCCTTTCTGCAAACTCATCAATTCTCACATGTGCACTTTCTATGATTTTATGATTAGACAAATTCAAACATCTATATGCCTTACTTTTGCAAGAATATCCTAAGAATATACCTTCGTCACCTTTCACATCAAATTTTCTTTTTTTAGATTCTTTCAAGATATAACATTTACTTCCAAATACTTTCAGGTAACTTACATTAGGTTTATAGCCATACCATAACTCATAGGGAGTTTTATATGAGTCATTCTTCAACTGTACTCGGTTTAAGGTATGAACTGCAGTGCTAATAGCTTCCTTCCAGTATTTGATAGCAATTTTCTTTTCAATCATCAAAGTTCTTGCACAATCCATGATGGATCTATTTCTCCTTTCAGCTATTCCATTATGCTCAAGAGTTCTAGGAGCTGATGCCTGTCTTTTGATTCCTCTTTCAATGTAAAAGTTATTGAATTCATTGGAGATGAATTCACCAGCTCTGTCTGATCTCAAGCATTTCAGTCTTTTCCCTATTTCTTTCTCTACTCTTGCCAAATACCATTTGAATTTCTCAAATGCTTCTGACTTTTCTCTAAGATACATAACAATCATCATTCTTGAATAGTCATAAAAAAAAAGAATAAAGAATTTTTCTCTAGTATGGATTTGTATTCCAATAGGTCCACACAAATTAGTATGCACAATTTCCAAGATATCTTCAGATTGATAGTTTTTTCTTTTAAAACTACTCTTTCCCATTTAGCCAATCTGATAATTCTTGCATAAACTAACATCTGGTTTCTTTAAACTAGGAATGTCTCTTACTTTCCTAAATTTGCTTATTTTCACCATGTTACCAAAATTTACATATCATAACCTTCTATGCCATAACCAACATTCTTCAACTTGAGCAATAAAACATGAGCAATCACCAAGGTCAAGATAAAATAGGTTACCTTTTGTTTATTTTCCTGAACCAATCAATTTTTCTTTATCATCCAGCAGTCTTGCGTTGCCATGCATGAATTCCACCTTGAATCCAATGTTTATTAGCTATGCCACACTCAAAAAATTATGTTTTAGTCCTTCAACTCAATAGGAATTGTCACATACAAGTTCTTTGGTTAATGAGATTTAGCCTCTCCCTTTTATGTAATGAGATTCATTGTTTCTAAACCTTACACTACCACCATCATATTCTTCAAAGTGTTCAAACTTTGTCTTGTCACCAGTCATATGATGTGAACATCCACTATCTATGATCCATGTATCATTTTTTCTCACATGAGAGATAAGTGCCATCTTATCTTCTTCATCATTAGATTCATCTTTTACAACAATGTAAACTATTTCATCTTCACTATTATCAGAATCCTTAGCCATAAAACAAGTTTTCTTACCTTTGTCCTTGAATGATTTATGACCTTTGAAATCCTTCTTGCTATTGTGCTTGTAACTCTTCTTTTCATTTTTATTAGGGCACTTGGCAACAATGTGACCAACTTCTTCACATGAAAAACAGATTAAGAGAACTTTGTCTTTGTATTTTCCTCTACCTCTAGAATATTTCCTTGCAAGTAGAGCTTCAACAACTTCAAGGTCACTATCGAAACTTTCTTCCAATTCTTCTTCACTCTCTGACTAAATGTCCCTTATTTTCTTGCCTTTCTCCTTAAGTGAAAGCTTGGCCTCAAATGTAGATTCAATATTCTAGGAAGTTGGAACATAATTGTCATAGTTATCTAGCTCAAATGTTATCAATCTTCCCACTAAGATATCCAAAGTTATCTTATGATTTGTTTCACACCTTCTTTCTTGAATAGTAGATACTCTAATTGCATAGATAGGAAGCAATGTTTTGAGAACTTTACTTATAATGGTTTCTTCCTTGATTTCTCCTCTAGATGCTTTGATTGCACTGACACTAGCTTTGATTCTTTCCACATATTTGGAAACATTTTCATCTTCTCTCATTCTCATTTGATCAAACTGTCCTCTAAGGCTTTTAGCTTTGGCTATCCTCACATTGTCATCACCACCATAGATGTCCTTTAGCTTATTCCACATTTCAAAAGCGGTTTTGCAGTCTTTGATATCATTAAATTCCTCATAGCTAAGAGTAGATGAAATATCTATCATCATATTGTTATGGTTCTTTTTCTCAGCAATATCACCAATAGATAATGTACCAGTAGGAGTTGTGTATTCTTCATCAAGGTATTTGCATTCTGAATCACTGATGGAAGCCAGATAAAGTCTCATGAGTCCCTACCATGCTGAAAAGTTATCTCTGTTAAGCTTGGAATTTCTCTCTTGTAAAACATCCTGATCTTTATAGCTTAGGTCATTGAAACCTTTCCTGCAAGCACCAAAAGCTTTGATACCAATTGTTGGAAATGTAGATGGAGTAACTAAGGGGGGCAGGGGGTGAATCAGTTAGCACAAAAACACTTCCATAGATCCCTTAGATGTCTGATAAAACTAATTACTGCTGTCACTCGGTAAACATATTGAAAATGTTGTAACTCGATAAATGCATAGTATGTTTTACTTTTAATTGAACTTAAACATTCATAGTGATTAACTTGCAAGCATACATGAGACACCAGGATTTAATGTGGAAACTCAATATGGGAAAAACCACCAATGTAACTAATTATTGATTTTCACTCTTCTGAAGTGAGTCTTGTTAGGAGCCAACCTAGTTAAAGGTTACAAAACACACTGTTAGGTGTGACCTTGTTAGAGGATTTAATCACCCTGTTAGGAGTGGCCTTGCAAGAGGTCTTAAGACAATTCAATGGAACTATCACCTTGTTGGATGATTTACAACTAGATGTTAAACCAACTCTGTTAAGATATTTTGGATCACTACTACAATGGTAAGAAAGTAACAATGAAATGACCTGTTTGAGATGCAACTGAATTGCTGAATCTAGATCTCTATTCTATTCATGAAAGCTTGATTCTTCCTAATCGAATATTACTTTGCTACTCCACAAGGATATCTGACCATCCTTCAAATTTACTCACATAATATTCTTTTCAATCAATACACTTGCATAGTAGCACACACACTAGAATCTCGTCTTGACCTTTCATATATACCATCCAGATTATCAAGTCGGCTTAATTACAAGTTATAATGACCAACAATTATTACCTTAGTCGACTAGAAACAATACTTAAAATAATTAAACTTCTTATTCCAAAACAACCAAATCCTTCATTGACCGACCCTACTTGGTAAACACTGATCCAGAAAAGATTTGTTGTGTTAACCAATAGACGCTTGGTTAACACTGCAAACTTGCAAAATCCTTTGGCAACCGAGTGAACTCGGTGAACACTGACTCTGACCATCTTTTCTTTGTTAACCATGAGAGCTCAGTTAATACTGGTTTTTGCAACAATCTCCTTCGATGCCTGAGTGAGCTTGGTAGACACTATCTTCACAAAGTAATCTCTAGAAATGCTCGATAGACAAGAGAGACTATCTTGCTAACCAAGTGAGCTCAGTAAGCAGAAAATGACAACTGATATGACATTTGTGTAACATCAAAGACAACACACAATTAGACAATTGTATCCAATAGAAATACTTGAACCTAATCCTCCAATTGGTGAGAAAGAACCATTCCTCAAAGCCTTCAAAGCATTTGGAGGAAAGAATGTTGAAAATGTGTCATTACTCCATGGCAAGATGGATGCAGAGGTGGTCCTAGAGTGAATTGAGAATTACTTTGAATGTGAAGGGACAAAAAAGACTCATAAAGTGATAGGTGATAGGATTTGTCACCATGGTTACCTCCTTTCCTGAAGGGTGATTGGTTCCATCTTTGGTTATGTGCTTATTGAAAATCCTAAGCTTTGTACAGGGTTTCAAGCACCCTTCAAAACCTATTTTCCTTAATAAAAAATAATGGCTCATAAAGTGAGATTTGCAAAGTCAAGATTGAAGGGACAAGCACTGACTTGGTGGAAGTTTGTGCAAGAGGAAAGAGACAGTGAAGGGAAGAAACCAATAGCCAATTGGAAGGCTATGGTAGCAAAGATAAAGGAGATCTATTTGCTAGAAGATTATGGGATTCAGATTCACAAGCAGAGGAAGAATCTCAAGTAGAAGGATCTTGATGTGGCTACCTACATTGAGGAGTTCCAAAAAATGGCTCTAAGGTCAAGGGTACAAGAGGCATAGAGCATCAAGGTGGCAAGGTACCTAAATAGCCTTAAGTGTTCTATTTAGGATGTGTTGAGATTGTTAAATTTCACCACGCTGCAAAGATGTTTTCAAATGGCTAGGAAAGTGGAAGATAAATTGAGGAAGAAAAGGGACTCAACTTCCAAAAATAGGGGAAAAGGTAAAGAACTCAGAGGTGGCTCAAGAGGTGGTTCTAGTGGAAGGACCAATGAACAAAGGGGCTATGGAGGTTCCAAATGGAATGAGTAGGCTAGTGAGACCAGTCAAAGGGGATGCTCTAGTAGCGGAAGAGAATCCAATAATGGTGGTAGAGACAGATATGGGAGTAGTAGTAGAGGTTCACATTTCAGTAATATGAAGTGTTATAACTATGGTAAGTTGGGGCACCCTTCCTATAGAAGTCCAAAAAAGGCATCAACATCTTATGGAGAGAAGAAGATCACTTATATCCAAGACGAAGACAACCAAAAAGTAGTGTAAGTAGACCTTGACATAGAGAAGGGTGAGAACATCATGTTGAGGAGAGTCTTGGTTAAGGAGCTAGCAAAGGAGGAACCTAAGTAGAGAAGAGATGTAACACCCCACCAAGGGATCCAAAAGAATTAACCTAAAGTTTTACTAAGTTTGCTAAACATTTTTTTTTAAAAAGTAAGAAAGTATATCATACACATCAAACACATAGTAGCGGAAGCAATAACATGTAATCATCAACAAACATACATAATGGGTTACATTCCTTAAGGATCCCAAGACGTTGAATCACATTTAAATTTAATTAATTCTAAGTCTATCAACTACCATATCCACATGAAAGAATAATTAAAAAGTCCAAAGTCCATTTAATAAACATTAGTTCCGAATGCCTCTTGGCAAATTAATTTAGAGTGCTCATTCATTCATTGTACATGTCACAGGGTATGAAAGGTTTAAAAGAATATACATAAATAAAAATAGATATGCATCATCCTCTTCGGATCCATGATACTCGTGCAATAAAATAAATGAAACCATCCACCATACATAATACATCCATACATCAAAAGATATACATCCATCATAAAATGATACAACATCCAACATATAATATAACCATCTATCATAATGATCCATGAATAGAATGAAGGTATATGCCAACAAGAATACTCCAGCTACGATGTCTCGGACAGATCTCAATGGTAAGAGTAAAAAGCACTACCACCCGACTGCGTGCAACCTAAATGGTCCACTCCCACTGCGCTGAGGAGATAGTCTTAAGTCCCAAATAGGATAACAAATTACATAACACAAATACTCTCTAAGTCCAGGAAATCCTATAAGTATGCTAACGCAAAGGTTCCTAAAATAGATTGACATCTAAACTAAGAGGCACCATAAAGACATGTAGGTATCTACTATGTAAGCAAGAAAGTGTCATCGCACAAATCACGTTCGAAGTTACCCGAGCAATCCCTTAGGACTCCCAGGTCCCTAGTGATCCTTGCGGCCACTAGTATCCTCTCGCACTGACAAGGCATACTATGGAATGCAAGGTCATAACCAAGCGTTCTCTCTACTCCCATCCTAGCCTATATTAGCACTCATGGCATGGGCGAGAACATACAATTATCTCTTATTAGGTTCATTTAAGCTAGTATTAAGTGTAAAGTTATCACTTATTAAACAACTTACAATGGGTTACCCCTAGGACCACTTAGGGTCCCCAGACCCCATTGCAAGCCACTTCCCAACACTGCATAAAGATAACCTACCCTAAGCTCATGAAATCACAAATCACATAATCATAGCAAAATCACCTCAGTCCTATACAAGTGACTAGAAAGCATCATAAAGATAATCATAGTAATCACATTAGTTCTCTATGAGCAACTGGAAATCAACAAGATAAATCAAAATATCCATCGGTTCTCAACGAGCAACCAGAAGTAATCCAACAATACTAATCAATGACTCATAATGGTTATTTAGGTATCTCATAGCATACATCCTGCTATTTCACAAAGACACTGAAAAACATAGTAACTAACAAAACAAACATACTCATCATAAGCATACCATCACATACATGGTTGAGCAATAATGATCAAGATCGAGTCAACATGATACCACACTCACAAAACCCCCAAGCCTCTAGTAGACATCCTATAACTGGTCAACAATCTAGTCAACCCAAAAAAAATTCCAAACATAAATAGCATAAGGAAAACAAGATACAAGCACATGTTTTCAGTGTTAAGTTAAATGTGGGTTTTAGTTTCCATTTCAGAATTTGCTAACAATTGATGGAATATTTCATCATTTTTCCTTATAGTAAATTCAAATATTAGCTTAAATAAAAACAAATATTTACCCCATGATCAATTTCCTAAATTACTAAGGTAAATATTATTATATCTACTTTTAAGTTGCTGATGGTAAGATTCCCGTTGATTTACATTGACCAAGACTTAAATTAAATATTCACATAATTAAAAATAATTAATTAATTTAATAATTTATCAAGAATGGTTTTAAATCATTATAATAACTCATCATTATTTAATAATGTAAAATCTGATTAACACTAATTAATTAATATTAAAATAATTATTAAATAACATATATAATACTATATATATATATATATATATATATATATATATATAGATAAAATTTAATAATTACTTTTAACAACTATCAACAATCTTAACTTTATAAAATACAAATTAAACAATAATAATCATAAAAACTATATTAAAAAAAAATACAATTCGCATTTTTTAATAAGCCCACTGGCTTAATTACTAAGGCCTGCGGCCCTCCTGTGACGCAGGGACTGCTATCGTAGTTGTCCTGCATCAGCAGTCGCCTGCTGTGTGTAGAGATGTGACAGGGGGTAGGGGATGGTTTGATCCGCCCCTCCCCATTATATATATATTTTTAAAAATTTCCTTTCATTTTTTTTTACAACAAATATGATCGCCTCCAATATTATTTCATTTTTCTTTTTAAATTTATTTTATTACAATTTTGTAATAAACCAAAATCTAATAAAACAAATTTGGGTAAGCTTGTAATGTATATATATTATTTTATTTTTTTAATTCAAGGCCCAGAATTAATCTGATGGATGTATTCAACGTACCCATCTTAAAATTTCAAACCCTTCTCGGTAAATTTTGCTCAATCAAAAATCTACTGGAGAGAATTTATATTAAACCATTAAAACATTCCATGTACAGAATAATTTCCCAATATCCAGAAAAACACTACATGATATATACATATATTTTTCACCATAATTACCCAGGCAATCATCTAATCAAACATGAAGAAGAAAAGAATTAAAAGAACGTATTTAATTATGCAAATTTTCACAAGCGTCTACCTAGACACTGATGCTAATTTGCTACGATCTAGAAATATGTAGAGAACAATTCCCCTCTCAGAGCTTTCTTCTTCTCTGAAAATTTCCTCCTTCTTTCCAAAATTTCTCAGCCTCTTGAAAAATGAACCCCCAATTTGTGAAAAAGGAGTTCTCTCCCTAAAATCGGGGCACTAATTGTGCATTCAACTCAGAGAACTCTTTGCTTACACCTTATTAACTCTTTATTAACTTTTATTTATCTTTCTTTTATCTTTTCCATGCACATACAATAATCCATTAAATTAATTTATTTGATTTTTACTTGACCTCTTTTAAATTGATTTATTTAATTTAGTCTCATGCACGTATTATGCAATCATAAAACTTTTAATAAATTAATTTCTTTTTCCCACTTCTAAATTTATTTTTGAACAATAATTTTGATAACTATCTATTATTTTAAATAATAATATCATTTAGCATTTATTTAAAAATGCATTCCAAATATATATATATATATATAATTAAATTAACTAAATATTATCATGTTCAAATTTAAACCTATAGATTTATTCTCAAATTTAATTATTTTATTTGACTCTTTTATATAATTAGTTTCTCAATTAATTAAATAAAATATTAACATAACATATAATTTTTCATTAAATTAAATCATTTATTAAATCTTTTTAATTAGACTTAATTAACAAAAAATTCACCAAAAACTCATAAAGTAAAGATACGAAAACCCATCAAAGTAAAGCACATATAAAAATAAACTAAGGGTTCAAAATCACGAATTAATGTCATCCGATTCATTTGAAAGGTACATGACTCAGATACTTGTCCTAATTGTCAATTAGGACAAATGGCTCAAAGGTTTAGGATTTGGACTTAAAAATTTATCTCCCCTCTTACCATTGAGATAATGCAATAGGGTACGCTCATCCTGGCAATTCAGGGAAGTCGATACCTGGTACCTGCAACCTGCATAACATCCATGCATGTACATACACAATATATACTAAGCTAAACAAACAATGGTAGAAAATGGTGCATCGTGTAGATCCCGACTAGCAGGTGACTACGACTCCCTTCCTTAACCACATCATAAACACCATACATAAAGAAAACAAACACACACACCATACACATGCAGTATGGGGTAAGTATCCATAAGAAACACATATGATAATCCATCTAACTAAACATTATCAATAATTTAGCAGCATTATAATAATCATCATGCACACCTGAAATATAGAGTACCAAGTAATCTCATCATATATCAACTGAGTCTGAAACAATATCTAATAATCTCAAGATAATGCCATTAATCATCAAACATAAAACTGGCCTAAAAGAGTTTGGCAATGATAGCAGAAATGTAAACTAGGAAAATGTAGACTATTGGCAGGCACTACAAGAGAACTATTCAGAACTACTTGCAAGATACTAGGCAAGGTATGCAAAGTGATCATTAACTCAGGGTCCACTGACAATGTCTTGCCAGCAGAGGCAGCACAAAAGCTTGGCTTAACAAAGATTCCCCATGTGTGTCCTTAGAGGGTGACTTGATTGAACAAAGGGCAAGACATACTAGTGAATGAACAAGTTTGGGCCGACATCACTATTGGGAAGTATCAAGATACAATTTGATGTGATGTGCCTCTCATGGATACTTTCCATTTGCTATTAGGAAGATCTTGGTAGTATGATAGGGAGGTAGTGCATCATGGGAAGGAGAAAAAATATTCTTTGAAAAAGGATGGAGTCACCTATAATATATAATCAATAGGGGAAGACGATAAGGTAGAGAAGGCTACTACTAAGACCTTGTTAATAGTGAGAAAGAGTTCCTCAAGGACTTAAAGGAAGGTGAAGGAGTAGAGCATTCCATCATGGTGAAGCCCAAGTTTATACCTGTAGAAGTGTAAGAACTACTAGATTAGTTCAAAGACATAATTTGTGATGGAGCACCACCAACATTACCTCCAAAGAGAGCCATGAGCCATCAAATTGACTTCATACTATGAGCATCACTTCTAAAAAAAGTTGCATACAAGATGACTCTAGAGCAAAACAAAGAGATTGCAAGACAAGTCCAAGAGTTTCTTGATCAAGGGTTGATTAGGAAGAGCATCAATCCATGTGCAGTACCAGTTGTCCTAGTACCTAAAAAGGGAGGTAAGTGAAGAATGTGCATTGATTCTAGAGCAATCAATAGAATCACAATTAGGTAGAGATTTCCTATTTCTAGGATAGAAGATCTAATGTATTATCTAGGTGGAGTTAGATACTTTTCTAAAATTGATCTCAAGAGTGACTATTATCAGATTAGGATGAAAGAGGGTGATGAATGGAAGTCTACATCTAAGATTGTAGATGCTTAAAATCATCCCAAAAGACTATATTAATTTATTTAATATTTCCCTTGAGATTATAATTAATTAATTTTATTTGTCAGATTCTTCTACCCATTTAATTAAGTAGGTTCACTTTCTAAGGTATTTAAATTAAATACTTCCATCCTTAATGTGTTAAATTTATTTAATACATAACCCTCCATAAATCTCCCTTTTAAATAAATTCTATTTATTTAAATCCCTCCATCTCATTAATTCCTCTAAACCTATGATTAAATTAAATCTTGTTTAATTTAATCTTAAACCTAGCCTAAAATCTAGTCTACACTCATCACTTTCATCCTCCTAAGCCTATCCATCGTTTAATCCCACTTAATTATCTTAATCATCTTGCTAAACCCCTTCTTAAGCCTAAATGTGGTCACACATGTGTGAGGACCACTCCCACTTCTCACACCTCTTGCAAACTTTGTCTCCCACTCCTCTCTCAAAGTTTTCTTACACATGTATGAGCAAACTTTGAATGTTGACCAATTGCATGGCTTGCTTACATGTCTCCTTGTAGCACCTATGTGGATGCCACATAAATGCCACCTCACTAGGGCCTCTCTCAAGCCTATAAATAAATCCCTTGTCTCAAGCATTTTCATCTCCTCCATATGTATTGTTATCATGTTAGTTTGAGTTTTGAGCTTTGTATTGATTTTCTAGAGTTACTAGCATACTATCCCTTGGTAGTTTATAGCTTGCATTTGCATTGTTAGATTAGTTTGTTCATGCATTTATACCTTCATTTCACTTGCATACTAGCTTAGTTTACACATCAGCTTAGTTTTTTTATTGCATTCCATCTCCACATCCACTTGAATGCTCTCAAACATGGCTTCCTCCATAGCCATTGTTTGAGGTGTTCTTCATTTCATACAGCATAGTTTCATCATCACATTTGCATTTCAATATCAAGAGATTCACCATAGTTGTGTTTGGGGAGAGCACACCAACATCCCTCCAATCCAACAAACCAATAAGGCCTCTCATGGGTGTCTTTTTTGAGCTATTTGAGGTTGCTTGAGGATTTGAGTTTTTGGTTGCTTTGAGTTGCAAAACTCAAGAAAATGTTAGTTTCTTTCCATTGATCAACATTTGAGATATGCACATTGGCTAATGTTTTTTTGTTTGCTCTTGCTTCCAACAGTTCAAATTCTCTAGTATACAAAGACTACTGAGGGTCTCTATGAATGGTTGGTAATGCCATTTGGCCTTACCAATGCACCAAGTACCTTCATGAAAGTCATGAATGAGGTCTTGAAAGATTACATAGGAGTTTTTGTTGTTGTGTATTTGGATGACATCCTCATCTTCAGTAAGACAAAGGAGGAGCATATGAAGCACCTAGAAATGGTGTCGAGGAAGATTCAAGAGGAAAAGTTGATAGTAAACCTTGAGAAGAGTGAGTTCATGAAGGAGGATATGGTGCATTTTGGTTTTGTAGTATCCCAAGGAAGTCTAAAAATTGACAAAAGAAAGGTAGAGGCAATCTTAAGTTGGCCTGCTCCTAGATCTAGTACTGAGGATAGAAGTTTCCATGGCCTAACACAATTTTATAGAAATTTTGTGAGAAGATTTAGTGAGATTTTTACACCCATGAATGATACCATCAAAGGAGGTACAAAGACCAGGTTCACATGGACCAAGGCAACATATGAACTTTTTGAGAGTTTGAAGAAGGAAGTGGCAACTCAACTAGCATTGGTTTTGGTTTGTTTTGAGAAGCTATTTGTGGTAGAGTGTGATGCCAATAACATAGCAATTGGGGCAGTTCTAAGCCAAGAGGGTAGTCCTGTGACATTTTTTCAATGAGAGGCTTAATGAAACCAAAACAAGGCATTCAAAATATGACTTGGAGCCCTATGCACTTGTTCAAGCTCTTAAGAAGTGGAAGCATTACCTATTGCCTAAGGATTTTGTTGTCTTTACTAACAACCAAGCACTGAGTTTTATCAATTCATGGGAGAAGCTTAGTTTGAAGCACATTAAATGGATGAAGTTCTTCCAGTATGACACTTTCACTATTAAACACAAGAAGGGCACCAATAAAAAGGTGGAAGATGCTTTGAGCAAGAGGTTGTTAACAGTACAAGAGGTCAAGTTGCAGAGCATATGATTAGATGGATTCAAGGACTTATATGAGGAGGATACTAATTTTTTTAGAGGCCTCCAAGATATGTACTAACTTTGAAAATCATTTCCATAGTGACTTTTCTAAATATACCTTACAAAATGGGTTATTGTTCAAGGGTTAGCTGTGGTTGTGCATCCCAAGGGGATCTATGAGGAAAAATCCCATACAAGAGAAGCACAATGGAAGCATGAGTGGGCATTTTGGCCTCAAAAAGACCTTAGAACTTGTGGAAAGGTACTACTACTAGCCCAAGATGAAAATGGATGTAAGGAGGTATGTGGAACATTGTGGTATATGTTAGAAGGCCAAGGACACTTCATCCAATGTAGGACTCTACCAACCCCTACCCATTCCTAATAGGCCTTGGGAATGCATCAACATGGATTTCATAGTGGGATTGCCAAGGACTAGGACAGGGTTAGATAATGTGTTTGTGGTGGTAGATAGGTTCAATAAGATGAGCCACTTCATCCCATGCAAAAAACACATTATGCAAACAATATAGTCAATCTTTTCTTTAAGGAGGTGGTCAGAATACATGGTTTACTAAGGAGCATAATAGTTGACAGAGATGTCAAATTTATGGGGCACTTTTGGAAAACCCTATGCAAGAGATTGGGTACAAAACTAGCTCATAGCTCTTCCTACCATCCCCAAATAGATGGGCAGACATAGGTCATCCATAGGGTCCTAGGAAACCTCTTAAGGTATCTTACCAAGGAGTATGGGCAGAGCTGGGAGCAAGTCACACCCTAGGAAAAATTTGCCTACAATAATAACAAGAATAGGACAACATGCTTAAGTCCTTTTCAAGTAGTAATGGAGTTAAGAAATGCACTAGAATAGGATAACATTAGTGGGAATGCTGATGAATTTTTTTAGTCTATGAAATATGTGCATGATCAAGTTAAGTAGATCTTGATGGAGGTAAATTAGAAGTTGAAGGAGAAGAAGGTTGAGGGGAGAAGAGAGCTATAGTTTCAAGTGGGAGACTTGGTGATGGTCTATTTGAAAAAAGATGCGTTACAAAAGGGCATCCCTAGTAGGTTGTAGATGAAGAGGATTGGATCATGCAAGGCACTAGAGAAGTATGGACCCAATGCTTACAAAGTAGACTTACCCAAAGACATGGTTATCTCTCCCATATTTAATGTCAAAGACTAAATCCATTACAAGGGTCGAAAGGTGAATGAAAAATAATACCAGGAAGAGCTAAGCAAGGATATCTCAAACTTGCAAGTACCTAAAAGGAAGCAACCACAAGTGGAGAGAATATTGGATTCCAAGGTGAAGAAGAGTACAAGGAACAAGGTTTATAAAGAACGTCTAGTGAAATGGATAGATACATATAAAGCTAAAGAAAATTAGATTGCTTGGAGTGATTTCAAGAAGCATGGCATCACTAAGGAGTTCCTCTCTCCACAAGTACCTTAGGCTTCTTCTTGTAGGGGGAGAATGGTGTAGGAGCACCTAAGGGTAAGGTAAAACCATAACTCAAGTTTTGGTTTGTAAATGGTCAAACCAAAAATTTATAGAATAAGGAATACATACAAATTTTCAAGTTAGTCTTAGGAGGTCTGGTTGGGTAACTGTGGAGTGTGAGTCAAGTTTTGAACAACTAGGTCCTGATAAGCACAAAATTGCTAGAAATTGCTCTATACGGAAAAAATTGGAAAAATGCATAAAAAGGGGAAAGAAGTGTTAAAAGGAGGTATTTAGTTTTTTTAGGTTCATTTTATGTAGGTTGAAATCAAACTGGTCAAGTTTGGTGGCTTAGATTGCAAAATTGCAAAAGTTGTCAAAATTGCTCATTGACAACATTGCAATTTTTGCATAGTTTTGGAGAAAGGGAAACATGGGTAGCTATGGCTCTAACCAAATGAAAATATGGAAGAGAGAAACTATTTAAACACCTTCTAATTCATTTCTTAGGGTTGGTTATGCAGTTCTATGGACAACACATGTATGTGGAGCATTTTGTGATTAGAAAACATAGTTTGAAGGATTGAGCAAAGAAACCTAATTGAATAGCTTACTATTTTGAATGGAATAGTTTATTGGATTGATGTATTGATACTATGCATACTTGTTTTGATCATTAGCTATCATTTATCTAGGCTTGTAAAATTACTTAGATTCTTCATTCCTACTGTCCAGTTTTGATAGGGTTCCATTGAAATGACCAAAGCTTGAGTTCCCATGGTTGAAAATCCATGGCCTTTGGGAATCAAGTAATAATACATATATAATTTTTAAATATCCATTTGGATTTTGTGGCTGTAAAGAAGCTATTTTTACAAGTGAGCCCTAAGAAAGCAAGGAAGGCTTGACAAGGTGCAATGAAGGCATATAATTGAATTTTAATGAGAATAAATGATTGGCATGTATCAATCTTGGATGATAAATGGTAGCGTAGAGTGTTAGGTGTCTATATACCAAAGGATCAGGTCTGATGCAAGGATTTGAGCCCTTGGTAAGAGTTTTATTGTCATTGCCCACGGAACCCTCAAAATAGGGGTAAACTAGAATTGTACAATATGACCTAGAAAATCTTCAATCCTGGGTTAGTTGGAAACAAATTCTAGAAGACATAAGCATTCCTTTTTAAGAGTTTTTTTTAGTTAATAGGGGCTCCTAGGGATATAAGGGCAAACAAGGAAAATTGGAGTTGTGGGTATGGTAGACCTACCCAAAGGATGAAGAATGAAGTGAAAAGCATCAAGAACCATAAAAAGATGGTGTAAACTTGACTTTTATCCTTTGAATGCATTTGATGGAGTTTTGGCTCACTAGGTCAAAAGAGGCATAGTTGGGGTTGTGGAGTGATAAGGAGTAAAACCTAAGTTGGTTGGCGAGTTTCTTGGAGAGAGCGGATTAGAAGTGAATCTTCTAGGTTGAGGTTGGGATAAGAATCCTAGATAGGCTAGGAGTAGCTTTAATAGAGCAGAGAAGCTCTAGAGCGAAGAAGCTCCCCATCACATCCACTACACATATCATAGGGTATGCGAGGATAGATACAAGTACATCAAAATACAAGATACATGATAACACACACACACACACACACACACACACACACACACACACACACACACACGGGTAAGTACAAAGTTGTCACCTTTCAGGCTAACTTATCAAAACAATTGAATTTGAGTATTTCTATCCAAAAATCAATTTTGTGTAAACATATGATACAGATAAATCTATTCTAGATAAGTTATACATGTTCTCACACTTTTCCAATTGGAAATGTCTATTAAGTGCATGTTTTATACTAGTTTGTGTGGACAATTACTAAATAAATAAAATTATTTCAGAAAATTGATGTTTCAATAATTCTTACTCTTTTTAATGATATTTTTTTAATAACATGTAAACACCATTTTATAGAGCTCAAAGTTAAGAATATTCTCATATAGAGTTTATAGTATTGTACTTAGATATAGTATATTATAATTAAACAATACTACAAGTACATATTTTAACACTTGATAAGATGTTAATTTTGAGAAAGAAAGTAATAGTAAATCTTATCAAAACAATTTAAAAAGCATATGATGTTCTAGAAGAGAGAGTCCTCTTCCAAAATGTATAATTTTTCTTTTGGTTAGAATAGATTTGTTTTGAAAAATGTGGTGGGAGATGGAAACTATCGATTTTAGGTGAGTTGAAATTTGAATTGTTATAAAGGAGAAAATATAGGTTAAATATCAATTTTTATTTTTCATTGATCTAGCTATATATGTCATTTATAACATAATCTGAGATCAAAGGGAAAAATATTTATTTTCATATAGTTTTGTGGTGGGAATTAGACCCCTCATTTTCCAACATTTTTTAATAACTAAAAAATTGTCCTTAAAAATTAGGTTCAAATATATAAATTCTTATTCCAAATAATCATTAAAAATAAATATCCTAAACTTCATCCATTTAAACACATTTCATTAGTTTACTTCACTTCCAAATTCTAAATTATAATACCAATTTTATGTCATTGAAGTTGAATAGTTATACTTTTGTTAGCCTTTTCCTTTATAGAAGGGTGACATAGGTTTGTGATTTTACCCATATATATATATATATATATATATCATAGGAGTCTCTAGGATAAGAATAAGAATGATAATGGTACAATTGCAACCACGAACATCCAACCCTTATCAATCTAAGGGAGATCGAAATGGTAAGAAGTCACTACCTCCTAACTACGTGGTTACTTAGTTAGGCTTCCACTCCCACTGTGCAGGGAATATAATGCACAATCGACATAAGGATAATTAAACCATATAAAAATACTAGAAAAGGAATCATAATGATCAATTCTAACTCAAGGACAACACATACAAATCAAGAAGAAAAAAAAAAGAGAGAGATGATCAACCCATCCAACACCTTAAACCACAATTGTGTCCCATACCACAAAAGTAACAATGGTCAAATTTGGTTCCATAATAGACAACCCAAAAATAACATTGGTTCTCAAAACCCAAGTTCTAAAAAATGTTTGTCAAAATAAAACTCATAAATATAAATCTCAATTTGAATCATAAAAGATACATTATGACATCTAGTCAAATAATATCATAAAACAAATTTAAAAAAAAAGTCTCTGGTACACATCTTAGTTTGACCAACTATACAAGTCACGTAAAACAATCATGAAATAAATATCACGAGACACTAAACAAATCATAAAGAAACACATAGTTTTTAGCCATATAGTTTAATTCCATGATTTTTCTATATTCAGATTGAGCCATAAGGATGTGTTTATAAATAAAGTAAGAATATAAATATTTACATAAATTGTTAAGCTAATATACTTATTAAAATGAATAAGTATTTAAATGTCAATTCTCTTTGTGCATATAAAATATCATGCATTATTATCGTGTTAATAATCTTAAATTATAAATGATTTAACTAATAACATAAATGTATATTATTATATTAAGTATAATATAATTTGATTTCTAAAAATATTAATTTGACTTCTATTAAAGTCCAATATTAATATTTACTTTTCCTTTAATTCATAATGCAACTAGAGATAACTTGAAATTATTATTATAATTAAATTATTTATAAATTATCGCATGAAATGAAATACTCACAACTATATGATTATATAGTTAACTCCACTATAAATCCTCCTAAAATTATAATTAAATCACAAGTATATATTTATTAAATTTTAGCTCCACTTGCATTAATAAATATATAATAAGTTATATCCCACTAAAAGTTTTTAAAAATATTAATATTAGAAATTCACTTATAAAAAAAAAGTAGTATTTATTTGTTTGACTTTTGAAATAAATAAATATTTTTAAATTTTAATTTTTTTTTTTCTCAAATTAATAATTAGAAATTTTAATTTTTTTAATAAATATAAGTCTGAAAAATTAAATTGTATTTTTTATGAAGTAAAAATAAACATGAAATTAGTATTTTCACATTCTTTGATTTCTCAAATCATGCAACCATAATATATATTTAGTTTTCTATCTTTAGTATATTTATGTGTTGACAATTGATCGAAAACAATAAAAGAGGGAGATTGTTGAGAACATACAAGTATGATCAATATATGTTTCAATCATTGTTTTGTCACTAATGTCAAACTTTTTGTTTGCTAGTAAGATAGTTGCTTATGTGATTTAAGTACTATCACTTATTTGATTAATGAAGAGGATTTGATCAAAAGATGTAACAATAGCACTTAGAGGAGATGTTGAGTTATGATTATGTAAAGGAGTACAAGAATAAATTAAGATAGAGATAACATGATGTATTGATAATCTACTTAAGGTTACAAAGACCGGTTACACTGAGAAAGTTTAGAAGAACAAGTTATACAAAGTTTGTTTGCCAAGCTTCACCAAGTGGGTAGTATGTGCCGAGCAAAGTCAGTGCAAGCTGAGCAAAAAACTAGCTGGAGCCAAGTAAATGCTTATTCTAGTGTATGCCGAGTAGAATAGTGGATGCTGAGTAAAGTTTAGTTGATGCTGAACACTAGTAAACTTTAGTTTGTGCCAAGTGATTTTACAGAGGATGCCAAGCAATGTAGTATGTGTCGAGCATCAAAAGCTAGATAATGCTGAGCTGCTGCATTATTTAAAACATCATGAATTTGATGAATCTGAGTCAACAAGTTTATTTTCTTGAATTATGTAAACTAAGTGGAAGATAAGATTGATGGGCTGGAGGCACATAATTCATGGTAAACCATTTTTAGGAAAATTCAAAGAGGATTCTAGGAGAGGTTTCTAGAAAAAATATGGAATGTGGGATAGATTCATTGCATCCTACCTAATTCATCCTAACCCTAAATTGGATGATGGAGAATGAGTGACAAAGAATCTTAATTTCTTATTTATAGGAATGGTTGGTTATGAAGCAAGGTTGTCATGTGTGAGAACCTAAGGAAGCCAATGAGACAAGGGTTTTGCTTCATCAAGTGACCTTAGAGAAGAGTCTGCAATGGCATGTTAAGCAAGAAGGTTTAAGGATATGAATGCTTGAAGGGTGAACAAGCTATCAAAGCTGCAATGAGTGAAGGCCAAGAAGAATGGAGGACTAAAATAGAGATCTATAACCTGCAAATGGAGTTGTAAGTTATTATCAGATCAAGCCTTACTGTTACTCTCTAACAATTGTATTAGTCTAGGGTAAATTCTTTGGATTAAGGTTGACCTAACAGTCATTTGTAAATCCTTTAACTAGGTGAAATTTCAAGTGAATGGTCTAAAGTCCCTTAACAAGGCTCACTCCTAACAAAGTGATTGAAATCCTTTAACAAGGTCACATTTAATAGTGTGTATTGTAACCTTTGACAAGGTTGTCCTTTCATAGGGCACTACTTTAGAAGAGTGAAAAGAGTAGCATGTTACTGGTAGTTTTTTCCAAATTAAGTTTCCATATAAATCATTGTGTCAAGTGTGTTGATGAATCTATTATGTTTCATGTTTACATTTTTGCAAGTTGATTTAACAGTAACCTACAAGTTTTAAGTGATTGCATAATCTTATGGATGCATGCATGATGAATAATACTTTATGGGTTGACTAAGTTGTGAAAAGTTTCATTTATACATTTGGACCTTGGATAATTGATTCACCCCCCTCTCAATTATTATAAAGTATTCCAACACTTGGTATCAGAGCCATCTACTTAAGAGGACTAGTTTGAAGGTACTAGAAGCACAAAGATCAAGATGTCAAAAAGAGAAGTACCCAAGCTCAATAGAGATAACTTTCTTGCATGAAAAATTTTGATGAAGCTACACCTTGGAGGACTTGGAGATCATGCACAATCTACCATTACCACTGAGCATGTTAATCCTATTGGAGCCCCAATTGCTAAGGATATGAGAAAAAAGAAAGAACATAACCAAGAAATGCTGGAGATTGCCTCTACCTTAAGCTATACTAAATTTGATGATCTCAAAGGTCTTGATAGTGCAAAAAAAATGTGGGATGCCCTAACCACTATCTATGGAGGAGATGTCAATGTTCTAAGAGCTAAAGATGAAAGTCTCAGAGGTAAGTTTGATGATATGAGAATGGAAGAAGGTGAAAATATTGCTCAATATGTTATAAGGATAAAATAAGTTGTTAATGCAATAAGAGGATCTACTAGAAAAATAGATGATGATACTATGTTAAGCAAAGTTTTAAGAACACTACTGCTTGTATATGCTATTACATTTTCTACAATTCAAGAATTGAGATGTATACTAGGGAATGATCTATCACTTGAAGGTTTGGTAGGTAGACTCACTGCTTTTGAGCTATTTAACTTTGATAATTACAAACCTATAAGTGTTGAATCTACTTTCAAAGACAAGGTATCTTTAAAGAAACCCGAAGAGAAGAAAAAGAAGAAAAAGAAGAAGTATATGTCTAGTGATAGTGATACAGATGAGGAGGATGTAGAACAACTTGAAGCATTATTGGCAAGAAGATTCTAGAAAGGTAAAGGTAAGTTCAAAGGTAAATTACCTATCATTTGTTTCAATTGCAATGAGGTTGCTCATATTGTTGCTAGATTTCCAGAAAATAAGAATTATAGAGGTGGTGACAAATACAAGAGCAGAAGAGATGAAGACAACAAGGACTATAGAGACAAAGGGAAAAAGTCATGCTACATTATTGAATAGGAAAAAAGAGATGAATTTGATGAAAATGATGATGAAGTGGTGTATGTTTCAATGAAGGACAAATCTAATGAAGATGAGGCAACTACACTTGTGACTTGTGTGAACAAGAATGACAGATGGATCATTGACAGTGGGTGTTCACATCATATGACTAGAGACAAAAGTAAGTTCATTACCCTAAATTATTATGATGGAAATAGTGTAAGATTTGGTAATGATGCACCATGTTTGATAAAGAGAAAAGGTTCTATCAAACTCATAGATAAGATTTTATGTGACAATACTTACTATGTTGAAGGACTTAACTATAATTTTTTGAGTGTGTCACAACTAAATAATTTGGGATGTAAGGTTGAGTTTGAAAACAAGATTTCTAAGATATTTAACATTGATGGGAAACTGATTGGAAAGGGTGATCAAATTAGGAGCAATCTATTCTATCTTGATATAGAGGATGCTATTTGTCTAGTTGTAAAATTTGATGATGTGTGGCTATGGCATGAGAGCTTATGTCATGTTAATTTTGATAACTTGGTTAGTACCAATAACATGAGAAAAGTTGGAGGTTTTCCTAAGTTGAAGAAACCTGATAATATAATTTGCAAACAATGTCGATTAGGCAAAATGACAAGGTCATGTTTTAAGAGTAAAGCTTATACCTCTAAAGGAATACTAGAGATTGTTCATACTAACTTGTGTGGTCCAATTGATCTGCAAAGCTACAAAGAAGATAAGTACATTATGCTGTTTGTTGATGACTATTCTAGAATGATGACAATTATGTTTTTAAAATAGAAATTTGATGCTTTCCAAATATTTAAGTGGTACTTAGCAAGAATTGAGAAGGAAACAAGTAAGAATCTAAAGTGTTTGAGGAGGAGAATTCACATCAAATGAGTTTGAAATGTTTTGTAATGACAGAGGAATCAAAGACATACATCTGTACCTAGAACCCCTCCACAAAATGGAATAGCTGAAAGAAGGAACAAATCTTGAATGGACTGTGCTAGAACATTCACGATGGAGAAAAATGTTGCTTTGAAATATTGGAGAGAAGCTATAAGTACAACTATCTATACCTTGAACCATGTACAAGTCAAGAAAAGTACTCATTCAACACCTTTTGAACTATGGTATGGATACTCACCCGATGTGAAATATTTTAAAGTATTTGGAAGCAAGTGTTACATTCTTAAAGACTTCAAGAATAGTAAACTAGATGCAAAAAGTGATGAAGGTATATTCCTAAGATATTCCACAAGAAGTAAAGCTTATAAGTGTTTAAATACTAACACTAACAAAGTTGTGGAAAGTGCAAATGTGATCTTTGATGAATATACATAAGTACATGAGGTTGAACCTATGAAAGAACTAGAAGAATACAAATCATTTGTATACTTTTATGAAGGTATGCCTGCTGAAGAAGATGCTACAAATCAAGCTACAAACCAACAACAAGTTTTAGTGACTGCCGAGTCACAGACTATGAATGCTGGGTTGCATTCAAGAATTGAGCTACATTCAAATGCTAAGTTACAGAATGAAGTTGATGCACTTTCTTATTCTAAGATTAGTATACATGAAAGATATGTTGAACTACCTGACAGAGATGTACACAATGACTCTAAAGCTGAAAGACAAATTGAGGAAACTAGAGTTGAACCAAGATTGTCCAAATATGTCAAAAGACATAATCTTGCTACACAAATTATTGGAGATAAAGATGCTAGACCAATGACAAGAAATAGAATGAGAAATGATACATGTTTGCTAAGCATGAAGGAACTCAAATTAGTGAGAGATGCATTAGAAGATGTAGATTGGAGTAAAGCCATGGAAGAAGAGATTGAACAAATTGAAAAAAACAAAACATGGACTCTAGTTCCTAGATTAGAAGATAAAAATGTGATTGGCACCAAGTGGGTATTCAAAAATAAGTTAGATGAAAATGGTGAAGTCACAAGAAACAAGGCAAGATTAGTTTGCAAGGGATATGCACAAGAAGAAAGAATTGACTATGGAGAGACATTTTCTTCTGTTGCTAGGTTGGAAGGAGTAATAACTCTACTTGCTTATTCTACATATAAAGGTTTCAAAGTTTATCAAATGGATGTTAAATCTTCATTTTTGAATGGCATATTAGAGGAAGAAGTTTACATAGAACAACTAGAAGGATTTTTTGATGTTAACAATAAGAACATGGTATGTAGATTAAACAAAGGTCTATATGGTTTGAAAGAAGCACCAAAATCATGGTATGAGAGACTCCATAATTATCTTGTGAAGATTAGATTTGAAAGGACTGATGATAACAACAATCTGTACATGAAGACAGATAAAGTCAAAGGTATTTTATTATCTAATTTTTTTTTGATGATATCATATTTGGAGGTCAAGATGCTTTATGTAAGGATTTTGCAAATCAAATGAAGCAAGAATTTGAGATGTCTATGTTTGGAGAGATCAAAATTTTTATGGGTTTGCAAGTATATCAGATGAAATATGGTATATACATCACTTAGTCAAAGTATGTCAAGGAAATATTAAAAACTTTTGGATTGGAGGATTCCAAACTAGTAAGTACACCTATGGTGATAGGACACAAGTTGTCAAAGAATGATGATTTAGCTGAGGTGAATCAAACATTGTACATGTCTATGATTGGCAAGTTGAAATATGTAGTACATAATAGAATTGACATTGCATTATTTTTAGGGATAGTTGGAAGATTCTCTGCTAATCCCAGGGAGAATCACTTGATGTCTATAAAGAGATTAATGAGATATCTAAAGGAACAAAAGAGTTTGGTCTATACTACAAGAAAAATGAGAAATTTGAACTAAGAGCCTATATTGATGCTGATTTGGCTAGAACATTAAACAGAAAGAGAACCAATGGAGGCACATTTTTTAAGGCAAAAGATTGGTTACATGGACTAGCAAGAAACAAAACTGCACCTCACAATCTACTGCTGAAGCTGAATATGTTGCTGGTACTGTAAATTGTACAAACATTGTATGAATTAGGTAGCTACTCAAAGGAATGAAGAAAGAGATCATAGAACCAATGATACTTTATTGTGATAATACAAGTGCTATCAATATATCAAAGAATATTGCGATGCACACAAAGACTAAGCACATTGCAATCAAGTATTATTACTTGAGGAAATTAGTTCAAGATAAAGAGGTGAAGATGGAATATGTTAACACTAAAGAGAAGATTGTTAATATCTTCACAAAAGAATTACCTAAGGATGCTCATGAGTATCTAAGAGGTAAACTAGGGGTGATACTTCTATCAAAGGCTATCTAAGTAACAAGAGGAGTGCCTTGCATCAAACAAGATAATGTTCATATGTTACACATTGATGCAACAAATCTTACTTTAGGAGCTGCCTAAAGTAATCAAAGAGCTAAAAATTCAAATCAGTCACAAGTAAGGTGACAAAGGGAGAAAATTGAAAAAACTGAAGAAGCTTATATCTACATGTTAAGATGACAAGTTTTTGGCATAAGTCTTTGGTAGTGTTGTCAAAGAGGGATATATTCACTAATTAGAAGGAGAAAGGAAATATCCTTCGAGAGAATTATTGGTCTTAAAGGGAGATAATTTTTGAAGGAGACAATTGTTGATCATGAAATCCTAAAGAGGGAGAAATCCTAACATCTCCCTAGTAAGAAGAAGAGATACAAGAAGAAATTTAGAGGGATTTATAAGGAAGATTTTTGTAACCTATTCAGAAGATGGAAGTTGCTGATAGAGGGAGGGATTTCAATACAAGGCATGGGCATCATTTTATTTTTTGGTATTTTGATTGGTCTTACTATTTTAACCTAATCAGTTTGGTTGAACAAGGTGTTTTCCATTTGGTTGATCACTTTGGTTTGTCATCAATGCCAAAGAGGGAGATTTTTGAGAATTGATTGAAAACAATAAAAGAGGGAGATTGTTTGAGGGATATTTTTGAGAACATACAAGTATGATAAATATATGTTTCAATCATTATTTTGTCACTAATGTCAAACCTTCTATTTGTTGGTAAGACAAATGCTTATATGATTTAAGTACTATCACTTATTTAATTGATAAAGAGGATTTGATCAAAAGATGTAACAATAGCACCTAGAGGAAAGGTTGAGTTATGATTATGTAAAGGAGTACAAGAATTAGTTAAGACAGTGATAACATGATGTATTGATAATCTACTCAAGGTTACAAAGGTTGGTTAAACTAAGAAAGTTTAGAAGAACAAATTACACAAAGTTTGTTTGTCAAGCTTGACCAAGTGGGTAGTAGGTGCCAAGCAAAGTCAGTGCAAGCCAAGTAGAAAATTAGTTGAAGCCAAGTAAATGCTTATTCTAGTGTATACCGAGCAAAACAATGGATGCTGAGTAAATTTTAGTTGATACCAAGCACCAGTAAACTTTAGTTCATGCTGAGTGATTTTATAGAGGATGCCAAGAAATGCAGTATGTGTTGAGCATTAGACACCAGATAATATCAAGCTACTGCATTATTTAAAAGATCACGAATTCAATGAATTTGAGTTGACAAGTTTTTTTTCTTGGAATATGTGAACCAGGTGGAAGATAAGATTGATGAGCTGGAGGCACAGAACTCAAGGTAAACCATTTTTTGGGAAATTGAAAGAAGATTCTAGGAGAAGTTTCTAGAAAAGATATGTAATGTGGGATAGATTCATTATATCCCACCTAATCTATCCTAACCCTAAATTGGATGGTGGAGAATGAGTGGCAAGAGATCTTAGTTTCCTATTTATAGGAATGACTGGTCATGAAGCAAGGTTGTCATATGCGAGAACCTAAGGAAGTCAAGGAGATAAGTGTTTTGCTTCATCAAATGACCTAAGAGAAGAGTCTGCAATGACATGTTAAGGAAGAAGGCTTAAGGATATGAATTATTGAAGGGTGAACAAGCTATCAGAGTTGCAATGAGTGAAGGCCAAGTAGAATGGAGGACTAAATGGAGATCTATAATCTGCAAATGGAGTTGTAAGTTGTTATTAGATCAACACTCTCTAATAATTGTATCAATCTAGGGTGAATCCTTTGGATTAAGGTTGACTTAACAATAATTTGTAAATCCTTTAACCGGGTGACATTCCAAGTGAATGGTCTAAAGTCCTCTAACAAGGCTCACTCCTAATAGGGTGATTGAAATCCTTTAACAAGGTCACATTTAACAACGTGTATTCTAACCTTTAACAGGGTTGGCTTTTCATAGGGCATCACTTTAGAAGAATGAAAAGAGTAACATGTTACTGGTGGTTTTTCCCAAATTGGGTTTCCACTTAAATCATTTTTTCAAGCATGTTGATGAAATTGTTATGTTTCATGTTTACATTTTTGCAAGTTGATTTAATAATAACTTACAAGTTTAAGTGATTGCATAATCTTATGGATGCATGCATGATGAATAATGTTTTATGGGTTCACTAAGCTATGAAATTTTTTATTTATATATCTAGACCTTGGAGAACTAATTCACCCCCCCCCCCCCCAAGTTATTCTAAATTATTCTAGCATTATTTTCACATGGATGTATAAGTTTAGTTACAACATGCTTTCTTCTCAATTAATCTTTTTGTTTTTCTAATAAATGTTGCAACTATATTATTTTAGATATAAGAAGAATATTTATCTTTATTTAGAAAATTCATGATAATTACATGATTCTAAATTTTTTTTTAAAGTTGAAACCCTAATTGTTCAATTTGTTATTTTTCTTTCAGTTTTCTATAATTGAATTTTCCCATTAGAAAGGGTTTTAAAAGAATACAGTCACAATAATTTTCTAAATATTTTTACAATTTTCCTCACTCAATTTTTCTTGATTAATAAGTTTTCCTTTTCAAAATCTACAACATAATTCTTTATCCAAAAATCAATACAATAAATTAATAAGCATTATGGAAGCACCCAAAAAGACACAAAATAGACAGAGCTTTCAATAAAATTCTACAATGGGTTTTCAAACCCTACCTCAAAACAACAACTAAAATTTGAGACAATATGTGAATGCATGAAAATTCAAATCCTCCAAAACTTTCAACAATTCTTTTACTCCAATTCCAAAATTCGCTCCCTAAAATATGTGTGAAAATGAACTACAACCCCTCTAATATAGAGCTCTGACTCCCTTTAGGGTTTTTGTCTCTAAAAGCTATAAAATATAATTATTTTATTTAGTTAATCTTTTCAAGTAAATTTAACTCACTTTTTTATTAGATTAATTCTTTTATTTTATTTTACCACTTTATTATTTAATGTAAAAACATAAAAAACAATTATTTATTATTTTAATAAATAATGATAATTAAAGTGCATTATTTACATGTCACTTTAGTTAATCAATATTAATTAAATATTTATAATCAAATAATATTTAATATTTAAACTTTTTAATTCAGTTTTCTAATTTAGAACTTTAAATTAAATCTTTTAAATTTAGCATATATCCAAATAATTCCAAATAATTAACTATCATCTTATTTTAATATTTTTTCCTTTTAAAATCAAATAACATTTAATAATTCAAATATCAGTGACCAATCTAAAAATCATAAATAAGCATCCTACCAAACAAATCATAGCACCAAGGCTACATAAAACACATAAGAAAATCAACCAAAGTGAAAGTCAAACAACATACACACAAAAAGACTCACATTTTAAAAAAGGGTAGATAGTTAGATATGAGTCCTCCTAGCAAGACAAGTATTTAGGCTATGGCTAGGATTGGATCCGATCATCAACTTCTCATTCTTACCATTGAGTTATTGCGATATGGCACACTCATCCTGGCAATACAAGGAAATTGATGTTTAGTATCTGCAACATGTATAGAGATGAGCATGCACACACACACACACACACACACACACACACACACACACACACACACACACACACACAAAGGAACATGTAATGGATGAGAATGGTACATCATGTCAATCTTCACTAGTAGATGACTACAACTCCCTCCCTTAACCATGTTAGATAGAAAATTAAAATAAACACACACCATACACATGCAAGTATGTGGTAAGTATCATAATAAATTACGAGTACAAATCATCACATATTCAAACATAAAAACTATTCATTATGAATATAAAATAATTATCATTTAGCTAGACCTATCATTTGAAGTCATCATGTGAGAAAACACATTTACTAACTAAGAATAATTAAATCATCATTAATACACAAGTAATCATAATCATAAAATATAACTCGTGAAATATAATAAACTAAGTAATCATCATTGATATATATGTAATCCAAGTAATGAAATAATGTCATATAACTCTAAATCAAATATCTCTAAAACTAACACATGCATGTGAATAGGCCTAAAGAGTTTGACACATGGAATAGAAAATTAAACTACGGGTGGATGGTACACTACATCCACCAAACAATGAGTCCATTATTATCATTCAATGACTTCAACTTGTTACAATCTTCAACATCCCTCTCAGATTAATGGTATTGTAAGAAGCTATAATTCCCTATAGAAAACCCTAACCCTAAGCCAATATTACATAACTTATGTTGGTTTAACAAGTTAACCCTAATCATACTTGACGAGTCAACCTTGGAAAATGGTTGATGAGTCAACTCAAAAATGGTTGATGAGTTAACTCAAACCCCATGACTTATGAAAAGTGTATAGTACATTCTTGATTAGTTACCACAAGCCAAAACTTCAAAAAAAAGAAGTATAACAAAACAAGTTAATTTTTCATATCAAGGAATTTGGACACTCATTGAAGTAGTAAGACTAGGGGATTAGATTTGATAGAGATAAAAATTAAAAATGTTTAAAAAAATAGTCATTTTTTTAAAGGTTTGAATACAATGATGGTAGAGATTGGAGTTTCCAAAAATCTTGGAGTTGCCCCTTTTAGTGGAAATGACATCCTTACAAACACAACATAAATAGTAAAGATAGGGGAATAGACTAAAGAAGAGATTTTCCATAATGGGAGGACAAGGTAAGGATTATATCATAAAGACAAGAATGATGGAAGGAAACTTGTTGATGACCCCAAAATAGTTATTTTCAAGTAGAAATCTAGGAAATATCTTTAGTGGACAAATTAATATAATTGAAACTCTCTCAAAGTTTGATAGACTCAAAGGAAAAGAGTAACCCACAAATAAGAGAAAATTAAGATCAATGCATCAAATTTTTAGATTACTCGCTACAACCAAGAGTAGAGGACTTCTAAAATTGAACCCTATTTTGGAATACTTCTATCTCTTTCTATAGTTTGAAAAAATGGATTTTAGAAATAGAGGGACTAAAAATAGGTTTCTTTCTTAGATAAGTCTCAGGAACTCTCTATGTTTACATTTCACTCAAAAGAAGAGGGATAGGATTTGCAAAAATAAAGGTTTCTTTTGTAATTATTATAGAATTTTCATGCAAGTATGGACCCCAATTTTAACTCTGAAGAGAGTAACATAAGATTTAATCTATCCATTTAGAATCCATTGGTAATAAGTTGGGTATTTTTTGAAGATCGATACCCTTACTTTGGAAGAATTTCTTGTTCTTGTCAGGCTTTATTTACTATTGAATTTGGAGAAAGTATCCCCCTCACTTTTTACAATCAACACCAAAAATGGGTTTTGGACTAAAAAACATTCTATATTAAAATTGGTCAAATGAAAAAAAACTCACAGGAGAGGAAATGAAGTCATTCATAATGCAAAAAAAAAAATCATTAAAGATGGATTTAAAATGTTGGGGAATTGACTTGGATCCTAGGTATCAGTATTGTGGTTGTATTTCTAAAAGCCCCATTCCTTCTATTCCATTAGATTGAAAATAGAAGGAGTCCCTCTTCTCATTCAACCTCTCAACCATTTAAAGCATATTATGTAGTGTTTTTTCTTTTAGATTTTGATATTCTTTGTCTTCTATGGATCCTTTTGGAGACTTTACTATTTACATGGATATAATGCTAGTTACTATTTAATGAATAAATAACCTTAGGGAAATAGATCCATCCTTTTGTCTATTGATAAGGGTGATGTACAAGATAGTTAAACTTTACTACTTCAAAAATTACAAAATTCATTCATATTGTCAGATAGGAATAAGGTCCAAGGTTGCATGAAAATACAAATAAAATAAAATAAACAATAAGAAATTAAAGCCTATTCTAACATAACATATAGACCTAAAAAATTTGAGCAATAAGCATGTAAAGATAATGAGACAAAATAAGAGACAATTAAACTACTTCAACACAAAACATGCAAACCTCTGAATGATAGAGTGTAGATGATGTTGTCATGAAGCTATGCGTTTTCTCACAAAACCAAAAACATAACAATTTATACGAAGACGATATGAGGAATGAGGAGAAAATGCCAATTTATAATTTTTTGAGAGAAATGGATGGTTGAGACTTAATTAGAAATGGAGGGATAAGATTGCATAGAATTGATGAGGAGGATGCCAAGTGGTAAAAGTGTTGACCATTAAAAAAGTCAATGGTTCACATTTGTGAGAAAATCATGAAAGGCATGCTTCATATAAGTGAGACACAAATGTGAGAACAACAAGGCTCAAGGTGTCTTACATGTGTGATAGTGGCTCAAGGAAACATGTGAGGCAAATCTGTAGGAATTGAAAGGTTCAAGGTTAGTACAAATGTAGAGAGTTGGCTTAATTTAAAATTAAAATTGTGCTTACTTTGTGTGATACAATTTTAAATTAGGGGAAATGAATAATGGGTGTAGGAATAAAATAATTTAGCTAATTAATAAAAAAATAATTAGTAGATAGAATTAAGGAAGGAGGGATTCAAGCTAGGTTAGTATAATTAATTTAGGATTAATTAAACTCTAGGAAAATGAGATAGGACAAGAATAAATAAATATAACTTTATTTAATCATTGGTAAGGATAAAAGTGATTTTAATTAAATAAATGTAAATTTATTTAATTAGGGATAAGATATAAATAAAATGTTATTAAATAAATGGTTAATAATTATTTAATTTTCTAGGATAAGATAAGGGTAATAATGTTTGAGTCTAGACAAATCTTGGTGTGTATATTTTTCCCCTATGTGACAAAGCATCATGAAGTGATGTTATATTAAAGAAGAATAAAATATAGTGGATAAAATGGGCAAGACTAGTAGCATGATTCCCTAGTCATAGAAGGGTGAGAAAGGATAACAAGGATGTAGTGGGATTCTCTCTTGAGAGGACGCATAGGTTTGGAGAACACATGTGTACTCTCAAAATGAATATTAGTGGAATAAAGGATGAAATGGGGAAAATAGATGGATGAATAGGGAAGTCCTATTCTAGTTGTATGAGAAACCTAGATTTGATATTGTACTTGATGTTATGCAAAAAGGTATGAGAAACCAAGAATGTATCAAGTACATGATAAAAAAAGGTCAGATGCTACCATATGTCTTATGACACCATGATATGGAATACCATGATGCCTTTGTGACAATATAGTACATAGACTATGATAAATTCAATAGATGTTAATATATACAAGTAACAAGCAAGCATGCACAACAAAACAAAACCAAACCAAATTTTTTTTCTTGCAGTCAAGTTGAAAATCCATTGATTAAAAAATTATTTATGGGTATAACAAAGTTAACGATAAGAACAATGCACATCCAAAGGATTTAGAAGGATACATCTTGCAATGGTAATTTGATTAAAAGTGATCAATGGATTATCAATTGATTTGGATCAATCATATTGATTGATTAAAGGTTGATATGATAGGTTATAATATTGAATGACAATGATTAGCATTGATTGCAAATGATTGGACTAATTTGGGATTTTTGCATTATAGGGATTTTTTTGGATGAACGGTCTGGATAGAATGAGATTGGAAGATAAATGATTGGATAAGATAGAAAAAGGACAAATGGATTGGATAAAATGTGATTGAAGGATAATAAAGATTAAATAATCTAGAAGAAAGATAAATGGATTAAATATGAGAGGGAGATGACAAACAAATTGGATGAGATTGAAATCAAATATGGATAATAAATAGATCAGGACCATTTTCAAGGGAACCAAGGAAAGGTCATTGTAGAGAATGAGACGATGGAGAAATCATTTTGATAGATGATGTATGGATAGGATGGATGCATGGATGATAACAATATATAAGAGATCTGTAGATGGAGGGCAGGGCAATAGATACCCAAGGACTATGTCGTAAAGGAGTTAAAGTGCACGACACTAGAGGTAGGAAAATAGATGATAGAGAGATGGTGGATGTAATGTGTGGGATGATATGATAATGTGTAGAGGATATTCATGGAGGAAATTGTTGGAATTACAAGTGGTAAAAGAGTAAACTTCTGAGAGGGAGGGGGGGATGAATCAAGAGCCTAAAATTGGACCTTCACCATTCATTCATCACATGCATTAATATACTGAAATAAAATTTAAATCATATGCATTAATCATGTAAACATGCAATCAAACACACACATAACACCAAATATAATTACCCAGAAACCCTCCAAGTGAGAAAGTAAAACTGGGGTGGCAATGACACCAATAAATCTTCACTACTACAGTAATAAAGTGTATCTAATGAAGGTTACAATGATTTGACCATGAATCATGGTCTGCCCTGTGAGAGGCCTACCCTGTTAAAGGCTTACAAAGACTATTAAGTCCCACCTTGTTAGAGGATTTCAACACCTTGTTAGAAGTGTGCTTGGTTAGAGGACTTCAACTTACAAATAAGTAAACACCCTATTAAAGAATTTCATACAACCTATTAGAACTACTCTATTAAGAGATTTAACTGAAATCACCTGTTAAAATTTCTCAGCATAGATCCCATGGTTGGTACATACTTGCATGATAACATATCACTTCTACACAATATCTAATTGATCCTTCATGATCTGATGCATCAATATTGTATCCTTCTACCCTCTATTCTTCTCTAACTGATTATGCAATTTGCTCTTATTTCTAAGTCACCTTGAATGCTTTGCAAATTGTCTCGATCAATCTTCCAATTTGATCAGTCACCCATCATACACTGTCATTTCATTGTTAAGAGTTTAGGGATTCATCCTCCTTAATAAGACTCTGGTGGCTTAGGGTTAGATATGAATCTATGACTAAGATTCATCCATTTTGTCACTTAAACCTTCCCATTTTTTGATTGGCTGCATGTAATTACATAGGGAATCCAAATATAGATTCGTCCTTATCTCCAAAAGATCATAATCTATCCTTAAGTTGGCTCCAAAATGGTTTACATAGTTGTTTGTGCCATTTCAAACAAATATGTTAAAACTATGTCACTCAACATATGAAGTCATTGATGCTCGACATGCACTGTATTTTGCTTCTGACTCGGTACCTACATTACTTGGCATCCACTATTTACTCGTCACTTGAATCACTTGGCATGGTCTATCTACTTGGTGCATGAGTGACTCGACACTCATTACAAATTGACATGGTCTAATATTTACATGTTGTGCTCGACATGTATTACTAGTTTGACATGAACTAAGTAAATGGCTTAAGTGTGTTGACACTCATTTGTCAAAACCAATCTAAGAGAAACAATCTCCCCCTTTGACATGAGTGTCAAAAACACTTAAATAAACAATATTATCCTTAACTTCTTGAGCATAACATATCCATGACTCAGCTTATACACAAAACTTTCAAGCTTCAAAATTTTGTAATAACCTATAAACCTCAAAATTGATAACTCCCCTAAGTTAATGTGTCTAATTTGTATAAAAAATTTGTGCTTCTTTCTAACTTCAATGCACTGTATCTGATAATCTTTCATGTGATATGATCTGTCTTAGCTGATATCTCTGTCTATTTGCTACTTTCATCTTCAAAAATGAATCTCCAAAAATATATATCACCCCAATGATATAACTCTACTATATGCTCCCCCTTTATTCATACTCCCCCATACTTTATCTTGCTATATTTATATCTCCTCTTTATTCTCCCCATTTATTGTATCTCTCCCATAGTTTATTTCTCCCCCTTTTTGACACTTATGTCAAATGGGCTATACACTTGTAGTGTGTTTTTTCAAAAAGAATTTATAGAATTCTATTATCATTTTGAGAGCTGCATCCCAATTGTCACATGCAACATCCAATGATTTTATTTGGATTGTAAGCTAGGAAGCAAGGTGCACTAGGCCATCTAAGGTAGAAAGATTGGGGTCTTTCTTCAATAGGGTCTTGGCATAACCTAGTTCCTTGTGCAGTATCTCCATGTGTGGCGTAAGGGATGCTTGTATACATGTCAATTTGGCTCTTGTGCTAGCCTCATTTGTAGTTAGTACAACTAATTAACTTTGTGTTTGAAGCAATGTTCTGAAATGCTTCTCACTTTGAGCTAGTTTCTGAGGTAGCTTAGTACTTGATAGGTTAAGGTTTCTCTCCAAAATCAAAATATGGCTCCTGGTCTCTTGAGTGAAGTGTGTAGGATCACATAGCTTTGTGTACAATGATAATATGTTCTCAAGTACCTTCTTCACCTCTTCAATTTTAGTTTCCAATGCAACTTGAGTTAGTGCTATTTCACTTGATATCTTCTCATTCACCTTTCCTTGGAACTTTTTCTCAGATCATTCTAAAAGCTTTGTAGTAGTATCAAGGTCTTCATTACTGACCTTTTCCACTATATCTGTCAATTGTTCTATTAGTGGCTTGGTCTCTTCAAGAGTTGGTAGGTTGAATGCATCTAAAAATATGTCTTTAATATCTTTGAGAGCTTGCTTCTGCCTATGTTCTCTCTTGAGCATTTCTTGATGCTTTTTCTTCTCTAAGGCTTGTTGTAATATGCCTATTTGCTTAAATGTCATTGTGTCATAGTCAAACTTTGGAATTACAATTTCTTCATCAAGGCTTATGTCTCCATAGTGAATTACCTTATCAACCTTTGATGAACTAGGGATTGGCACTAAGATTTGTAATGGTATGGCTTCCGTGCTTGGTTTCTGAAGAGCTTGTGTAGAAGGCTGCCAGATGTTGTTAGAGTTACCAATGCTTGGATGAATTCCTATTCCTTCACCTTAGGTGTTTGCTTATGTTCTTTAGGATTTCCTTGATCTAAAAATATGACTTGAATAACACCTTGTTCCTATGCTTTAGGTACAAATGAATCTATCTATCCTATTTTCTGCTATTGGCTTGTAATGTCTCTCTCTTCTACTTGACTCTTCTCAATTGTATCAACTTTGACATGTGTATCAAACTTAGTAGATGTGTCTAATTTTTTTTGAATTGGAGGCTATACACTAGTAACTAAACGGATGAAATGTATTCACCTTTTCCCTTGTGACCTTAGTTACTGCCTTTTGCAATTCTTCTACACTGACCAAAACTAGATTTTCACCAAGTTTTTCTTGGAGTGTAGATTGGTCTAGAATCTTTTTCAGGTCTTCTATAGTAAGTGGGTTGATGTTTTGAGCTAAATTATCAAAAACATCTTTTACAATTATAGTATCAATAGTTCTTGTGTCATGAGGGGGACTAACACTCGACAATTGTGTGTCCTGCACACTCTGTTCATCTTGTTGTTGCTCAACTATTGATTTGTCATTAGTTTTCTTTTCAATTTCTTCCCCAACTATATCATCTTGCTTATCATCATATTTTTCCTTTTCATCATCATTGTCCTCATCTTTATCATCTTGTTTACCTTTAGATGGATCAACTTCTCCTTGTTTCATAGTGGTCAACCCATAGATAAGTTTCCATATTTGGGTTGATTTCTTGACCACATCTTCAATATTATTTTGAAGAATGAAAAAGGCTCTATATTTAGGTGTAAACCTAACAAATATATCTCTTGACAGTCTTAGCAATTTGTCCCTTTGTTAGCTCTAGCATCACTTGAGCTAATGTGGTTTCCCTAATTTGTTTCTCTAAATTCAAACAATAATGCCACTTTTTCTCAACAATATCATATAAAACTTTTGGTATTGTGTTGGAAAACTCTAGTGGGGTGTTCTTAAACTTAGAAATCATGGGATACAATGCATCTTCTACTTGATTCTTTTCTTCTTTTCCCAATTTATCAAAATCAATATGTTTTAAACTAGATAAATCTGCATTGCTTTTAATATTTTCACATAATTTTTCAACATCAGATAGGGGATTATGACTTACCACTTTAAATTGGTTATTCTCATCTGGTTCCATCCTTTCTTCATTTGAATTTGGCTATGCAACACATTTTCTTCTTTGTTTCTTTTGCACTTGGCCACCTTGCTCTATTTGCTTGGTCTTTTCCTTAGCCTTCTGAGTTGTTGCTTGTGTGTTGGCTCTGGTGGTAGGTGCTGTTGGTTTGGTTGGGTTTGGTTTAACAATTCTCTTTGCCTTTTTCATTGGCTACACCTTAGCCTTTCTTTTCTTTGGCTCGACATGAGTAGGTGCTTCCTCAGCTTCTTCTCTTTTGAAACGTTTTGTTTCATCCTCTTCCTTATCCTCTCCCATGCCTTGATTTAATGTAAGAGGTTCTTGTGCTTGTGATTCCTCTTCATCCTCTTCTTCTTCTTCTTCATCTTCCTCCTTTGCACCTTGTCCAAATTTAGCTTATAGCTTCTTCACTAGCTTATCTTTCTTCTTGAGTGTGGAGTCAGTTTTCAAATCCATGGTAATCTTTGATTTTACCATTTTATAGTTGCCAAATACCTTTACACTTTTATCAATTTCTTCTACTAGAAGTGCTATGATGGCTATTGAAGTTTCATCAACGTTAATTTCATACCCAAGTGGTCTTAGCCATCTAATCCTTGGTGTGGCAGCTTGCACAAAGGTGTAATCACATCAACAAGAAAACATATGTCATTATAATGTTACTCAACCAAAGAAATTGGTATCCTCATTCTTTCTTTATTGATTTCTTAAAATCTTCAAAGTAACTTGTCATCAATGTTTCAAAATTTTCTCCCATTTGCTCAATATACTCATTGATCTACACTGTAATTGACCTATTTTTTTCCCCATCCTATAGTACCAAAAGAGGGAAATGTATTATGGACATAAAAGCATATGAAAACTAGAATTGAAACAAATTTACATTGTACACTCTTGGTCATCCTGACAGCTCCAAGATTTTCCATCAGTTGTTGTAGTTGTAGCTCAGCCAGATCATAAGTATGATCTTTCTTTACAATTTTGTAGCCAACATCCATAGCTATGCAGAGTACACTGTTCAATCTACTAGATTGATAGAATTTATGAGAGATTACCCTTACAACAAATTTTAGTAGTGGATTAGTGATGGTGTCTATGGTCATACCTCTTTTATTCTAAACTACTCTAGTGTTCTTCTCAATTACTTCCTTGGAGTCACTTCTAAGTGTCTTTGGCCAATCTAGGGTTGGATAACTAGTAACCCTATGAATTATTCTCTTAGTGATTTTGATCAGTCCTCCTTTCAACCATAAGGAGCCATCATGAATTTGGCTCAAAAAAATTCATATCCACTTAGTTTGAAACACATTTGGAAATTCTTAGGGTCATGTTAAATCATTTTTCTCAACAATTTTGTATTCCTCCTTCAAAACACCATTCTCACACAATCTATTATATGCATCTTTGATTTCCATATCTTGTATACCTCCTATTTTGTAATTATAATACTTCCTTACATCTTGCACCATAATAATGTTTGGTAGGATCATTGAAAAAGTGCTAGAGGGATCTTTTTTATAAGCTATGTTAGGAATGACTTTAAATATGAGTTGTTTCACTTCATTACTAACAAGATGAACATTCAAAACCTCTTTCCCTTCTACATTTTTTGAACTAGACACCATTTTGTCAACCTATGGTTTATGTAAAAGTAAACTATGTAGCTTAACTTATGATAAATACCTTGTGAAATTTGTTAAACTAGTGTGATATCATTGTTGGATTCTTTGCCAATGCTTTGGACATGTTTTTGAATTGCCTTCTACTTTGCTTGCTCTTGCTTGAATTTTAAGTTATGAATAATGAGTTGAAATTGATCTTATACCCTTTGAAAACCTTGCATTTAATGCTTAGTGCTTATACAACTATAAGCTCGACATCAAACAATTTTTGGGTTCACTTGGCATCTATTGGATGTTTCCATCACTTGGCAGCTACTACAAGTTTGGCATCAACTAGATAGTCTAGAAGCTCAACATCTACTAGCATTCCACTCGACATACATATGAAATGTTTCATGCTTAGAAACAACATGAAAAATTTGATGATTGAACTTGAATTTTCAACAACATCTTGTATCTTTATTCATGCTAATGTAGTCTTTTAAGTACTGTCTCCTTTGGAATTGATGTATGATATAACACTTGAATATTAGTCCCACATACCTCTTGATTGCCTAGTTTGATGGGGTGCAATCACTTGACCCATTGGGTGAAGTGATCTCTTCTCCATTTGATGTGCTACAATCATTTTTCTTTTTCCATGTCTTGATCATCTCATCTTTGGTGTGTTCAACATCTACCTTGCCTTTGCCTTTATCAAATTCATAACTTGGTGCCTTTGACCCAATTGGACAATGTTGGCTGATGTGACTAATCTTCAAATAGCTAAAACATGTAGTTTGACTCAACCACTTTTTTTAATTACCACTAAAGTGTGTCCTAATGCAATTCTTAGAAATATTTCCATATTCTTGACAATAGTGATAGCTATATCTTGTATTATAATCCTTATAAAAGTTTCCACTATTTCTTACCTTTTTTGGCTTGTTCAATGACCACATGGATTTGTATCTACATTCAAAAGCTCCATGTCTAAACTTTTGACAATTGTAGCAATATCCTTCAACTCTTTTGTGCATGGTCATGGTTCTACATTTATATGCCTGATGACCTTGCTTGTTGCACTTATGACAATGAGTCATGTTCTTAGGCTTCACTTTCTGATTTGTATTTTTTCTCTTGCACATGTTAGCAGTATGTCCTTTCTTACCACAATTATGACAAGTAGGTTTGGAGTTCTTACCTTTGATGTTCATTTCTTCAACAAATTTGGGTGATTCTCCTTCTCCAATGCTTGTGTAGCCCAATCTTGATGTATCTTTGTTGGATCTAGGGGATCTCAGTAATTGCTCAAAATATTTGATGGCTTTATTTGGCTTGTTGAGACTTTCATCAAATTTCTTTTCTCTTTTCAAGTCAGTCTACAATCGTTCATTTTGTAACTTCAATGTAGTTATCTCAATGTCCTTGACATTCAGTTCATAGTTGGCATTCATCATTTGGCTTAGAGTATCCAATTGCATGTTGGAGATCTTGGTTAACTTTGTTGACTTCTCTTCCAATCTATTTGCTAGAATTATTTTGTCTTCTTCAATCATGGCTTTGTCTTCTATAACTTTCTTCTTCTATCCAATCACCTCACATAGTAGTATAGCTTGTGACTCTTGCTCTAACTTGAGATTTCTGATTTCCTCAACTTGGATTCTATTCTTTTCCATTAGATCAACAACTACGACCTCAAATTCATTGGAGTTACGATCTACAAATAGTTTGGCGGTGTCTATCTCTTTGTATAATGTGTCATTTTCTGTAATAGCAATCTCTTTCCTTCTCTTCAAGGATTTCTTTAGTTCCTCTCTTGCCTCATTCAGTTAATGTAGTATGAGATGTATTTCAATCTCCTAGTTCTCAATATTATTTCCTAGCTTGTAGACTTCCATTTCAAGATCTTTCTCAAAGCTTCAAAGCTTCTCTTTCAGAGAACAAAGCTCTGATACCAATTGTTGAAAGTTTTATGGGTCCAAGTTTAAACTCTTGATTCACCCCCTTGGAAGTTTACTCTCTTCCCACTTGTAATTCCAACATAAATAAAAGGCTTGTATTTTCCTAGTCATGCATGGATATTTTAATGCCTCTAGATTTTAAGAAAGAGACAATGTATGAAAATGGAAGGTATATGGATAAGGAATATGAGATGGAGGGAATAAATAGGATAGGGGACAATGATATGGAGAATATGTACATAATAGGTAATATGGTGCGGAGAAAATACCCATGATAATCAAGATTAAATACATGGAAAGGATGATGGACTTATTATAGGGTTAAAAAAAATTGATGCATAATGGACAAGAGATATGTAAGACATACATGGATGGAGGGAATGGATAAGATAATTAAGATAAAAAATGGGAAATGATGATTGTACACAGTGAAATCACGTATTCATGAGACCTTAGTGTAGAGTGAAATCGAAATAAAAATGAACTAATCTAGACCAAAGAAATCACTATTAAACAAAGACACTACATACATCTCATGTTCCTCTAACTACAACTACTAAAATTGCTCTCAAACCAACATCTTAGTGATATTTCTAGAATGGGAGTATGCTATGAATGTAAATCCACAAAGGTCTATGTGAGATCTATGTGAAAATACATATTATATGGAGATAATAACACTAGAATGATAGAATATGTGCATGCATAAGACTAAAAAATGCCAAGTGATGTTAAATAACTACTAAAATAACACTAACATGATACTAAATATGACATGAATTCTATATAATAACAATACTAAAATGTATGATAGCTCTAAATTTTCCTATAGTGCAGATGCCTAAAACATGGGGTCCTTTTGCTCTTGAATTTCGCTCCTATTTGTAGGATTTATGAAGGAAGTTGGAGTAAGGATCAAGATTTTACTTTTGATTGGAGGATAATGGTGAAATTGTAAATATCTCATAAGGCACCAAGAGAAAAAAGTCCAACAAACTTAGTTTGTGCCGATAAAATGAGGATTTCTCAATTCTTGTAATTTTAAAAAGGAGGATTTTTGATTTTGAGAGGATAAATGACTTTTATTGATTTATTAAATGTTCCATTTATTTTCAACTTTTATCTTTTCCTTTTTCCTTTTTTTATTTCCTTTTATGATTTTATGAATTGCTTTTCATGTTTTTAAAGTGATTTAGGTCCTTTTTGATTTGATAGGTGATTGATTAATTAATTACTTGATGTTACCATTAATTTGAAAGTCTTTTTTTTTTCCTCTGTTATTTGATTTTGTCCTTAATTTTCATTATTTTAAGTTTTTTTCCAATTTTAGGGTGTCTACAAATACTCCTCTTTGAGCTAATATGCGAAGCATATTAGTTCAAAGACTCTTGATTTTCTAATTTTTAGCAGATTTTGCTATTTAAGTGTCTGATCAAAGATGTTTTCTTGATTATTGATGATTTTTTGCTCGATTGCTGATGTTGATATGGTGTCTAATTCAAAGTTGGCATGATGTTTAATTGTTGATAATTTGATGTCTGATTGTTGATGTTTGATTCAATATTGTGATGTTTAAAATCTTTTGTTTAAGATAACTTTCTTGGTTGCCCTAGTTTTGTTTGATTTGATGTTGAAATTTGACTGGGGTAGAACATTTTTTATATTTGAACATTTTGATGCCCTAGTTTGATATGGTAATACTTGTTACATACAATTGATTAATTGTGTATTGTCTTTGATGTTACACAAATGTCATATAATTTTCAGTCAGTGTATGCCAAGCTCATTCAGGTAGTGAAGATATTTTTTGTGTCTACTCAACATTCTTGTGATTGCCTAGTTCAGAAGGCTTCATCTCCCAAGTCCCTAAAATCTCCAATAGTTACTGAGTTGCAGATAGTGCAACCTGAGTCTCAGTCTAAAGGATCTGAGTAATAGTTAGAGGCTATTGAGCTACTTCAAACTGAATTTAATGGACCCAAGTCATAGATAGTGGAACCTGAGCTTGAAACTAAAATTCATGATGAAGATAGTGGAACTCATTCAAAGCTCAAAGTGCCTGTGTTAATAAGATATGTCAGAAGGCATCATGCACCTGATCAGATCATCGGAGACAAATTTGATGGAACAATTACAAGAAGAAAATGAAAAGGTACATGTTTATTTGCTGAATTTGAGCCTAGAAATGTTAAATATGCTCTGGAAAATGAAAGTGGATTGAAGTAATGAATGAAGAGATAGAACAGATAGAAAAGAACAAAACTTGGACCCTTGTTCCTAGACCCAAAGATAAAAATGTAATTGGCACAAAGTGGGTATTCAAAAATAAGTTGAATGAAGATGGAAAAGTTTCAAGAAATAAGGCAAGATTGGTATGTAAAGGTTATTCTCAAGAAGAAGGTATTGATTATGCTGAGACTTTTTCTCCTATGGTAAGATTAGAAGGAATTTGTACTTTACTAGCATATGCAACACACAAAAGATTTAAAGTATATCAAATGTATGTTAAATCTACATTCTTGAATGGAATTCTTGATGAGGAAGTCTATATTGAACAACCATAAGGTTTTATAGATCTGAGAAAAAGAGACATGGTTTGCATGTTATATAGAGCATTATATGGTCTCAAGCAAGCTCCTAGAGCTTGGTATGAAAGACTTCATAATTACTTGGTATAGATTCACTTTCAAAGAACAAATGATAATAGTAGTTTGTATATCAAAGAAGGACCATACAAGAAGATTGTGTTGGCAGAAATATTTTTTGATGATACTCTATTCATATGAAATGATGACCTATGCAAAGCATTTTCAGAAGAAACGTGTAAAGAATTTGAGAGGTCCATGGTTGGTGAGATAAAATTCTTTGTTGGGTTGCAGATACAAAAAAATAATAATGGTATCTACATCACTCAAGCTAAGTATATCAAGGAGATACTAAAGAAGTTTGGAATGGAAGATTCAAGACCACCTATGTCTACTAGACATAAGATTTCCAAGAATGATGATTCCAAAGAAGTAGATTAGACCACATATAGATCAATGATTGGAAAATTGCAATATGTACTACATACAAGGCCTAATATTGCTCTAGCAGTTGGAATGGTGGTAAGATTCTCAGCAAATCTTAGAGAAAATCACATGATGGAAATCAAGAGAATCATGAGATATTTGGAAGGTACTGAAGACTATGGCTTATGGTATAAACTTGGAGGCAATTTGGACTTGAAAGTATTTACTAATTCTAATTAGGTAGAAAGTCTTGATGACAGGAAAAACACTAGTTGTAGAGCATTCTTTCTTGGTAAAAGACTAGTGTCTTGGACAAGCAAGAAACAAAATTGCATCTCTCAATCCACAACAAAGACAAAATATGTGGCAGAAATAGTTAATTATTCTAACATTGTTTGGTTCAAACAATTGTTGGAAGGAATGAAGATAGAGATGAAGAATCCAATAGTCATATACGGTGATAACACTAGTGCAATCAACATATCAAAGAATTCAGTGATGCATACCAAAACAAAGCACATTGTTATAAAATATCACTTCTTAAGAGAGTTGGTACATGATAAAAAAGTTAGATTGGAATATATAAATTCAAAAGAAAAGATTTTAGACATATTCACCAAGCCATTACCTAAGGATGCATTTTTGTATCTAAGAGGTAAGCTAGGGGTCATTCCCCTATCTAAAGACCACTAAATAAAGCTTAGTGATGCATCAACAAGAGCTAAGTTGAAGATCAATCAATTGGTGTAGAATTGACAAGGGCATATTGTAAATGAATCAGTACTTAAGGTACATTGATATTAACAAAGTTGTTGTCTTTGGCATGTGTATTCAAAGAGGGAAAAGTTTGCTGTCATATCTCATAGAAATTTTTGTCACTCCAAAGAAGGAGAAGTTTGCTATAAGAGGGAGAAAATTCTTGGCAAAAGTTGTTGTAGACAGAAGAAAAATCCAATGAAAGGAAGAGCTCATACTGACAGAGGGAGTTCTCAAGAATAAATCCAAAATTTCATTGTGTTATGACATGTTGTGTTGCAATCAATGCCAAAGAGAGAGATTGTTGGAAAAAATTCATTAATTGTGTATTGTCTTTGATGTTACATAAATGTCATATCATTATCAATCAGTGTATGCCAAGCTCACTCAGGTAGTGAAGATAGTTTTCTGTGTTTACCAAGTGTTCTTGTGATTGCCTAGTTCAGAAGGCAGTATCTATAGAGTTCACTCGGCATCAAAGGAAAGACTACAGAAGATGAGTGTTAATTGAGCTAATTCAGTCACTAAAGAAAAAGTTGGATGGAACTAATATTAACCAAGATCACTTGGTTACTAAAGGATCTTTGCAAGTTTGCAGTGTTAACTAAGCTTCTATTGGTTAACACAGGAAACCACTTCTAAGTTAGTGTCTACAAAGTTGGGTTAGCTAATGAAGGATTTTCTTATTTTGACATATTAAGATTAATTGATTTATCTATTGGTTCTAGTTGACTGATGTGATGAATATTAATTATTCTAAGTTGTATATGAGCTGACTTGACAATACAAAAGATATAAGGTCAAGTTGTGGATTCAAAAAGAAAAGAATGAAGATATGATGAATATATTTGAAGATTTAATGATGAAGAAAGGAAGAAAAATTGAAGGATAAGAAAAATATCCTTCTGGAGTAGGAAAGCTATATTTGATTAGGAAGGATCAAGTACAAGCCCAAATAGAGATCTATAATCAGCAATTTAGTTGCATTCAAATCAAGTAATCTCATTGTTACTCTCTAACCATTGTAGCAGTGATCTAAATCTCCTAACAAAGTTGGCTTAACAACTATTTGTAAATCCTCTAACAAGGTGGAAATTCTATTGAATTGTCTTAAGACCTCTAACAAGGCCACTCCTTACAAGGTGATTAAATCCTCTAATAGGGTCACATTTAACAGTGTGTTTTGTAGCCTTTAACGGGGTTGGCTCCTAACAGGGCTCACTTTAGAAGAGTGAAAATAGTAACTAGTTGCAATTGGTGGTTTTTCTCAAATTGGGTTTCCACATTAAATCTTGGTGTCAAATGTGTTCATGCTATTTTATTTCATGTGTTTGCAACTAATTTAAAGTAATGGTAATCATAGATAACATCTAAAGTTTTCATTTATTGAGCATACTAAGTAATTACTGAGCTAAAATATTTTATTTGTGTTTACCAACCTTCAACAATATTTAGTTTTCAGAGTGTATTTTTTTACTTACATCTAAGGGATTTGGGATTTATTTTAGTAGTAACTGATTCACCCCTCCCCTCTTAGTTACTCCCCTTATATTTCCAACAATACTACCCCCTTAGAAATGAAATTGGAAAAAGTGATGGGTACAAATAGGGGTATTCCAATTTTAGTATTGAAAAATGTTGATGAGAACAATTGATAGTAAAGTGAGGTAAATGTAGGTGATTGAGTTGTTTCAGAATGATACCCAATTTGAGGAAATAGTTCAAAGGCATTAATTTCATATAGTGTTGAAAATGTCATAAAGTGCCACAAAGGAGGGTTAAATAGGTCAAAATACCTTTTACCCATTTCATTTTTACACTCCCCTTTTAATTTTTGTGTTTTGGAGCTCTGAGCAGATGAGGATGGTTGTCCCATTATGAGAGCATAGATTCGAGAGGGGTCATAGATATGAGTGTTTGATTAACTATGGTGACTCATTAAGTCATTGAGATCCTTCATAATTTAAAGTCGTTTGAATTTTTTCCTCAATTTTTAGATTTTTGCACTATTTTTCTTCATAAATGTGTAGTTTTGACATTTTAGCGCATCCATGGCTTAGAATAGAACATTTGTGGAGCAAAATAGTGCATTTGAAACCCAAATAACATGGTGAAACAACATATATGGGTAAACTATAGTGCATACGTAGGTTGCTATAGTGCATTTGTGTCTTTTAGCACAAATGAGATGTGTGTTAGTGCATATACCATGTGAAATAGTGCATTTGATAAATAGGTTTTGATGAGTCTTAATGATGAGAAAGGTCAAGATGAATACATTTGTTATAGTGCATATGCCAATTTTTCTAGTGCTTCTGTCAAGTGTAGAGCATTCAATTATTTGGATAGCACATGTGATGAAATAAGTAGCACGTTTACATAATGTAGCACATCCAAACAATTTGATAGTGTCCATGTTGACTGTAATAGAACTTAGGACTATTATAGTGTATCCATGGGATTTATCAACACATGTGAAAAATTAAATGGTGCATTTGAGTTTTGTAGAGCTAATGTTTGGTATAGTAGTGCATATGATTGATTAAATAGTGCAAAAAAATCTTGCAACACTTTTGGTGTCTTAAAGAGCACATAGGGATAGATTAGGGTTTGTTTGATAGTAGAATGATTAGATATTTGAGTTCAAATGTGCGTAGCATTTCTCAAAGGATAGGATAGGATCTCGATGTGAAACAATGAGTCTAAAATCAACTTAGATACTTGTTCACATGACAAATCAAATGATAGTAAATTTGTGGTCATAAAGTGATGTGTAAAATCAATTAGGTGATGTTGGATAGGTAGAAAACAGGCCCTCCCTCAAGATACAGAGTAGGAAAAACTAAATAAGTCAACCTTAGGATACAAAGTAGGACAAATAATAGGTTCAAGATAGAACCATTAGTTGAATAACTAGATGTTGATATTTGATTGATATAGGTGATCATTTGTGATGAAAAACTAATGTTGTTGTTTAATTTTTTGAGAGTTGATAGGAAAATTGTCTATGATTGAGTGGCAAGTGATTAAGAGATGTAGATTTTCATATCTTTCACTTGCCCCTCGGAGAGATGACAATTAGTCTTGAGGATGTATACAAGATTCTATAGATTCGTACTATGGGGATCCTTGTTTATTATGATTAGGCCATTGATGGGACAACATTTAGAGATATCTTTGTGGATGATGTCGTTGGAGATGATAGTGTTTCATGGTTTCAGATGTTACAGTATAGGTCATTGACTATAGTATTAGCTAGACTAATAGGAGGGTTTTTGTTGCCAAATAGGCATGGTCATAGATGTCCAGTTAGATGGGGCCACATTATACATGACATGATCGAGCAACCACAAAGGTCTTCATGGGGTAATTACATACTAGCCCACCTATATCATGATTTGCATCAGGTAGTGTATATGGGGGCCACATCATTATCAACATATGTGGGTTTGTTATAAATATGGACATGGGAGCATCTTACCATTATGCAGTCGATATGTGTTTGACAACAACCATAATATATGACTTATATATATGTATACTCAGGTGTGATCATTCAAAACCATCTGGGAAAGACAAAGTATTGGTGGCATACGTTGGATGACCTTGATGAGGTCATATGGAGGCCATACGGGTTTACAGAGCCATGGGCTAAGGATGATGATGAGATGGTGTACTTCTTTCTTCATGATAGCTACTAGGCTAGGTGCCTGTGATGATAGAGAGATTTTCTTTTAGGAGGGTGGTTAGATAGTTTGGCCGACGATAGGGCATGCCATTGGGGTTAGCACACTATACTCAGGTTTTGGCAGAGAGGTCAGCATGGGGGCCAAAATTGGAGTATGAGGAATATTGTGAGGCATTCATGTAGATGGTAGCAACACCTTAGATATGGAACTTGAGGGAGGGAGAGGTAGATGAAGGCATGGAGGGAGATTATGTGTGATGGTTTTAAGAGCATCCATTTCCTAGATACATAGATCTAGCAGAGACAATACCTAACATTGAAGAGTAGTAGCGAAGGAGAGGATGGAAATGATGAGGGAAAATGAGTTAGAGGTAGGGGTAGGCACCGAGCTAGAGGCAAAGCTAGAGATGGAGCTAGGGTGCTGGGGAGATATGGAGGTTGAGGTCAAGAAACAATGTTGCCACAATGGAGGATTTTTATATAGGGCCTAGTGTAGAGGCTGAAGGATGTCAAAGAAAAGAGACTTAGAGAGGGTTGAGGCCAAGGTAGGGTGGTGATGAGAGGTGGTACAGGTAGCAGCATGAGACTAAGCTGATGAGAAAATGATATGGGTCATGGGAGACTCGAGCAACCGAGGGCTAGGTTAGTAGAGGACGTTCAATTTATCAGGCGATAAAGGCCATGTATATAGGTCCCAATCATAGGTGCACAAGGTTTACAACCAAAGGGGTAGTCATAGGTACAACCATAGGTGCAACTACCACTAGAGAGATTGAGTGGGTTAGCAGGGGTGGAGATGCATATTAGTACTATGGAGGTACCGATGGGATTGGTGGTGACACATATTACCTAGTTGCCCAGTACTTTGCATGAATTTATAGCTTTGATGGAACCGAGGCATCCACTACCACCACCACCATCAAGGATAGATTGGGATACTATGAGTCAAATGGACACAAATATTCCTATGATATTGATGACAAATGTGACAGAGCAGGTTGCTAAAGATGGGATAAGTGCCCCTAGTGATAAGGGACCTTCAGATCAGACACATACAGATGATGCAGGGGGTGAGACACAGGGTTGATGTTTGTATCATGTTGTATTGCATTTTATTGGTTTATCATGTATATAATTTATGATGATGACCTTATGATGTTGATGATTCAATCTTTTTGATATATGATTATTCAATCTTTGTGATATTTAGACGTTTGTACTTGTTGTATCATGGACTTTATATATTTGATGTGATGGATGGATGTATGCAATTTTGTGATTTCATTTATATGATAGTCATAGATGTTGATGTAACATGGATGATTAATGTAGTTATGTATATGATTGAAGGATGCTTAATGTAATGACATGATATGTGGATAGTGAATGTAGAAATGAAGTGCATAAATAAAATGTATGAATGAAATGTGATGTAATAACATGAAAAATAGAATAATGGAATAGATGGTAATGAGAATGTTTTAATAAAAAGATGACATAGAAATAAGATAAACTAAAAATGATGACCAATGTGAAAGAAAATAGGTGGATGTAATAACAAAAAACATGTGATGAAAGATGATTATGAGGTTAAATGAGTAAGTGAGAAAGAATGAATGAGAGAAACAATAATGAACATTAGAACGAAAATTGAAAATGATTAAAATGTGAAAATGTAATGAAATAAGATGGGTTAATGAGAGAAAAAATGATATGATAATAATGAAATGGGGTGAAACCAAAAGCTAAAAATAAAAAAAAAGATTGAAAAATGGTTCTAGTGAAATGGAAGTGAAAAATGGAAGGAAACGATAAAAATAAAGAGCAAAGATTTAATGCTTGATATGTGATGAAAATGGAATGAAATAAATAATAAAAGAAAAGAGTGAAAATGGAAAATGAACTGATGACTAAGGAATGATATAAGGAAAAATGAGGATGGTAGAAAAAGAAATAAAAATGAATATGAAATGTAAATGATGAAATGCAATGGATGAAATGAGGATGCAATGAGAAAAATGGTACTAGGGGATGAAATGATATAACAAGATGTAACTCAATCATTTGAGATTTGAAAGCCACAAATGAAATTCAAGACCTTAATGAGGAGTGTGAAATAGTGAATGCATAGAACATGATTGATAACAATAGAAAAAGAAGTGTGAGATGAGGAAATAGTGACAATTTTTTTTGAGTTTCGAAGGTCACCTAGTGTGCCAAATGATATGAAAGGTGTGAGATAATGAGGGAAATAGTGACCAATTTTTTTGAGATTCAAAGGTCATGTAATGCAATAGGTGGAATGGATAATATAGGATAATGAAGTGTGATGAATGGTGGTGGTGTTGTGATGAAACAAAGTCCACAATACTAATGCAGGGGCATCTAGTGGCGTAAGGGCAATCCTGTATCACCCAAAAATATGATTAGTATTAGTTTCTATTTAAAGTGTTTTCATTTCTAGATACCCATTTGGGTCAAATAAAGATTTCAACTCTCATAGTTTCACTATTGGTTTTCTGGGTTAGAGTTTTTGAGCACCTTGGGATATGTGCCAAAGTAGAAAATGGGTTATTTTGTAATTGAGCCATAATTATGATGAGTTAGAGGGTGTGAGTTGGAGGGATGATTATATTTGTAATTTAAAGCACTCTAAAAAAAGAATCAGGTCAAAAGGCTTTATAGTTTGAAAGTTATTACAGTTTTAAGTTGCCTAGAGACCTCCTAAGAGTGCTTCAAAGTCAGATTTGAGGCACTAAATGGCCTCATACGAGACAAAAAAATGGGAAACAAGTGGATCTTTTCCATAGGTCTATAGAGAACTTGGAGAGCTTTTTGAAAATGTAAATACCATCAATTAGAGTCCCAAATCAAAAGTTATGCCTCCCAGAAGTTGGACTACCATTTCTGGATTCTTCTAATTTTACACCAAATTCTAACATTATTTCTAGAACCTTTTTTTTTGGTGGTGGATGCCAAATTCCATATTCTAGAATGTATTCCTAACCCTAGACCTAATTAGGGTTTATTTAAGAACATTTATGGCATTGTAAAGGCAGTTCTTGGTGGAGTTTGGGAGAAGGTACTGGAGGAAGATTTTCTCCAGATTTAGACAACTTTATAAGCCCATAGGGCATGTCTTAGAGTCTATTTTTAGTGTAATGAATGTAATAGAAGATCACTTTTGTTAAATATATATTTTTTTTCATGTTTTGTTCATTTTGGTCTTGGGTTGTGTAGCCATCAAGTGGCATCATAGTAGGTTTTCCTAAGTGTGTAGATAGAGCACCAACTATGAGGCAGTTTGCACGAAGATTGTGTAGTTGTGGGTTTTGATATAGTGAGAAGATGCTTCTGTGAAAGGAGCATGGTAGAAGGTCCAGAGTTGTTACTCTTGAGGTTAGAGTCCTCTAGAGACAAGTTTAGGCATTGTATGAGGAGATTCACAGAGGGATAGGGATTACTTTAGTGACAAATCTTCTCCTTTTGGTGATCCCATCTGACGAGTCAATCATCATTTGGAAAATATTTATCATATTTGGGTCCAACTGCATTGTCAAATATTTATCATATTTGGGTCCAACGCCCAGGGTGGTCACTCATTAGTTATCACATGATTGGTCAAAAATATCAGTGCAATCGCCAATGCGATATACAGTTTGGATACATTTATTTTAAACATATCACCAGCCTTTGCATGCTGTTTCTTATTGGCTGATGTTATTTTGCCATTACTAAACCATATAAATTTTCCCTTGGGTTGGGTGTTGCCAACTATTTTAGCGACGTGTGTCGATCACCCGCCCCATTTAGCTAACTGTTTCCTACTATAGGCTTGCATCGAAAGGTGCATTTCACCTGCATTTGACATTCCCACTTGTTAATCCTGCCTAATTCACCAACCTAGATTGGACTATAAGAAATTATTATTCTACACAATTCACTATTTTCTAGTCTGGAGACTGGCATTTCTTTTTGCTACCGAACTTTCAGAGTGCTGAGTGCATTGGCCATTGACTCGTGGACCCTGGTTTTTGTAAAAGGCAAGTGATTTTTAAATTATTTTGTAAGTGGTACTAGTTATTTTTTTAGTTTCACTATCCAGTGTCTGCTGGTGACTGGACATCTCACATGCTAAGATAACCTATAGGTATTAGGTTTGCGAATTATATTGGCCCTTGGGTAGTACCGTAGACTGTAGTACTATAGTAGTACTACTCTTTTTTTGAGAATGAATCATATTATTTTTATTAAATGTAGTCTAAGTAGTTAAGTATTTTGTTCAACAACTAAGTTGATATTTTTTTGCAGCCTTTATCAGTTTGCCATGTCAAACAAGAGGGGTCCGATCCCTGAAATCCAAGAGAGGCCACCATTACCAAAATACAGAACCATAGTAGCATATTTTGGTGGTGGAAATGTTGGCAACCTACAAGATTCACAACTTAGATCTCCAGTGGTTACTGAAAAAGGAGATTCATCACAAGTTGGACCCTCAGACAGTATTGAAGTTCAAGTTGGTGAACCTGATATCTCAGTCGAGGACGCACTTGAACAAGATTTGGAGGAGCGTCCCCCAAGTAGGGAGTCACAAACTGAGATTATAGAGTTGGAGTCAGTCCAAGACTAGTCGATTGAGAAAACCAAAATTGATTCCATAAATTAGGTTCATGCACAAAAGGGGAAAAGAAAACTAGAATCGAAGAAAGATTGATCTCCCTAGGATCTGTCCAAAAGGAATTTTTAGTTAAAATGGGTGGAAAAGTATTGGTTCATTGAACCAGTGCCCAATACAAATGATGGTGAGCCTCTTACAGAATGCAGATGTAAGATTTGCATAGAGATAACAAAGAAGGAGAAGAGGCTACAACTTAAAATTGATACCATAGAAAACCATGTCAGTAAAGTTTACATGAAGGAAATTATAGATGGAGTCAAAAAATCTGTGCTAACTTGGAAAACAAAGGATAACTGTCTGCATATCAAGAATGCTGAAATATATGAGTTACACCAGCAAATACAGGAGAAGCATTCTGCAGTAAAAGGTTCCATTGAAGATTTCATTGGGAAAGCAACGAAATTGCAAAATATGGGAAAAGTAGTTCAATTAGGTGTGGTCTTTTATATATTGAGTAGAGGATGCCCTATGATGGACTACCCTACAATGAATGCATTATTGCATTTTTTGAAAACTTGAAACTATCCTAACAGTCACTAGTCAGTAAACAATGGGTGGGAATGGGCTAAATGTCTTGAATAGATTGGAATAGAAGATATGAAGGAATCTATAAAAAACTCAGATTTCATTGCATTGTCTCTAGATGAAGTTACAACAATTGATAATACTTCCTGGGTGTGCATGCATGTTTATACTATAAACAATCTTTGTCGTCAACCATTTCTACTATCTGTTGTTAAATTGAATCATAGTGCGATAGCTGAAAACTTATATGAATTATTAAAGACTACTCTAATTAAATTTGGAGGTTTAGATAGCATGGAGATTGCCAAAAAGTTGGTGTGTGTTGGAGCTGATGGTGCTTTAGTTATGCAAGGTCATAAAAGGCGGTCTTTGCAAAAAGATCAAGAATGATTTGGCACCCTACGCTATTCCCATTCATTGCATGGCCCATCAAATGAATCTAGCTTTTGGAATTGTCAGCAATTTTGGTTGTGTAAGTAAAGTGGAATCTCTGATAAAAGAGATTTACCAATACTTCTGTCAAAGTCCAAAATGAGTCTGGGAATTTCAACACTTTGCTGTAGGACTTACTGATGGGAGGAAGCTTCTTAAAGACAATGATACTAGATGGATCTCTTTGGATGGACTAGCACATCGAGTAATGCCTGAATACCCGTCATTGCTTGGACTAATTGACTCTGTGCGAGATAGATTCCCTCGACTATATTCAAGCCTAACTAATGTTAAGGTACTCTTAACTTTAGCAGCTATTTTCCCCATGCTATAGGACATGAGAAATATTATAAAAAAGGTTCAACAAAGAGCTATGTACATTGCAAAATATAATAAGCTATGTAAAATGACATGTAGTAGCCTAGATACTCTGTACCGATTATTACCATTAGATAAAAAAAGTTTGCAAAGTGGTTAGAAATCTCAGATTTGAACAATCCTAGAAACTTTTTATATATTGGTGCAAATGATGAGGTATATGTCAGGGTATGTGGAGTTGACATACCAATGCAGTACTATGCCCGTGTCAACCCCAATGAAGCAGGAAGTGAAGTTGAATCAAAACTAGAGAAGGTACTTTCATGTGTTACAAGTGAAGCCTTCAAGAAGATCAAAGACTTTGTGCTTGACTTTGTCAAGCGAGTTTGCTACAATCTGTTGTCAGAAATCAGATTTAGATTCCCTCCAGAGGAATTACTGGAAGCAATGACAATTGTTTTTCTACAATATTGGTCTTGAAATAGTCCAACTAATTTTTGAAGAAGGATGATGACTTTGATTCAACATTTTTGCACACCTAAAGTAATTAGTGGAGTCACCATAAATGAAATTTTAGGTGAAACTCGACTGAGAGATCAATCATACTCTTTTGCAAACATAATGAGGGAACAATATGCTGTTATGGAGAACCCAAATGAAGAGGGAGTGGTAACAAAGCTTTGGAAAAACCTTAGCGAGAGCAATCAATTGAGAGAGGCAATACCAGAATATTTTAAGCTTACCAATTTATGTTTGACAATGATATTGGGTTCAGTGGAGGATGAGAGAGTTTTCAGTACTTTGAGCTTCCTTAAGTCAAAGGTTAGAAACAAATTAGACAAAAATTTGGATAATTGTCTGAGGTTCTATAATTCTAGATATGAGGTAGAAAGTTTCCCTTATGACAATAATGTCAGCATTTGGAGAAAGCGATGTCAAAGAAGAGGGATTGCCAACATTTCAAACACAAGTGGCAGTGGTTCATATCATGATATTGAAAGTCAAAGCAATGAAGATGATGTTGAATTTGGCATGCATAATGAGTCTGATGCTGACAGTGAATCTAAAGAAAACACAACAAACAATGAAATTTTATATGCAATAAATGAGGAGGATTTTGATGATAGTGATGCTGAGCTGATCTAGGAAGAATGACAACTATAGCAGCTTTTCAACCTTATGCGTGAGTCAAGTAATAGGCTAGTAGCTCCGATCTAAGACTCTACCTACTAATTAATTATGTAACATGTTTGTAGAAGTTAATTTATAGCCTTCATTCACTATCCCTTTATGGATGCTTAATTTTATTTATTTATTTTTGAACATGTTGCTGTTACAAACTTAGTACTTACATGTGGAGATTTTCATTGATTTTATTTTTTTAACATGTTGAGATTTTCATTGATTCTAGGTTTTTCTTTAGGAAATTGTAACATAATGCATTTAACAGAATAATCTCTATTTAAAAAAAATTGTATTATAATTTATAATTACAAATCAGCCTGTAACATAATACATTTAATGATTTTCAATTAAAAACAATTACAACCCTTTGCAAATGACTCAATGTCAAATTGCAATGATTGTGAATTCCCTTTTGCAGATACAAGGGAGCAACACTAGCTATAGGTCGATTTGTAATTGTATATATGATCAGATATGCTGGCTCTTGATTCCTATAACAATTAACATTAAACAAAGTTGAAATTAAATCCAAAATTTGAAATTAAAGAGCAACAAGTAACAAAATGATTATAGTTCTATCACTTACTAAGTTGTTACAGTGTTACTACTTAGTGCTATCAACTATGACTGCCACTAATAGCAACAGTAACAGTTTGAGAAGATGACCCAACTTCATTGAATTTCTTTAGGGTACTCCATTCTACATCATTTGGAAACCTCATTTTTTTGAGGTTGTAGCTAATTAGTTGTAGTCTTGTCAAAAAAAAAAAACTTCTGAGAGATAGAATCATATGACAGGAGGAATCTATCTATAGCATCACTCATTGTTGACAGTGGTTTGATGCAACTTGAAATTCCCTTCAGAGTGAATTCCTCAAGCAATTCCCCTAAATGAGAATTCATCCTTCCCTATAACTTTTTCATGTAATTTTCATTTCCAAGGAATGTGCTTTCTGAGTTAGCAGGATTTGGTAATCCAACATTCAACAAGTTCACTATGGTGTTATTCATCTTCATCAACTCTTTGGAAGCAGAATCGAGCGATTCACCAATTCACATTACTTCTTCACAATGTTGAGAGACATTAATGGCCATGAAATAGGCATCCAAGTAGTTTTTTATTCCATGGTTTGCCAAATCCTTGTCATTGGATCTCTTTAGTTTATTGAGAACTTGGTCAGAAATATCTTTTAAGGAACTGGTGAAGATTTGTCTTTTAGCTTGAAAATCAATTTTTACATTTTCAAAGACAACTTTGAGATTGCTATTTAAATCAAGCCATTCAACCAAAACATCATTGATCGTCATTATTTTGTACCAAATTTCTTGTTTGATAAGCTTAACTGTGTTTATTATAGTATCCTTCTCATGATGGTCTTTGCAAGAGGTCATTCTATTTTCTGCCATTACGTTCTCCACCTTTTTCTTCATTTCAGACATCTCTTTTTCACTCTTTTTCTGCATTTCCTCTAGTTGCCTTTGCCAATCAGTTGCTCTCTTCCTCTCATCCTCCAATTTCTTCTTCAAATATTGGATTTTATTTGCAGTAGTTACCTCTTTTTTCTTATTTCCCTTGAGTTCCCTTTTCAAATCATGGATTATCTTTGAAGTGGACTCCTCCTTTTTCTTCACACTATCCAATTCCTTCTTCAAATAATAGAGACTTTGAGTAGACTCCTCTTTCTTTGTGTTCTTCAATTCCTTTCTCAAATCAAGGTTTTTCTTTATAGCCGACTCCTCTTTTTTCTTTGCATTCTCCAATTCCCTCCTCAATTTGTGGATTGTGTTAGTGCTTGCAGTAACACTAGACTCCGTTTTCTTTGCATTCTCCAATTCCTCCTTCAAATCACTGATAATTTTTGCAGTTGAAAACTCTTTTTGTTTCATATTCTCCAATTGGTTATTCAAATTGTGGATTGTGTCTATAGTAGACTCCTCTTTTTTCTTCTCATTCCCCAATTCCTTTTGAAAATTAAAAATCATACTTGTCCTAGACTCCACTTTTTTCTTTTCCTTCTCCCATTCATCCTTCAAAATTTTATTTTCCTTGGCAGCAGATTCCAACTCAGTTTTCAATTGATTCATGACCTGTGCACTACTCTCTATAGACTTGAACAGCTGTGCAGTAGACACTTGTTCATTCTTAAATCTTTTTTGGCACTCATCCAATTCTTTAGTCAAATTTTGCATTTTGTTCATTCATCTTTTCTTGCTGGACAATTGCCTCTGTAGGAGAAGATTTTTTAATCCTATTTTGCAATTCTTTGAACCTATTGTTTGCTACTTTATCCTTCGCCTTCACATTATCAAGGTCTGCCTGTAACTTTTCTATTTTCTTTGTAAGCCTTTTGTTTTCCCTCTCCACTTTTAGAAGTGTAGAGTACACCATTTTGTTGCTCTCTTTTGATATATTGATTTTGTCAATATTTTTCACTTTTGAAAAATCTATTTGAAGACTGGTAACTTGTATATCGTTACAATTTATTACATTTTGTGGTAGATTATTATGTCTACATAGGGGCATAACAGACATGAAGTTCATCATTTCATTGTTTGGATCATATGTTGGAGATATTCTATTAGTAGATCCCTGACATTTGGCAACTGCATCACTTTCCAAAGTCTTCATAATTTTCCTTTTTCTTTCACTTGTCTATTCAAACTTTGATGCAAACTCATTCAAACTAAAATTTGAGTTTTCTGTCACAATTGAGTGTTTGAAAGGTGAATTATCAACTGTATCATTGAATGCTGATGCTCCTCCATCTCCAACTAAAATTACTCCACCTAAAACTATATTTTGAGGATTACCAACATACTGAAGATGGCCCATTCCAAATCCTGGAATTTTAAGACTATTTTCAAGGTCTTGTACATAAGCCACTGGTGCATACATTGCTGAAGTAACCACTGACATTTCTTGTGCTATAATTGTCATAAGTTTTTTCTTTTTTGCACAAGGTTCATCCATGCTAGTGCTAGTGTCAGTGCCAATGCCAGTGGGATCAACTACAACTAGATTTGAAGATTTAACAAATAATGTGTTGGGATGACCTTTAGAAGTAGAAATATAATGTTTTTTGCCCTTTTTAGATGAATCATCTTCAATCTTAGAGCTTCCAATGATTGGTTTACTTCCTCTTTTGGGTGGGTCTGGTATTGGAACTAGATTCCAAATCCCATCACCACTTGCACCAATGGGCCCTACCTGCATAACCCATTTTTTGTATCATAGTTGCTCCTTTACCATACATTTGTTTAGTAGAATCACTCATTTGAAGTTTAATAATATCTCTGCCCTTGGTTGACCTAGAATCCTCAATACCTTGAATGTCAGCATCAGACTGGAGGTCCTCCTATCTTTGAATATCACTATCACTGCAACTCTCAAGTTGATATAGTACAGTTGGATGCTCTTTATCCCAATAAGTGCTGAAAAGGTCATCCTCATCAATTTCCTCAAAATTTGCTAATGTCTTTGGTTCACCAAAATTTTGCCTCATTTTCCAAAACTCAATTATCTTGGTTTGACACCACATTTCAGATATGCATGCTTCTTTAATTGCTTTTGGCATAGACTTCTTAGAAGGTTCAGATGCTTTCTCATAGAAATTTAAGTATGTCAGAGGCCCTGATTTGTGTGACTCTGATATATGCAATGTTGTAATTTGGGATGACAGTTGTTGCATTGAAATATTATTCTCTACTGCATGTTTCTCCATCTCTTTCTTAACCTCATCCCATGAATCCTTGTTTTTAAACTTTTCTATCAATGGCATCTCCTGGTGTTGATATTTTCTCATAGAGTCCCATTGGCAATAAGTCTTTTTTTTATTATGTTTAGTGGATCATAATTCTAGTGACTAACAAAATGAAAGTAAAAAAAAGTTACCAATTCAGTTGCCACTTTGACACCCTTTCTCTCAAATGTGGGGCCTCCAATTGTGAAAGGCAAGGAAGGAAATATCATTTTCTTTTGTTGTCCACTAAAAAGTTCATCTGCACTCTCCATCTGCCTTACATATTCTAGTGCAAAAACCATTTCTGTAACATGCATTAGAAGTTTGCAGGGTTCAACCACTGAATCGTAAAACCTTAAGACAATGCACTCTTCCATGAAGAACTAGTTAGCCAATTGAATCTGACTTCCCAATTGAATGCAATCTTTACAAGACACAGGCAATCTAGGCATTGTAGTGCTTGTGATTTTTTGGTAAATAGGTGCCAAAAAGAAGTCTATAGAATGGTTGTAGTTTTTATTGTCAGCAGTCATCCTCATCTTATGTGTCCACTCATCTACTGGACTTGGTGTCTTTGATTTCTTCTAGGTTTTCTCATCAAACTTATAGACCTCACTATCAAGCTTGTTGTTCTCTATCTCAAATATTGGGCAATGATTTGCTAAAAGAAGGTAGCACAAGTAACTTGTGAACCTAAATATCTTCATCTAGCCTATAATTGTACTTTGTTTAATCATTAGTAATTATTGTTGCATAGATTCAACAATGTACCGAACAAAATCATATCTTACTACTACATTGTCAACTGACTAACCTCGACAATGGATATTATAAATCATTTCAAGAACACTGGCCCCCACTTCCTTATTACTATCCAATCCCAAGCAAAATGATAACAAAGAAATAATATTTTGAACCCATGACACAAAAATATCATACTGATAAGGAGGCTTATGGTCTTTGTCCAGTGTAATAGTAACACTATAGTGGATGCTGAGGGTATTAAACCTTTAATATATGAATCTTGAAAACTTCTTTCCAACTTGTCATAAGCCTGAGCTAGTTTATCCAAGTCAATGTGCTCATTAGAGCTTTATGTTCTAAACCCTAACCCTTTGTCTAACAGAGTGAAAAATTCACTCTCAGTTATTGATAAAATTTCCTCCTGAGTGTTTTGGTTTACAATTGGCTTTCTATTTTCATCATAATTCTGAGTGCATAACATTACAATTTCAGGCAAGGGAATACTTTGGGTACAACGAGGTTTGCTAATCCAGTAACCAGAGTAGTTAGTTTATTTGTATATGCACCAATACTGCTGTTATATTTGTAATAAATTCTCCCCTTCTGGGGATCTTTCCACTTACTAAACAATGGATGTCTAATTTCCATGATTCCAGAATCTCTATGGATATCAGGATAAAAAATATCATGACATTCATCGGTGAAACTTGGGGTTTGTAGCACTTGTCTGAGTTGTATAATGGTGTTCTTTTCCTTTATGGGTGCACTCATTTGGGAGGTTTTTGAATTTTTTTTGCCCATGCCTGGCTGCTAATGGTTATTAGACTTCATACCCTATTCAAAATAATTGTAAAGTGTAAACCTAAGACAATTAAAATCAAGATTTCTATTGTTGCAAATTGCAATGGAATTTTTTTGAAAAAAATTAAATACCTGGAATTAAGATTGGATAGTTGGTGTTGTCGTCTGATACCCAAGTTTCACACTTTCAGTCTTAAGAAATTAGAACACAAAATGAAATTTTGCGAGTCTTTGAAAATTTAAAATTTGAAAACCCTATGGTTATTCTATCAGACTCTCATCTTACAGTTTCAGAACTCTCAACTTCATACTCTAAAAAGGTAATACTTGAAGTTTAATAGTTAAAACGAAAGTAATAAGAAATTAATGGTTTTAGCTTTTATGTACAATGTACATCTAACTATAATAAATTTTCAAGACTCAAAATCAATATTAAATAATGTAGTGATGTACATAAGTTACACGTGTCATAATTTCGGATGCATCTTGGCAGATGGGAAAACATTCCCCAAATCGGCCCGAAATTCATCTCGGGCCATCGATCTATAGACTATCAAATGGTTATTAAATTTATTATTGTTATTATATTATATTATTTAATATAATATTATATATAATATTATTTATATTATATTAAATGATATAATATAATGATAATAATAATGACCATCTCAATCTGATAGATTGAGATTCATCCCAGGCCGTCGATGACTCCAGAATTATTATTATTATTATTATAATATTATACCATATAATATTTATATAATATAATATAATAATAATGACTCGAGTCATCGACGGCCTGGGAGGAATTTTGTCACTTCTGGATGAATATGGGCAGATGGGAAAAGACTCCCCAAATCGGCCCGAAATTCCTCCCAGGCTGTCGATGACTCGATGGTTCTTATTATTATTATTATGAATATTTATATAATATAATAATAATATTTATATAATGTAATAATAATAATAATAATAATAATGACTCGAGTCATCGATGAAATTATTATTATTACATTATATAAATATTATATGGTATAATAATAATAATATAATAATAATAATAATATAATATTATATAAATAATAATAATAATAATAATTTTGTCAATGACTCGAGTCATTATTATTATTATTACATTATATAAATATTATATGGTATAATAATAATAATATTATTATTATTAATATTATTATTATAATAATAATATTATTATAATAATAATAATATTATTATTAATATTATTATTATAATAATAATATTATAATAATAATAATAATAATAATAATTATATTATCTAAATAATAATAATAATATTATTATAATAATAATAATTATTATATTATATAAATAATAATAATATAATAATAATAATAATAATTATTATATTATATAAATAATAATATAATAATAATAATAATAATTATTATTATTATATTATATAAATAATAATAATAATATTATTATAATAATAATAATAATATTATTATAATAATAATAATTATTATATTATATAAATAATAATAATAATAATAAGAACCATTGAGTCATCAACGACTCAAGAGGAATTTCAGGCCGATTTGGGGAATCTTTTCCCATCTGCCTAGATTCATCCAAAATAATGACACGTGTCAGGATTTCGAATGAATCTGGGCAGATGGCAAAAGATTCCCCAAATCAGCCCAAAATTCCTCTCGGGCCGTCGATGACTCAAGTCATTATTATTATTATTATATTATATTATATAAATATTAAATGTTATAATTATTTATTATATAATAAAACATATACTATAATTATTTATACTATAATATAATATAATATAATTATAGCCATATGATAAAATCTTAACCATATAATAAAATATAAATATAACCATGTAATATAATATAATATAATAATAATAATAAATTTAATAAAATATATAATGGCCATCTTAGACAGTAGACTCAATCTGATAGATCGACAGCCTGGGATGAATTTCAGGCTGATTTGGGAAATCTTTTCCCATTTGCCCAGATTCATCCTTAATCATGACACGTGTCACGAAATCCACGATTATCTGATATGGTCATACTCATTGTTATTATTATTATATTATATTATATTATAGTATATTATAATTAATTATATTATATGTATATGATATGGTTATAATTACAATTTAAAAATATAATTGCAAATGCTCTATTTTTATTCATATTTATTATTTAGTTTCAAAATTAAAATATAATATAGTTATAATATCTATAAATTATTAAAATTTAACATATATTGAAAATTCTGATAATTGTTTATAAACTATTCTTCATCATTTAAAAGATTTCATAATGAAAAAAAAGTTAAGAATAGGTGACAAGATAGGTATGAAATAAAAATTTGACACATAAATTATAAAAATTTGACACATAAATTTGAAACAAACTTACAAAGTCATAGACTAAGAAGAACAACGATTTGAGAAGCCAAAAACTATTGTTTTCATTGATAATATTTTAGACTGTACAATGTAAATAATACTGATTCATAGCTTACATATTCAAAATAGCTGATTAAATCACTAATCAGCCTGGTTTTATTATTTCGTAATTTACAAAAAAGGGCAAGGCCCAATCCAAAGAAAAATACAGATATCTTGAAAACATTTTTTTGGCAAACTTTTACCCTAATCAAAACATTTTTTTCCCTAAAGGGCCAAGGGAATAGGGAACACTGAATAGGGAACCAGGGAACCAATGAGGCTGGAAGGATGAGCGGGCTAAGGGGCCGAGGGATTGAAGCATTTAATCAAAAAGGTCTTCAATTCTGTCTGCGAGGAATCTATTGGAGAAGATGATATCACTAAACTCGTCCAACCATGTGAAGTTCATCTCGCTAACATCATCATCCAACAATAACCATTTCTGCAGAAAATCTCTTCCGAGCCATGCCCACTTTCGATGGTGAGTTAGTTGCCATTCGTTCATGCCAAGCAAGAAAGGATTCTTATGTATAATGCACCCTATGCCTTCCTCCCAACACTTTTCTGCTACATCTGCAAAAGGGATGCCAATACTTGGCTCCAGTACCTGCTCGGCCAATACAATAATTTTGAAATCATCTTCTAAAAATGTTTCCTTAAAAAGGTTATGCATAAGCATCAACATGTCTATTTTCCTACCTCCAAGGTCGAGAAGAGATGTAAGGAAGTGGGAGGTAATATCTATGGACACACGGTACCTCTTATCATTTCTCAAGAATTCATGGCTGAGTACCATGCATATAGCATGGCAGATAAAAGGACTTCGGTCATCTGCCTTGCAAACCATGGCAAGGACATTATCAGGAATTTTTCCCAAAAAGGGATTTTGCAGAGCCATATTAGTGCATTTCAAGGAAATTGGCGTATCCATGACTACGATTCAAGAAACTAAAAACTCTACAAAGTGCAACTACAAACCAAATTTAGATTGAAGAAATTAGAATATGAGAAATAATATTGAAAGAGGAATTGAAGAGCCTATATAATGGCAGACTGCAGTTGCATCTAATTCTTTGGCATTCGCAATCTTCCATATCTTATCTTTTCATATTCCTATTAATTTTCAAGTGTGTGAAATGCCAAAATGTGTTGACATTAATGTCGAATAGTTAATAGTGCCTGACATGATTAATGATTTCCATGTAAAATTTTTCACGTGTCTCCATTCTGGAAAATTACGTGTGACTCCAAGTATTTTCAAGCAAGTGGCCCTGAGATGCATCTACTATTGTTGATCTCTAACTAATCAACGGTCAATAAAACTATTGTATTTACTATTAACATAAAAAAAGTGATGATAGTCGACTTGGTAATTGTGACACTGACGTAATGATGTTATGACATTATTAATAACACACCTAACATAGTACACAAGTTGAAACTTGAAAGTGACTACTCAACAGTCAGTACAGTCACTAACCAATACATGTGCAAATTTCACTTTTAGATTAAACAATTTTTTAGTTTACCACTGAAGATTAGCCAAGACCATTATTATTCATTTTTCTACAAAACAAGTAATTTGCCTCTGACATTATTAATTCATTTTTGGCAAGGGAAAAAATAGCCATCATTTATATATTTGTCAATGAAAAAAAAAATTAATTCGCCACATTTAAAATAATTTTTTCTTGGGCAAGAAACAAATCGCCAACATATAATATTTTATTGCCCTATATGGAACCAAAAAATTGCCCTCGATATTAAAATTTTCCTTCCCCCAAGATGTTGGATTCGCCAGCATTTTAGGCTTTTTTTTCGAGAGGGGTTTCTTAAAGTTATCCCTATAGAGGGATGAATGTTGTCATAGGTGACGAAAGTGAGGAAGAAAATAAAGAAGGAAATATTGGGTTGTAAAAGGAAGGAGATGGAGAAGCTCTAAACCAGGTAGAGGAGAGGCTTTTTAGGGCCATTGCTAAGCTTAGAAAAAGACCTAAAATTGACCTTAGCATGTTTTCTGGAAATCAAAATTCGAATGAGTTGATCGATTGGATCAATGCACTAGAGGAATATTTTGAGTATGAGGATATTAGGGACCCTGATAGGGTTAAGTTTATGAAGGCCAAGATGAAGGGTCATGCCAAAATATTGTGGCAAGAGATTAAACTGGAAAGAAATAGAAGAGGAAAGGAAAAAATCACAAGATGGGATCACATGGTGGACAAACTAAAGAAGAGGTTCATTCCTATTGATTATGAGCTTGATTTGTTCAAGAAAATGCAAGGGTTAAAGCAAGTAGAAAAATCTATCCAGGAGTATATAGAATAATTTTACTAAGTCTTTATTAGGGTAGGGTATGCAAAAGAAAACAAGGAGAAGGTTGCTTGTTACCTTAGTGGGTTAAGACCTAGCATTTAGGAGGAGTTAAGTCTAGTTAGAATCACTAGCATTGAAGAGGCATACTAATTTTCCCTAAAAGTTGAGGAGAAGCTTAAAAAAAAGTTTGATGGAAGGCAAAGAGGGTGTGATCAAGGAGGAAGGGGTGGTGGCAGGTCATTTGGAGGCCAAAATGAGAACCAAAAGAAAAATGAAGATGTGGGTATTAGCCAAAACTAGAGGAATGAGGGTTTCAACCACTCCCATGATAAAAAATTTGGAGATTAGAGAGGAAGAGGTAGAGGACATGGAAAAGGTTCAAGAAGAGGAGGCTTCTATGTTAACTATTTTGATTGCAATGAATAAGGTCATCGTGCCTTTGAATGCCCTTAATGTCTAGGAAGGATAGATAGGAGAGCTGATGGTCAAGCAAGGATTGCTCATGTGGATGAGGATGGAAAATCATTGCATTCAAATGATGCAAAAAGAGGAGAGGTTCTAGTTAATGCAAGGGTCTTACTAAGTGGTGAGATTGAACCTAGACAAAGGAGGAGTTTGTTTCATACCAGGTGCAAGTGCGAGGGTAAATGTTGTGATGTGATTGTTGATGGTGGAAGCACTGGAAACTTGGCATCAGAGGAGATGGTCTCAAAGCTAAAGCTCAAGAGGGAGAAACACCCCCAACCCTATTGGATTTATTGGGTGAAGGATGATCATAAAGTCTTGGTTAGTGAATAATGTCTAGTAAAGTTCAAGATTGGGAGTTACCATGATGAGGTTCTTGTTGACATCATTCCAATGGATGTCTGCCATTTATTGTTGGGAAGGTCATGATAGTTTGATAGGCATGCTATAAATTATAGTCATGCAAATACATACTCTCTAACAAATAATGGAGTTCACCACAAATTGAAGCCCTTGATAAAGGAAGGTGAAAGGGTATGCAATAGTTCTAGGGTATGTCTTGTTGATGGAAGAATTTTTTTGGATGACATGAAACATCAACATATGTGTTATGCTTTGATTCCTAGAAAGGATAAGGAAGGTAGTAGTGAAATTCCACTTGAAGTTTCACATCTATTAAGTGAGTATGGAGATGTCATCTCTGATAATGTTCTAGAAGGGTTTCCACCAGTAAGAAAACCTATCATCAAATAGATTTAATCCTTAGAGCTAGTTTGCCTAATAAGGCTACTCATAGGATGACTCTTACTAAAATTGAGGAGCTAAATAAGCAAGTTTAGGAGTTGTTGAGGAAAGGTTTGATTCAAGAGAGTTTGAGTCCATGTGCAATACCTGCAGTGTTGGCACCAAAGAAGGATGGAGAGTAGAGAATGTGTACAAATTCTCAGACTATAAATAGAATAACCATCAAGTCTTGGTTCCCTTTGCCAAGAATGGATGATCTTATGGACTATTTGAGTGGAGCTTAGTACTTCACATAGATAGATCTCAAGAGTGGCTATCGCAAGATATGGATACAAGAGGGAGATGAGTGGAAGACTACATTCAAGACCAAGGAGGGTCTATATGAGTGGTTAGTCATGCCCTTTGGACTGACCAACGTGCCAAGCACCTTCGTGCAGCTTATGAATGAGGTACTAAAAAAATTCTTGGGAAAATTTTTTATTGTTTATCTATATGATATTTTAATTTTTAGAAAATATTTGGATGGAAATTTATTGCACATTCGTAGTGTCTTTGAAAAGTTGAGGAAAGAGAAATTGTTGATTAATTTGAAGAAGTGTAGCTTTGTCAAAAAGGAGTTAGTCTATTTGGGGTTTGTTGTATTACCTTAGGGTCTCAAAATGGACCTGGAGAGAAGGTAAAGGTCATCTTGGAATGGCCTACTCCAAGACTTTCTACCAAGGTGAGGTCATTACATGGTCTGGCTAGTTTTTATAGGAAATTCATTAAGAATTTCAGCAACATATGTGCACCTCGAACTGAAACAATGAGGGGGGATAGAAAAGAGTTCAAGTGGACTACAAGAGCTGAAAGGAGTTTTTAATTGTTGAAAAAGAAGGTGATAGAGCAACCTATGTTGGAACTTTCTAATTTCAATAAAGTGTTCTAGGTGGATTGCTATGCTAGTGGCAATGCTATTTGGGTTGTATTGAGGCAAGAATGTAAGCCTATTGCCTAGTTTAGTGAAAAATTGAATGATGCAAAGAAGAAGTATTTTGTTTATGATTAGGAGTTTTATGCAATAGTTTAGGCCTTAAAGAAATGGAGGCATTATTTGTTGCCAAAATAATTTGTCTTGCATACTAATCACTAGGCATTGCAACACCTAAATAGCCAAGGTAAATTGAATTAGAGACATTTGAAATGGGTAGAGTTCACGCAAAGCTATACATTTGTGTTGAAACATAGAAGTGGAAGGTCTAATAGGGTTGCAAATGCATTAAGTAGGAGATAGTTGCTACTGATAGTAATATAGGTTGAAGTAGTTGGGTTTGATGAATGCAAGAATTTGTACCCTGAGGATCCTAATTTTGTAGAAGTGTGGAAGGCTTGTAAAGAACCTATTACTTTGGATAGGATCAGGTGGCTAGATTACTTGATTTAGGATGGTATGGTTTTCAAGGGAAACCAATTGTGTATTCCAAGGAGTTCTAAGACGGAGAACTTGATCAAAGAGAAATATAGTGGAGGGATGGTAGGACACTTTGGTCAGGATAAGACCATTGCCATTATTAAAGAAGAATATTTTTGGCCTCAATTGTCACCAGATGTGAAGAAGTTTGTGTAGAGTTGTCAAGTATGTCAAACAACCAAAGGATTTAGTCAAAATATTGGACTCTGTCAGCCATTGCCTATTCCATCGAAGCCTTGGGAGGTCATAAGTATGGATTTTGTTCTTGGATTTCCAATGATACAATGGGGTAACAACTCAGTATTTGTGGTGGTTGATTGGTTCTCTAAGATGGCACATTTCATTCCATGGAACAAGACTCATGATGCAGTGCATATTGTAGATTTATTTTTCAGAGAGGTGGTGAGGCTACATGGTCTCCCAAAGAGTATTGTTTCTGATAGAGATAATAAATTTGTGTGGTATTTCTGGAGGACATTGTGGAAAAATTTGAGGATAGAATTGAAGTTCAGTTCTACAAATCATCCATAAACTAATGGACAAACATAAGTAGTAAATATAAGTGTAGGCAATTTGCTGAGGTGTTTAGTAGGAGATAAGCCCAAGGGATGGGATTTGATTCTACCACAAGTAAAATTATCTTACAATAATTCTATAAATAGGAGTACTGGTAGATCACCATTCTAAATTGTGTATGGGAGTAGTCCAAGGATTGCACTAGAGCTAAGGAAGATAGAGCAAGGGGAGAGGATAATTGACGAGGTAGAAGAATTCACTGAATATGTCAAGAACTCACATGAGGAGGTACATGCACATATTACCAAGATGAACCAACAATATAAAGCTAGGGTAGATCAAAAGAGGAGACATAAGGAGTTTCAAGTAGGGCATCTGGTTATGGTATATTTAAGGAAGGAATGATTTCCAGTGGGTACTTACAACAAGTTGAAGATGAAGAAATTTGGCCCTTGCAAAATTTTGAAGAAAAATGACTCAAGAAATGCATATGAGGTGGAGTTTCCAGATGGGATTCACATTTCTCCTATTTTTAATATTTCATACTTAACAGAGTATCATGATGATGGTGCAGATGAGGGGTTGATGGTAGAGCCGTGTCCAATTCCTACTTCTATGAAGGAAGAGATTAAAGAAATTCTAGATAGTCGTGTGGGTAGGAGTACTAGAAATAGGTAGTATGAAGAATACTTGGTGAAGCAAAAAGGATGACCAATAGAACACTCAACTTGGATATCTGTAGTGGAGGTTTCCCATTTGGGTTTTCCTCTACCAGCTATAAAGTGACAGGGTCACTTTTCAATCTACCCTGGGTGTCTAATGCAGGAGCATCCAATGGCATAAGGAAAATCCTGTATCACCCAAAAATATTCTTATATTAGTTTTTGTTTAAAGTGTTTTCATTTTTGGATACCTATTTGGGTCAAATAAAGATTCCAACTCTCATAGTTCCACTATTAGGTTAGAGTTTTTGAGCACCTTGGGATACATGCCAAAGTAGAAAATAGGTTACTTTGTAATTGAGCCATAATTATGATGAGTTAGAGGGTGTAAGTTGGAGGGATGATTATATTTTTAATTTAAAGCACTCTAGAAAAAGAATCAGGTCAAAAGGCTTACAGTTTGAAAGTTATTGAAGTTTTAAGTTGTCTGAAGACCTCCTAAGAGTGCTTCAAACTCAAATTTGAGGCAATAAATAGCCTTGTACAGGCTCAAAAAATGGGGAATGGACATAGCTTGTCCATAGGGCTATAGAGCACTTTGAGAGCTTTTTGGAAATGTAAACAATTTGTCAATTGGAGTCTCAAATCAATAGTTATGCCTTTCGAAAGTTGGACTACCATTTTTGGATTCTTCTAATTTTACACTAACTTCTAACGTAATTTCTAGAACCTTTGTTTTGGAAATGGATACCAAATGGAATATTATAGAATGTATTTCTAACCCTAAACCTAATTGGGTTTTATTTAAGAATATTTCTAGCATCGTAAAGGAAATTCTTGGTGGAGTTTGGGAGAAGGTACTAGAGGAAGATTTTCTCTAGATTTAGATAACTTTGTAAGCCCACAAGGCATGTATTACAGTCTATTTTTAGTGTACTGAATGTAATAGTAGATCACTTCTATTAAATATATTTTCCCTTTTCTTTTTGTGTTCATTTTGGTCTTGGTTTGTGCCACCATCAAATACTTGAATGTTAAAAGCTCATGGTGAGGTTGATGTTGAAGGATTTGATCAATACAAATACACAAAGCCTTTGAAAATTTGCATGTAAAAAAACCTATCACAAAAGAAAAATATAGGAGGAGGCAAGGGTTTTTCTCTAAAAATTATGCAAATGTATTCTTAGAAATGAAAGAGATAAAAATAATAATTACAAAAGATCAATCCTTATAAAAGGAGATCAAAACCCAAAAGGGTAACCTAAAAGGTTACAAAGGTTAACCTAAAAGGAAAAATCTATTTAATAATTACTAATTAGTTATTAAATATAGATGCAAAAGGTGCATAAAGTAAAATCTTAAGAAGGGGAATAAAGTGAATTTAATAAATAAAATAAAATTAATGCTTTACTCTAACACCCCCTCTTAAGATGAGCAACAATGCAGCTACAAACAATGTAGAAAGAGCAAGGAAACTACAATGCAATGTTGAAAGCAAACTTTGGTCCTGGAAACAAGGCCCAATGAGGTACCCAATGATAACTAAATCTCTATGAAATAGAGAAATAGAGAAAACTTAGTGAGAAAAACTCTACTCCAAAAAGAGAGAGCAATAAAAATAAGGAAGGACTTATCATTGAGACTCCCCAAGGACAACTTCCTTCACCCCAAGCATAGAACACAACTAAAGATACCATGGGGATGCAAAAGGTTTAGTGAATATGTTTACAAACTGCTTAGTAGTAGGAATGTACTCCAAGATCAAGGCACCATCCTAAATGAGATGCCTAATGGAGTGCATGTGAAGATTGATGTGCTTGGTCCACTGATGCTCAACTGAGTTGTGTGAAATTTGTATAGCACTCTAATTGTCACACCACAGAAAGGTGGGACTATCAGGAAAAAATCCAAAATCTATCATCAATTGTCAAAGCAAAAAATCCTCTTGACTAGCCAATATAGCTTCCCTATATTCTTCCTCTGTAGATGATAATGTGTGAGGATGCTGCTTCTTACAAGACCATGCGATAGGACTAGAATGAAGACACAATACAAAACTAGAAGTAGACTTGTGATCATCAATATCACCAGCCCAATCTAAATCTGTAAAACCAACAATGTGAGGATCTCTTGATTTGTAGTGAATGCTATAACATGTTGTACCTCTAATATACCTCAAGATACATTTGGATTCTTTCCAATGAATCTGATGAGGGTCATGGGATAATCGAGAGACAAGGCCAACCACAAAGGAAATATCAAGATGTGTATGTGTTAGGTACAACAAATTACCCACAAGCTATCTATATAGAGTGGAATCCACTGTAGGAGTAGAGAAAGTGGTAGATAAAATAACACCTCACTAAAATGGTGTGGGGGCAAGCTTGTAATCAAGTATACCGAATCTCTGAAGAATATCAAGAGCATACTTTTGTTGGCCTACGGGTATCCTAGCTGAAGATTGTAGGCCCAAAAAATAGTGCATAAGTCTAAGATCTATTATCTCAAATTACTCTCTCAATTCTTGCTGAACACCCTATATCATGGAGACTGAGCTTCCTGTGATGATGAGGTCATCAACATAAAGCACAAGTATGAATAAGTCATACCCATTATGCTGAATGTAAATTGTAAGGGAAAAATGAGACTGAGTGAACTATGAAGTAAGCAAGAAGGAATCTATCTTCTCATACCAAGCCCTAAGGGCCTATTTGAGACAATATAAAGACCTTCAAAGATGACATACCAATGAAGAGTCCTGCACAAAAACATGAGGCTACACCATATAGATCTCCTCATGAAGGTCTCCATGTAGAAAAGCACTCTTCACATCCATTTGAGAAACTATCCATCCTTATTAAGTTGCTAGAGAGAGTACAAGGTGAATAGAATTCATCTTGGCAATAGGGGAAATGGTCTCAAAGTAATCAATACCCTCAACCTATGAAAAACCCTTTCTAACAAGATGTGCCTTGTACCTATCAATAGAACCTTTTGCAATATACTTGGTATGGTACACCCAACAAGACTGAACCAACTTTCTTCCTTTTAGAAGAGAACAAAGATCCCATGTGTGGTTCTTCATCAAAGAAGAATACTCTTCACCCATAGCCCTATCCCACTCTAAGTCAACTATAACCTATGAATTTTTTTGAGGATCATCTAAAATGGCATGACTTAAAAGGCCACTACCTAGAGTCTAAGAATGAGTACAATGTGCATTTATAGGATCACCTACCAAAGGTCGAGCTGCATCAACAGTATCACGAGCCCACTTGGGCACTCGTGGAAAATTTGGTGGAGGTGGTTAAGGGGGATCAATATCAAGATCTTCCTCAGAGGATGCATAATCTTGTAGAGGAGTAGAGGAAGTACTGGGTAGTGAGGAAGAAGCTAAAGATGGAGGATCCATCAGAGGATAACGCTCATCAAATTGAACATCTTTTTGAAATAAGACATCTCTGGAATTAGGATCAAATAACCTATATGCCTTCACATCCTCATAATAGCCAACAAAAATGAGTGGTCAACTCTTCTTCTCTATGTATTTCCTTTGAGCATCTGGAATAAATGCCCAAGCCTCACTACCAAAAATGCAAAAAGTAGAAACATCGGGCTTGACATGAGTCTAAGCCTCCTTAGGAGTCAAGTGTCACAATGCCTTGTTCAACATCTAATTTTGAATATAGTTGGCACAATTGATAGCCTCAACATAAAATGAAGAACTCATATCATGAGACTATATCATACAATTGGCCATCTCCAATAATGTCTTATTCTTTCTCTCTGCAACCCCATTCTGCTCAGGTGTATGGGGAATAGAGGACTGATGCTATAAACCATGCACAATGCAAAAATATTTGAAAGATTGATTCATATATTCCCCCCATTGTTAGTGCATGTATACTTGACTAAAAGACTAGATTACTTCTCCACAAAATTCTTAAAGATTCGAAATGAATCAAAGACATTAGACTTGTACTTCAAAAAGTACACCCATGTGTGCCTAGAGAAGTCATCAATGAAGGTGAGCACATATCGAGATGGAGTGGAAATGACATAAGATCACTGTGTATCAACTCCTATTGTGCCTTAGCACATGTGGATATACCAACTAGAAAAGGATCTCTATGATGTTTTCCAAGTGCACAACCTTGACACACACCATCAGTACAAGAGATTTGAGGTAACCCAATCACTAGCTCCAATGTACTCATTTTCTATAGATATCTATAGTTGACATGGCCAAAACACTCATGCCAAAGCTTGCTCAATGTGTTTGCATGAGAATGAGAGAAACACCTATAGAATCAAAGCTCTCAAAGCCATCAAACTGATATAAGTAACATTGAAGATCAACACTCCCCATAGTGATAACCAAGTCAGGATCATGGAGGTATTGAATAACTACATCTTGTGGTGAGAAATCAACTATCCTTCCAAAGCCTAAATGACAAATCTAAAAGATAGAAAGGAGGTTCCTAGGAATGACCAGAACCAAGAGAACATCCTATAGTGAATTCCCTTCTAAAGAGATAGTTTTTGAACCTGTGACTAAAAGCTAAGTAGAATCACCAACTACAATCTATGTATCAACACTTTGAGAAAGTGAGGTAACCAAATTAGGTGAGTGTGTCATATGATGGGAAACTCTGGAATCAAGAATCCAAGAACCTGTAGAAGACAATGCTCATGTAGAAAGAGCATGTCCTTTCCCTATAGGTGGAGGCGGAGGCTTTGGAGAAGCAATACCAGAATGTTGCATGGCCTCCTCTAATGCCTTAAGATGTTTTCAACACTTGGAAACTAGATGTCTTTCCTTGGCACAAAAACTATAAGGTTCACCTAAGTACTTCTTAGTCTTGGAGGAAGACTCACTAGATTTAAAAGTATTACCCTTCTAAGAGGGCTTTTGAGCATCTGATTTGGGAGAAGGCTTGGAGGAACTCTCACTACCTACTGAATCTAACTTATGTTTTAGTTTCTACTTTGGCTTTCCTAAAGATGTCTAAGCTACTAATGCCTTCATATTAGAACCAGTCATAGTATCCAACTATGTAAGCTCTGACTATTCTCTAGTCAAGCAATCAAAAAAGACCTCAAAAGTAGGCATAACATATGTATTCCCCAAAGCATCTTTGGTGGAATAGAATGTGGAAGAAAATATCTGAAAATTCCCTCGAACCTTAGAGAGAATCAAATAGATGCACTCAACATCAGTCTTTTTCTTTCCACAACCCTACAACATAGATCTTTGTTGATTAAACTTCATCAAGAAGTCATCAATAGTTGAAAAGGAATCCGACACAAGTGATGTAAGCTTTGCCTCTATCTAAAATGCCTTGAACTCATTCATAGGGAGTATTGCACCTGTCCAAATGAAACTATAGACTATCTAATACCTATAATGTAATCAATCTAATTGCCTCATCCATTTTGTTTCGATGTTGCATGATCTCATAAGGCCTCTAAAAAATAGGTTGTATGACATCTAAACATTACCACAACCCTTTTGACTAGAGAAGCTGAGTCATCAAGGTCTTCCAAGTGTGGTAATTGTGAGGGGCTAGAAGTTCTAGAGAAGAAGTGGTCTTGGCCATTATTTTAGAAATGATTTTTTAAATTTTTTGATATAATGATATAGTAACATAAAATAATATAAAAATTCCCCTCACAATGCAATAAACCAAACCCAAGGTTACAAATAGATTGCATCAATGAGAGAAGAGCCAAAAAGCTTTAGATATGAATAAAAAATACTTGGTACCAAATACTATTGAAATGAAAAAGAAGTTGGAAAGTGCTTGAGAAGAGCTTTTCAGTGCTTTTTTTGGAATGGAAAATGGAGCTATAATGAAGAAGTTATGCCCCCCAAAAGATAGAAGTCAATAATAGAATTCAAGTGCAAAAATAGGTATCAATCTAGAAAAAAATCCAAATATACCTTTTCCATCGTCTCCATCTTGGAACCAGCTTTCTGACACTTCTTTTGGATTGAAAAAAGACCCCCGTATGCTCAAGATATCTCAAAAAAATTGATAGGGCCCCCATTGAGCATAAAAAATAATTTAAAATATATTTAAAAAAAAAAAAAAAAAGCACCACTTTCGGTGTGGTGGTGGAGCCAGCTATCTAAGTAGAGCTCAGGCAGATGTGGAGTAGAGGTGGAGCACAGTTGTGGGGGTGGGGTTTTGTGGTGATGACACGTTGAAAGGCGACAACGGTGTTGGAATCTATGGCGACGACTAGGAATCTTTGTGGCTATGACCAGAAAACTTTTGAGGTGGTGACCATAAGACTTTTGGTGGGTTAGAAATGATGAACAATGACCAAGAGACCTTCAATGGTGCTAGAAGACACCTTTGCAATGTCCAAAAGCACCACCCAAGTCAAAAAAGGGGGCTATAGGCCAAAAAATGGCCTGTGGCCCTTTTTTAATTTTTGTGAAAAAAAGATCATCTCGAGATGCATAAAAGAGGCCATACAACCCTCTGGGAAAAATGTTTTTGCCTCCTGGATCAAAGTTGTTCAAAATGGACAAACTTTATATGGAAACAAGGGTTTTTATGCCTTCTAGATCCATCCGTGATGTTTGTTTGACCTCAAACTACTTCAAAAATTAGTGACCGCCCTCTTTTCACAAAAAATACCTAAAAAACTCTAGATTTGTTCTATCAAACCCTCATTCTCCTAATTCTCCAAATAAAAAACAAGCTACAGTAGATTTGGCTCTGATACCATGAAAGATTTGATCAATACAAATACACAAAGGCTTTGAACACCTGCATATAGAAAAACCTACCATAAAAGAAAAAAATGAGAGGAGGCAAGGGTTTTGCTCTGAAAATTATGCAAATGTATTCTTAGAAATGAAAGAGATAAAAAATAATTACAAAAGATCAATACTTATAAAAGGAGATCAAAATTCAAAAGGGTAACCTAAAAAGTTACAAAGGGTAACCTAAAAGGGAAAATCTATTAAATAATTACTAATTAATTATTAAATAGAGATGCAAAAGGTACATAAAGTAAAATCTGAAAGAAGGGAATAAAGAGAATTTAATAAATTAAATTAAATTAATGCTTTACTCTAACAAATATTGTTGTCTATCATTGGATAGCCATATCTTGGTCCATTTATTGATTTGTTGGATGATGTTGTGTAGGCATGCTAGTGTAATCCTAATTTATGTGCCAACCATTTATTTTTAAGGTACCCAAGATGAAATGCAAACTAGATGGATGCAGCTAACTATCACATTTTGTAAAGAGATGCAAATTAAATGTCATCATTGAGCACCTAAATAAAAAGCGACATAGTACAACCACCACTAGCTCAGTTGTGGTAATATAAATATTATATCACATCAAGAATTATGACCAAAAACAAAAATGTACATGTGGAACATGATAACCATTAAGAAAAAAAGTTATTATTGTAGTAAATGGAAACAAACATGCAAATAGAAAGATGTCAGATAAAGAACCTCACATAAGATGTCATGCAAAATTGGTCGAGGTACACATGGCCTTCCAAATGAGAGAAAGCACTTACAAGTGGACACTAATAATGCATAAAATCAAAGGATCACTAGATCAGAACAATGAAAAGCAGAAGAAAATAAAAAATCATGGCTTCATCCTAGAACCTCTAGTCAAATGCATCATCAAGATACTCAAAGGTCATGACAATAGAAAAGACATTATTTGCAGACCAATAGTGCCAACCATTGTGTGCAATAGTGTCAAGTTTGTTCAATTCTTTGTGGATAAACCTATTGTAGGATTCTAGTAACAAGTCATGGGATGTGTCAATGGTATTTGTGTAGTGGAATGCATGGTGATTGCATTGGAAGATATGTGTTCATGGGGATTAGGTCATCATAATGTCAGAGCAGACTGGCAAGTGTACTTTGTACTAGTACAGTGGGTTGCATAGAGTAAATGCATGGAAAGGCTAGTGAAGTGTAGTAAATGGTGAGTGATGGCCATAAATAGATGAGTAATGTCCATACAAAAGGAAGCATGGTGAAGAAATAGATAGCGTAGCTATTTCGTTGTTCAGGAGGCCAAGTAAGTGTGTGTTTTGAAAGCATGTTAGACTCACCAGATCAGTCATAATAGGAGCGTGATGTTAGCTAGAGAGAATGAGTGAGGAAAGGATGAAGGCAAAAGTGCATTTGGCATATGCTAATGAAGTGGTGTATCAACCTAAGCTCCAAGTGTTAGTTCGTGACCAAGGCGAGTCAAGTCATGCAGGGTTGGCACATGCACAACCTGGGGGTTCAGGAGTTTAGGTTGAAGAAACTTCTTTATTAGCATGGATGATGTTATCAAGGAGTGCTGCACAACAAGATTTTTAGGTGGATATGGGTGATGATCCAATGATGTAGGAAAAGAGTAGTCCTCTTGGGGTGATAAAAAGCATGTCAAACATAGCAAAGGAGGTGGGGGAGATGGACTTTCCAGGGAAGATAGTAGGAAGAGCTCAAAGAGTGGTAGAGGATGTTAGTGTGGGTGAGGTGATGAGTGCAACAAGTCATTTGATTAACCTTGGAATCCAAGGACAAAATTCAATGAGAGAGGAGATGGGTGTAGTGAGTGCAGTGGAACCACAACTAGAGGTAGATGGTGGAGTGCAAGCAATAAGCGAATTGAAGGACTTATAGAAAATGTTGGCTACGAAGAGAGTCCAAGAAGAAAATGTGGAACAAGATGTCACATTTTTGTTGGGGTTGTTGGAGAAAACTCATGAGGATAGAGTGGAAAAAGAAGAAAGATAACTATAGGTGGTGGTGAATATAGAACGAGCGTGAGTGTAGATGTTAGAAGTAGAGTTGTGGGTGGAATAGTCACAAGCAGAGGGGAATGATGCTAGGATTTGGGCTAAGAAAGTGTAAGCATAGAGGTTATAGAAGTTGCCAAGGATGGCGCAAGTAGGTTTCAAAAGTGCACAAAATGAATTACTGCTACTATAGGTGCAGTCAGAGTCTTTAAGGGGTGCAGTGTTAAAATGAACACCGTGTCATTATAGCTGCAAGAACAGTTAACGACTAGTGAGTCAAAGGTGAGGTAGTTGCAACTGTGGTTGAATGAAGTGTAATGCCTACCCCTAGTTTTCTTTTCAGTTATTATTGTTGAACTCTTTTAGACAAACTTTATGTTTTTGATAAGGTAAACAGGTTTTAAGGGGTCCTGAAACCCATAAGTTTAACAACAAGAAAGGCTAAAAATAAGCAAAAAAATGCCCAGCCAAAACATAAGCCTTACGGCTGAAAATAAGCCCAAAGGCCCAGCCCGAAACAATTGCCCACTAAAAAGGCCAGAGAACCAACCAGAAAAATAGAGACCAGACAAAAAGCCAAAGCCAGGAGAAACAAAAACCAAAGGACAGAGACCCAACCTAGCAGACTACTTCTCCATCTCGAGCATGGTCTGGGCAGCTTCGACGCACTCTTGTTGATCTTCTGCCTTAGGATCCTGGGCATTCGTCAAATCCTGCTCCATAGTGTTGTCCTTGGCTTTATCCACATCCAGCCTATCTTTGTCTCTGTTCTGTTTATCATCTTCCTCCATCTGGTTCCTGTCTTTGAGATTTTCCAAGAGAGAGAGGATGTTGTCATTGATCGAAGTGAGGAGGGAGATCATTTGACTTGCCAGGTTGTGATTGTAGTTCTCAATATTTTTTACTCTCCTCTCCATCAGAGTCTCCCAGCTGTTTCGGTCGCCTTGGATTTCTGCACCTGTCTGGCTCTTGATTTTTTCCATTTGGGAAACCCTATCTCTGACATCCTCAAGCTCATGGAAAAGCCATTTAATTGATCTGAAGTTGTCGATCATGCTATTGCGGGCATTTTTCAACAAATTCATGCCCGTTTCTCTTGAATTATCAAAAATAGCCACTATAGCCGGGTTAATTAGCTCATTGAGTCTAGGCTTCTCGAGGTCATCCACCAGGAGTTGGGGGTTCATCACCTCTCTGTAGATTCCCATAGTGGCCGTTCTCACATTGAAGTTCTTCCAAGCCTTCCTTCTGTTATTAACTTGCACTTCCCCCTCAATCTATCCAGAGTTGTCATTTTCCTCCAAAGGAGGCTGAGGATGTATAGGGGAGAGGGGAATGGGCAGAGAATCCTTTCCCTGACTACTGGAGTGCTCCATGCTCTCTCCCTCCCTCTTCTGTCTTTTTCTCAGTTTCTCCTCATCCAGCTCCTCCTTCGAAACCTTGTCAGAATCATCAGTATCCATTTCCTCCTCCACCTCAGCAGAGCCAGTTTTAGCTGGGGTATGACCTCTAGGGCTCTTTCTGCTAGGTAATTTGATAGAGGGGTAATCCTTCTTATGGCTTTTAGTCTTCTTACCTGAATGCTCAAAAACCTCATCAGAGCTGATACTCTCGACATCATCAAAATCTGAGGAAAAAATGGAGCTGCTCTTGTCAACATCCGCCCCCTGGATAGGGTTTTTGCTAATGGTTTGAGCGTGTAAATGATCATGAATCAGAAGCAGAAGACCCTCATGCAGTGTCGGGTTGACGGTAGCTTTCTTTTTAAAACTAGAAATGGCCTTGTTCATCGAGTTAAAAAGATAATACGAGAAGGAGATCTTACTACCATGGCAAAAATGATTCAGAATCAAAAAATGGTGAGTCCTAACCCTATCAAACCTGGGGTCTAGGGTTATATATTCAATAACAGCATAGAGAACATACCTCCAGAGCTTCTTTATAGTATCCGTTATAAAAAATGTCTCTTTCTTGCCCAGCTTGTTCAGCTCTTCAGTGTTTTTCACAAAATCCTTGATTGCATTAGAAGACATCTTCTTGTCTCTGAAGAATTTATGCCCCTCCATCTGAATCCCCGTAACTTCAGCAAGCACATCCTAAGTAATTTGAAAGTAGACCCTGTTCACCTTAACCTTACCATTATTCCACGAATTCACCATGCTGTTAGTGATCTCAGGATCCGAGCCATGAAGTTTCTCGAAGAAATTAGTAACCCCACCCTTTTCCAGCTCTCTCCAAACTTTGGCCTTGTTCTTCCACTTCTGAACTTCCCCCACCGACTCCTTTCTGCTCCTCTCACCCGTCATGTTTACCTGATCAACTTCCATAATTCTCATGAACTCTGAACTGTGCAAGTTATTTGCATTCGAAAAAATGGTGATGTTTCTTTTATGATACTCGTGAATATACCCCTTTCTGAAAATAATGGTATCATCCTTTCAAACATGTCGAAATTTCAGAGGAAACCCCTTTTGCTGGTGAAAATCACGATGCCAATAATGGCACTTACCATTTATTAAGCAATCTTTATTATCCATAATATCATTGGATTTGAGCCATCCTTCCCAAGATTTTATCTTGGTCGATAAGCAACTTTGCCTCCACCGAAAAATCTTTTCCGGCATGCCAGGTCAGATTATAGGTGGTGTTAACCCCTTTATTAGCAAACCAATCAGCGACTGGGTTTGCCTCTCTATAAACATGAGTGACGTGGACCTTATCGAACTTTGTGAGAGTGGCGCAAGTCTCAGCAATTATGTTCGCAATCATCCACGAGGGAGGGGAAATACCATTAATGGTATTAATAATGTTTTTGGAGTCCCCCTCAAGCCAGAGTTTAGTAATCCTAGCTTCGAAAGCCAACTTGACCACCTTACTCGCAGCTCTTGCTTCAGCCAGATGAATAGTCTGGATTCCCAGCGGGGAAGCAAAGGCAGCTATTCCCTCCCCATAGCTATTTCTTATGATTCCACCGCAACCTGAAGGGCCTGGGTTACCCTTAGAAGCCCCATCAAAGTTGGCTTTTGACCAACCATCTGGGGGGAGAAGCCAGCTAGCATCCTGCCTTTTGAGGTTCCTGTCTTTTTCTTTAGCTATCTTTCTGTCCCCTTCTTCTTCTTCTTCCTCCTTCAACACTTGGAGATTTTCCTTTATATTCTTTGAGACCTTCCTGCCAAGGATTATAGCCGGCTCCTCTCTATCTCTAAATATTCTATTATTCCTTTCCTTCCAAATTCCCCAGCAAAAATGGGGTAAAATCCAGTCCGAGTGATCCTGCCGACCAGCAATCTTACAAAGACCTTTCCACTGATGGAAAAAATCCATGAGATTATCCGGTTTGCACCAGAGGGTTTCATTATCATGTGTGATGACATTCCACACCTCCCTGGCATAGTCACATAAGATGAAAATGTGATTTCCGGTCTTAGCCTGATTCTTACACAAGGGACATCTACTGGGCATAACATGTCCTCGCTTCATGAGATTTTCATGAGTAAGGATTTTGTTCTGAAGAGCCAGCCAGTAAAAAATGTTGATCTTTGGAGTGAGACCCGGAATCCAAGCCTCCGCCCAAGGGGCCTTCTCTTTTAAGCTCCAAAGGGAATTATAGCCTGAGGCAACAGAGTATCTTCCATTGGGATTATCCCTCCAGACCAGCTCATCCCCCAAATTGATAGGAATCATGGAATTGAGCATAAGCATTATAGGAGTCAAGTCCTCAGAGATGAGGGATAGGTCACTCCATTCCTGGCCATTCCAATAATCACAAACTTTGGACCCAATTTGATCAGTACAAGCTTGCATCCATCTCTCAAAAATAGGGTTATTGATAAGTGGATCTTGGGAAAGCCATCTATCCGACCAGAACTGGATGTCCTTCCCATTTCCCAATTTCCATGATATCCTAGCCTTAGCCAGGTCCCTGGCTTTCATGATCCCATTCCAAATGTTTGATCCTTTTGGGATATCTTCATTAAAAAGGGTGAAAAGAAGAGTGGGTCTTCTAAGGTACTTGTTTACCAGGGTGTCCCTCCATTCACCGGTGCTACTGAAGATTCGCCAAATTTTTTTAGCTAGGAGAGCCTTATTGAGGTGGGTGATCTTTCTAATGCCCAGACCTCCGTACCTCTTAGGGAGGCAAACCTTCTCCCAAGCAACAAGAGGGTATCTTTTCTTCCCTTCATTACCATTCCAAAGGAAGTCTCTCTGGATTTTCTCCATTCTTTCAGCTATTTTCCCCAGAATTCCAAAGAGGCTCAGGGCGTAGATTGGCAGATTTTGAAGAGAAGATTTGACTAAGAGGCATTTCCCCGCTTGACTAAGAGAGACCCCTTTCCAACCAGCCATCTTCCTGTTGAATCTGTCCAAAATACCATTCCAAAAAGACTCCAGGGGTGAGGATCCCAAAGGGAGACCAAGATAGGTAGAGGGGAAAGAGCCTACCCCACAACCCAGAATCCTGTCGATTTTTCTTTGTCTAAACTCAGAGGTGTTGATGAAAAAGAGTGAGCTTTTGTTCCAATTAATCAGCTGACCTGTCCCACTGGAGTAAGTATCAAGAATCTTCTTCAGGGCTCTGGCCTCTTTGACAGAAGCTTCCCCCCCAAAGATAGTATCGTCAACAAATTGCTGATGAGTGAAGGGAACACAATTAGAGGAGGGAAGGATCCCTTTGATACAAGCCTCACGCTTTCTACAATCTATAATCCTTCCTAAGCATTCAGCTAAAATGATGGACAAAATGGGCGAAAGGGGGTCTCCTTGTCTGAGGCCTCTGGAAGGTTTGAAAAAATTAGAAGGGACTCCATTAACCAGAACAGCCAAGGAGGAGGTGGACACCAATTGAGAGATAATTTTGCAAACTTTACTGTCAAAGCCAAAAGTCGAGAGGACCTTCCCAAGGAGAGACTAGTCCACCATGTCATAAGCTTTAGAAAGATCCAGTTTGAGAAACATACCTTCCCGTTTGGATGCCTCAAGAGAGTGGATGACTTCGTGCACCATCTGGACAGAATCCAAAATTTGTCTCCCTGGAACAAAACCTGATTGATGCTACGAGATTATCATGGGCAAGATCTTGAGCATTCTTAAAGTTAGAACTTTAGAGATGATCTTGTAGAGTGAGTTGCACAAACTAATAGGTCTAAAGTTGTCCAACGAGTCCGCCCCAGGGGATTTAGGAATGAGAACCACAAAAGTCGAGTTTAGCTCCTTGAGAATAGATTTGGCTCCAAAGAATTCCTGGACAGCCTGAACAACCTCTCCCATGATCACCGGCCAGAACCTTTGGAAGAAAAAAGTGGGAAAACCGTCTGGGCCTGGAGCCTTGTCAGCAGGCAGAGAAAAGAGAGCCTCTCTAACTTTCGAAGCCTCTTTAACTTTCGAAGCATTAGGAATAGCACAGAGCTGTTTATTATGGATAGGTTGAATGAGCTGAGGGATAGAGTGTAACAAATCCTCCTGGTCCAAATTGGAAAGCATTGGGTCCTCAGAGAGAAGGCTAGAGAAAAAGGAAACAGCTTCTTCCGAGATGGCAGATTCTTCAGTTAACAGCTCCTGCCCCTTTCTGATACCATAGATCCTGTTACTAGCACGGTGCTTGAGGGTGGTTAGGTGAAAAAACTTAGTGTTCCGATCTCCTTCCTTTAGCCAAGTAATCCTCGATCTTTGCCTCCAAAATTTTTCTTCCTTATTAATAATGTTATGAATTTCAGACAGGGTCTTGAGCTCCGAAACCCTGTTGGTCTCAATGTAACCTTCCTTCTGAATGCAATCTTGGATAATAGTTAGATTATCAAATAACTCTTTCTTTTCATGGAAGATATGACCAAAATCAGACTTGTTCCAAATTTTAATCATCCTCTTCACATTGCTAAGTTTTCTAGTGACTCTGAACATGGCTGAGCCCTCCACCTCTATCCCCCACCATTTCTTGATATTATCCAGGAGGTTAGGGTGAGAGGTCCACATTTTCTCAAACCTGAAAGGATGGTATCTCCTATGTACCAGAGGGGAAACTAAAAGAGAAATGGAAGAGTGGTCCGAACCAATTCTGGGAAGCAGAGATAGTCTGCAGCTAAAGGATTGAAGCCAGTCCAAAGATATAAGAGCTCTATCTAGCCTAACCTGAATGCAATCATGGCCTTTTCTCTTGTTTGACTAGGTAAAGGATCCGCCCTTAAGCTCTACGTCCATAAGGGCCAGATTATTTATGAAGTTAGAAAGATCTTGTTTACTTTCCCAATTTGGGGGCATACCTCCCTTTTTCTCTTTATCTTCTAGTGGTGTGTTAAAGTCTCCCATGATTATACCTTTCTTAATGTCACAATCTTGCACCATATTACCAACTTTGGTCCAGAAGTTTTTTCTATCTCTCTTATTATTGGGGGTGTAAATATTCACTAAAAACCAGGAATCATTGGTGTGCAAATTTTGAACTCTGCAGAAAAGAATGTTATCTTCATCATACTCAGCTACTATATTGAAATACTTATCATTGAAAAGTAACATCAGTCCTCCAGATGCTCCTTCAGAGTTAGAGGCTATGCCCTTCATGCTATTGTTGAACTTAATATTTTCCATCCTTTCCTTCTTCATTTTAGTTTCCTGGATTAGAAACACATCAGGCCTTTGGTCCCTTATCATATTTCTAATAACTTCTTGCTTGTGGATTCCATTGAGTCCACGAATATTCCAAGATAAGATCTTCATGATTTAACTACTGAACATGCTTCCTGGATGGTGCGATGCGTACCATCCTTAATGTTTCTTCTGGCTTCCTCTTTCCTGATTTCATTCTTGTTTTTCCTTCCCACTAGGTTAGATTTGTGGCCGAGATGAGCCTTGGCCATGCTTCTAGTAGAAGGGGGAGATACCAGAGAAGGGTCCCTGCTATTCTTCTTCTTTCTACTCCTGACTTCTGTCCAGGGATTCTCTTCTCCCTCTAGTCCTTTGTCCAGCCAAGCATCAATTCTCGCCAAATCTTCCATTGTCGATGCAGATAGCCTCTCTATGATTCTGTTTACTATTGAAGGGGGGGGACAACACACCGGGTTAGGGTCCTGGGACATGGGTTCCCCCTCCTTTAGTTCTTCCATGGAGTTCAGGACAAAGGATAGTTTCAAGTCATCCTCCTGAGAATCCAGAGGGGGAAGAGTCATATTTTCACCTGTCTCCTCAGGTTTCTTCTCAGATTCCTTCGCATTGGGGAGAGGTGTTGAATCGTCTTTCACTCCTTTCTGTTCTCCCCCTCCTACGTTTCCAGTCGCCCGAGGAGGCCCTGATTCCTCTTGGGGCGCATTAGGAGCAGTATTTGTTTTTCCTTCTGCCTCTCCATTTGCCTTGACTTGCGATGCTTTTTTCCTCCATTCTTTTTTGGGATCTAGAGAATCTTTTATCCCCCCTTGTGGACGAGCCTTTCCCACCGTACTCTTCCCTTTGAAAAGTGGGCATGATCCAGCCTTGTGGTCAGCCTTCTTACAATGGAAACAAGCAAAAGGCACACTTTCATAGTCAATCTTTTGAGATCTGTTTCCCAGACGAGATTGTAGTTCTAAAACTTGAGGCATGTCCTGGCCTTTGATGACTCCTACACAGATTCTTGCGTAGTTCAATATTTTCTTAGCTGCTGTGACAGGGTCAATGGAGAGGAGCTCTCCAAAGGTCCTGGCTATGCCATCAAAGACATCCTCATGCCAATATTCCAAAGGAAGTTCCGGAAGTCTTAACCAAACTGGAACCTGAGATTGGAAATCATTGTTCAAATCCAAGTTGGATGTCCATTTTTGCAATATTAGGTTGGATCTGCCCAAAGACCAGCTCCCAGCACATAGTATACGAGAAAAATCTTCTGAGCAAGAGAACTCGAAAGACATGAAGCCTTTGGCCATAGTAGTCACTTCTACATGCCCTTTAAGGTCCCATTTTCTCCTAGTAAATGTCCTCACTACATCAATATTAGGTCTTGGCCCTACAAATTTTCCTACCAGAGTGTTCGCCATGCTTAGGATATTGTGGTCAATAATTTCCCTAGGGATTTTCAGAGAAAAAATACCTTTCTCCTTATCAGATTTGTCAATGACTTTTGGGAAAGACGATTTACCTGATGGTTTTATCTCGAATAGATTCGACCAGCGTCCCCATGCCCCAGACGGCCCACTGCCCACATGGGGGGGAGGGGGAATCTTCTCACCTGGATGGGGCATCATAACCCGTGGGTCCCCATCCTTTGAGGCATCCTCATCTTTCCGCTCCGTTTCCTACCCTGCGCTTGCTGCATGCCTTGCTGCATGCCCTCCTGCAGATGTGCTCTCCTGTCTCCTGCCTTTCTCTAGATTCGAAACAATGTGATTCGAATTGCAGTTCCCGCCTGCTCCATCCCTCTCTCTCATCGTGCCCATCAAAAAATATTAATGAGGATTTTAACATTTGGACAAACTTTATGTTTATGATTGATGATTGGTGACATTTTTTACCAGATTGTTGGATATTATTTTATACTCAGTTGATTATATGATGAGTGACTTTGGTACTAGTTATTTCATGTATGCATGATTGTTCTTTGATGATGATGATAGTATATAGTGATTCTATTTATTTCATGATGATAGTTAGATGGATTATTTATATGTGTTTTCTATGGATACTTACCCCATACTTGCATTTGTATGGTGTGCCTGTATGTTTTATTTTATGTATGATGTTTTTGATATAGTTGACGGAGGGAGTTGTAGTCACCTGCTAGTCGGGACCTACATGATGCACCATTTCTTGCCATTGCCTATTTATTTTAGAATATATGTGTATGTACATGCATGGATTTTATGAAGATTGTAGGTACTGGGTATCGAATTCCCTAAATTGCCAGGATGAGCATACCCTATCACAATATCTCAATAGTAAGGGACGAGAGATAACTCTTGAGTCCAAATTCTAAACTTAAGCCAATTGTACTAGATAATAGGATAAGTATCTAAGTTGTCTACCCTTCCAAATTCGTCAAGTGATGTAAATTCATGATTTTAACCCTTGAGTTTCTTCTAGTTTTTTGTACTTTATTATGGGTTTTCATTTTTAGTCTTGTGGGTCTTTGGTGATTTTTCTATTAAAATTAAATCTATTTAAAAGAATAATTAATGATTTAATTTAATAGAAATTTTACAAGGAATATTTGAAATTTAATTATATTTAATTAATTAAGAAATTAATTAAATAAAAGAATTAAATTTAAATATTTAGTTAAAGTTTAATTTTGGGCAAAACAATATTTATTTAATTCAATAATAATATATTTAGGAGTTCATTAAAGCTAAATATTATTATTACTTAATAAATATTTTTATCAAAAATGTCTCGAGAATTAATTAAAGAGAGAAAGCAAGTTATTTAATAAAGATATTTTAATTAAATGACAAAAAGGTTGTGCATAAAAATCAAGATATAATTAAATAATAAGGGGAAAAGGGCTTTTTGAGTGATTGCACAATCAAAGCCCTAAATTTGAGGAAAAGCTCTTTATTAGCAATTTAGAGTTTAGTTCTCAATAACTAGGTTTTGGAGGAGCAATTTCAAAGAAGGGTTTCAGAAAAAAGGAATTGTTTGCATGCTCCATGAGTTTGTTGTCTTAGCATCAGATCTAGGTAGGATCTTGTGGGTTTATTTGTACAGTGGTTTTTCGTTCTTGAAATTCTTATCTTCTTCGTGTTTGGATAAATTTGTATTTTGAGTTTTAAGTTCAGGTTGAAACCCTTGTGGTAAATTTTTTTTGTTCTTTGTTTCAAGATTATCCATGTATGAGGATTGAGTACTAGAAACCCTCATTTAATTAAATTGGGTGATTCATAACGAATTTGTTAAAATTGGGATGTGGGTTTGAAAAAAAAACCAATTTTGTTTTATAGATTTTGACTGTTTGGTGCAGATTTCTCTACTAGGTTTATATTAGGAAATCAAAAAAAAAATTTAAATAAATAAATAAATAAATAAATAAATAAATAAATAAATAAATAAATAAATAAATAAATAAATATATATGTATATATGTATGTATGTATATAATAATGGAATTACACAGTAATTACATTATTAAATATAAAAAAATGAATAGGAGGGGGGCTTTTGTTTGTTTTATTTAAAATAAAAAAATTATAGTGGGTGGGGGCCACCAACCCCTCACCCACTTTCTCTCCCACCCTCCTCTCCTTACCCTCCTAGTGGCGTACGAGGACTGTTGAAGTAGTCCTGCTGCGACAATAGCAGGTACTGCTGATGTAGGACTTGCTACAGTCGCATCAGAACCTATTGTGACAACTTTGCCATGTATGGCAGGCGGGCCTAAGTCGCTTTTAAATTTGGTTTTCTTAGATATTATTAAATTTTGATGTTATTAAATTATGTTATTAAAATTTATTAATAAATTTTAATTTATGTTGAGAAAAATTTATGTTTTTATATATATTAAGTGTTTTTAAATATTAAAAGTTATTAATATTAATATTATTAATAAGATTATTGTTATTATTATTATATTAATGTTATTATAATTGTTAATTTAATAATAATAATTATTAATAAATAATATATTATATATATTATTTTAATATTAATTATTTAATAATAGTTAATATAGTTGTAATAATAATATGTAATTGTGAAGTTGTTATAAATATATTTGGAAAGTAATTTTGAAAATGGTAATTGGTGAAATGATTATTTTAGTACACTTGGGTTTTACATGACAAATTTTATTTTATACGAAAATAATTTCTATTATTTTGGGAATTGATCAATCATCTTTTGATTATTCAAGAACCTTAGTAGTCATGATACTTAAAATGAAATGTAAATGTGAACCTTACTGTTAAACAAAAAACTATGTGTTTTCAAAACCAAATAGAAATGATGAAACTACATTGTTAGTTGTATGTTTTCTTTTGTGTTGGGTTTGGAGTTGACTTAGTTCTTTGACCAAATCAGGGTGTTTACCAAAGGCTTGGGGGTTTGTTTTGTGATGTCACGAAGATTTTTTCTATATGATCTTTTATACCCAACCTTGGTGATGTGTCATGTGTTTCTATGATGAGTTTGATCTATTGTTGGTTATTGCTTTCTAGTGTTCCTGTGTGGAACTAAGGTGAATGGTGTGACTTTTTTGATATGACCTTTGAGTCTTCAACTGGTTATCTTTGGATTGCTTCCCAATTTCTTGTATAGGGCTAGGGTGATTATGAGTTATTGTTTTTAGGTGGTGTCATGGTTTTGTTTATGTGTACTTGATTTTGGATCAGTCCTATTAGGATGATTGTATTGGTAAAATCTATAATTTTGATTAGTGATATTTTAGTACTTTCAAGTTGCTTGTTTAAGAACTAATGTGTGGTTTATGGTCATATGAGACATTTTTCTTTTATTGAGCTTAGGGTAGGTTATTTGTATGTGATGTCAAAAAGTGGCTTACAATGGAGGTTAGAGCCCTAAAGAGGCTGCATGGGTAACTCTTTGTAGGTTATTTTAATAAGTGATAACATCTCATTAAATGAGAGTAAAATGAATTAATAAGAGTCATTTTTTTTCCTTGCCCATGCCTCTAGTTCTAGTATAGGCTAGGATGAGAGTAGAGAGGGTGCTTGGTTGCGACCTTGCTTTGTTAGTATGCCTTGTCAGTATGAAAGGATACTAGTGCCGCATAGAGTCACTAGGGAGTTAGAGTCCAGTCAGGCAACCAGGGTAACCTTAGAGTTGGCTCATGCAGTGACACTTGCCCACTTACATAGTAGATTTACTATGTGTCATTGTTGCCTCTAGGTTTAGATGTCATTTGTGTCTTGGTACCCTTGAGTTAGATTGCTTTCAGGTTTTCCTTCACCTAGATGTTGATTTTGACTTTTGGGATTGTTATCCTATTTGGGACTTGAGACTATCTCCTCAGTGTGGTGGGAGTGAACCCTTTTTCAAGTTACCATGAGGTCAGGTGGTAGTGCTTTTTACTTTCACCATTGAGATCTGACAATTGGATGATGTGGCTGGAGTTCCTTGTTTTGTATTTCCTTTCATTCTGTTCTTGTGTACTATGATGGATGGTAATACCTATTTAATTATATATATATTCTTTTAGCCTTTCATACCATGTGAGTTGTACAATGGATGATTATGCATTCTAATTATTGCAAAGTGGCATTCGAGATAATTATATATTATTTAAATGGATTCATACTTGTAGTTATTCTTTAATGTAAATGTGTTATATATTGGTTTTAGTATTAAATTAAACTTAAATGTGATTCAACATCATGGGACCCTTAAGAATTTTAATCTATTTTATGGTATGTGCTTATTGTATGTTATTGCTTCTGCTATATTATTTCTATTGCTGTTAACTTATTATCTTTAAAAAAAAAGAGTCAGGCAAACTTAGTGAAACTTTAGGTTAATTTCTTTTGGGTTCCCTAGTAGGGCATTACATGAAGTGAAAGTAGATGTGGAGTGCTGGAGAATGGAGATTGATTAGATGCAATAGGAGCAGGACATGCTTCGACGAGAGATCACTATGCCAGGTATAAATAAACTTATGGATAATGTGTTTGTGGATATGCAATGGACTGTGAAAGTGCACTAGGAAGCTACCTAGATCCTCTTGGAGTGGCGACATGAGTCTCAGTTTGTGAATAGATAATTTATGCAACTATTGAATGCACAACTATGTGGTGGGAGGTTCTCGATACCAATAGATGTTGTTTGGTTGCAAGGGGGATCTATGCCAAGGGCCTCATTTTCTAAGACTGCACTAAGGGAAATACCCCCAGCTAGAAATCCTAACCTACCACCTCCATAAGGGAGGTCAAAATAAGTGATCCACTAGATGTTGCTTTAAATGTAATATTGTTGTTTATGTTGTAATAGAATAAAAAAAGTGTGTTGTTTGTGATTTAAAGCATCTAATATTTATTGTGATTTCTATTTTGGATATTTTGTTGATGTGTTTCAGATGTTTTAGGTATTTCTTTTGGAAATATTTGGATGTTTTGGTATTTTTGGAGATATTTGGATGTTTTTGGTGTTTTTTTTTGGAAATATTTGGAAGGTTGTCAATATCCATAAAAGTGTGAATGATGGGAGATTTATAGGAAGAGTAACCTTCACTTATGTGTGATGAGCCAATGCCAAGGTGGGTTCTTAATGACAGATGAGTACAAACTTGTGTAACATTTTGAGAGCAATAGTGCATAAGGTGGAAAAAGTAGGAAGTGTTAAACCATGAATTGCAAAGCATAATGGAAGTGTAAATTCTGTATATATTGATAGCCTTTATAGACAAGCTTAGGGCCAAAGTTAGGATTTTTCTCTAGGTGTGTGCCAAGATGGATACTCATGGTGCCTGTGAAAAGTCATTTTGGTCTATAGGAGGCTTTGATGGCTGAAAAAGGTGCTAGAGGGGCCTTGAAAAAGGTGTTTGGGCTTGAAAAGGTGAAATAGGGCTTTGAAAAAGGAGTTAGGGCTTGGAAAGTCAAAATATGGCAATGAAAAAGGCATTTAAGGCTTGAAAAGGAAAAATGAGGCCTTGAAAAAGATGCTTGGGCCTAAAAATGTGCTAAAGGGGCCTTGAAAAATGGCGTTGGTGCCAAAAAGGCACTATGGGGCCCTAAAAAGGTAAAACAGGGCCTACAAAGGCACTAATGGGACTTGAAAAAGGCATTTGAGGGCCTAAAAAGGTAGGGGAGGCCATTATGGTCTCTCAAACACATGCTTACTTATTCTATGCTGCTATTTAGTGGCAATGAAAGAGTATGATGAATATTTATGCAATCCAAAGGTTGTCCAGATTACCAATGTGTGCTTAAATTGTAAAGATGAGTCATGAAATCATAAGGACCTTTTAGGACAGCATTGATATATTTGTTGAATGGTGCTAGATCAATCATGGTCTCTGTAGCATAAATAAGGTTGGAAACCTTGTTTGGTATTGTTGTGAGAGATATGGAAGCAAAAATGCTTCATCAATCCGTGTTGTGCCAAATTCTCCAAAGCCCTGAGATATGTTTCAAGACATAACAACACTATTTAATTAATTGATGCACTCATTTACTATCTTTGCTCAAAGTTAAATAGGGAAAATAATAAGTCATAAAATATTTAAATATTTTTCAATTTAGGGCCTCACCATTGATTTCATACAAAATCGATCAAGGTACGCAACCTATCTCGAATGAGCAACAATTATAAACTGACACTAGCTTGACATGAAATCAATGGATCATCGGATTGGAAAATACAAAAATAAATTATCTCAAATTGAAGATGATATTTGTGGTATGTTTTTGATTGATTGTTTGATTTTTTTTGACTGTTTTTATGATTTTGTGAAATTGTTTGACTATTTTTAATGATTTTTGAATTTTTTTGACTATTTTTGATGATTTTTGAAAATTGTTGATTGTTTTTTATGAATTTTGATTTTTTTGACTTTTTTGAATGATTTTTGATTGGGTGTTAGTAAAAGGAGGAAAAAAGTGAGATTTGTTGGAATACAGAGATCAATGGGGCCATTTCAAAGCACATCTAGAGTTAAGGAGACCAAAAGTGGGCCATGAAGGCTAAAAGGGAGCTCAGAGAGCTATATTTGGGATAATGGAGGTGAAAAGGGTTTTTGGGACTACAATTGGAATTTATTATGGCTAAAATGGATGTTGGGAAATATTTGTGGCTACAGATATTTGAGATGTGCACTAATTTTCCTATATTCATGCCTATGATATCTTACAACATAATCAAACTCTATGTTTCCTTTGAGTTTCCCATCTTCCCTTTGTTTATGTTTTGCTAGCTATTGCTATTGTTAACTACTTATAATGCGAAGAAATCACTAAACTATAGCCCACAAGTATTTCTTAATTGGGTATGTGTAAAATTAACTCAACTATGCCAAACAGTGCGGAGATATGAAATGAAAATGCCACAAAATAAAAAAGTTGACTCAGAGAGTGTTGTTTGAGCTGTGTCCAGTTGTATTTCCACATTAAAGGACTTGTGTTGTTTAGGAAAGTTCAAAGGTGTTATCTCTCACTCCTTTTATACTAAGGGTGGTATTTCTCATTCCTTTTATACTAGATTCTTTTATTTATTTTTATTTGTATGTTTTGAATGTTTTCTAGTTGTTTTTGGATTTTTTTTGGCTTTTTGATGTTTTTTATTTTTTTTAGTAATGAGGTGCTTCCTCAAAGCTTTAGAAATAGAACCATTTGAGATGGGTGTTGTTGATGGGTTTTGCTAGTTGTTCTCCATCACAATCAGAGAGTTTGTAAGTTTCTATTGCAAGGATTCTGTGATGATATAAGCGTCATTCCAATTGGCCTCCCACTTTCCTTTCTTTTCTCTTGTTGCCTAATTTTTGGGGTTCTCATAGAGGACTAAATCTCTATTTCAAAAAAATGAGGTTTCACCTTCTTGTTGTAGTGTCTGGACAATCTATTCTGATACACTTAAAGATGTTTGTGTGTTGTGCATTGATGTTCTTTGAGGAATTTTAGCTATTATAACCATGCCACTCTATAGTCCTCATCTGACATGATATCATGAAGGTGGACTATCAAAGATGGGATTTCAACCTCTAAAGGGAGAATTGCTTTGCTACCAAAGACCAAAGAGAAAGGCATTGTACCTGTAGCCATTTGAACACTTGTTCTATATGGCCATAGGATGGGGTTTAACTATACATTCCAATCCCTACTAGTGTCATTGACAGTTCTTTTGATAATTTTAATGATGTTTTTGTTGGTGACATTTTCTTGGCCATTTCCCTAGGGATAGTAAATTGATGGTGAATGGTGGATGATGTGAAACTTTTCACATAGCTCATCAACTATTTGATTTTTTTAGTACAAGGAGTTATCTGTTAAGATGGAATGAGCTATACAAAACTAACAAATAATATGGTTCAGGATAAATGAGGAGATTTTTTTTTTGGTGGAGTCTATGAGTGGTGTTGCTTTGACCCATTTGGTAAAATATTCAGTTGCTATAATAATCTATATGTGTTTGTTGGAGGAAGGTGGGCGAATTGCACCAATCAAGTTGAAACCCCACTGATAAAAGGGCCATTGTGTGGCTAATGGGTTGAGTTATTGGGATAGAGCATGAATGATGTTGTCATGGATTTGATACTTCTTACAAGTCTTGATATAGTTGATAGAATCCTTTTCCATCGTTGGCCAAAAATAACCCATCTTTAGGAAGTTTTTTGGCTAGGGTGAAACCACTGAAATATGACCCACAAATACTGGCATGAGCCTTTTGTAGAGAAATAGTTGACTCATCAGTTTGTAGACATATAAATAAAGTGCCATCTAGACCTTTTCTATACAATATATTAGCCACCAATGTGTAACATGAGGTTTTTCGGATAAAGTTCCATTTTTGGTTTCAGGATAAGTTAGAAGGCATAATGTTATCATGTAAGTAGGCAGAAATGGATCATACCAAGGGGATTCAAGAGTGTCTAAAAGGAAAGAAATGTGAGATTCTGGTTGACTAAATGCAAGTTGAACCACCTCCTCTACTAAGAACTCATATCTTTCTTGTTGATCTGGTAAGTAGAGTAGAAAGGCCAAAGTAGCCATATCATCAACTACCCTATTCTCATCTCTAGGAATTTTCTCAAATGTAATTTGAACAAAGCATGCCTTAGGAGTATCAACCAAGTGTTTTTAATGTAGCAAATTTTCATCTTTGGTTTGATACATGTCATTCACCTGATTAATGACTAGTTGGGAATCTCCATAAACCTCTATTGCTATCAATTTCCATTCTAAAGCTAATTTAAGACCAAGAACTAAAGCTTCATATTCTACCATATTATTTGTGCATGGGAACAAAAATTTGTATGATTTTGGTATAGTCACGCCTAAAGGCATAATAAATAGAATCTTGACACCTAAACCATGATGTGTGTATGACTCGTCGAAGTAGAACTTCCATGTAATTGGCTCTGTCTAGAGGATATGTGTATCCAAAAAATTAGCTAGGATGGGATTAGAGATTTCTTGAGGTGCATTTTCTATCTGGTCTACAATTGCTTGTCCCTTTATTGATTTTCTATCAATATACTCAATTTCAAACTCACTTAAGATCATGACCAATTTAGCTAGCCTTCCTATTAATGTTTTTTTACTCAAAAGATACTTGAGTGGATAAATTTTGGCCAAGATTTTTATTTCACGAGTCAGGAGATAGTGGCATAGTTTTTGGGAAGCAAAAACTACTGTCAAACAAGCCTTTTCAATGAATGTGTAATTTAACTCATAGTTGACCAAGGTTTGACTGATTGAGTAGATAGTTCATTCTTTTCCTTGGTCATTCTCTTGTGCCAAGAGGGCTCCTATTGATTTTTTTGTCAGAGATATGTATAACAATAAGGGTTTGTGCGGCATAGGAGGCACCAAAATAGGTGGATTCATTAGGTAGTTCCTGAGAAGATCAAAGGCCTCTTAACACTGAGTGTCCCACTTTAAGACTATATCTTTGTGAAGGAGATGTGTGAAAGGTACACATTTCTCAACTAGCAAAGATATGAATCTACAAACTGATCAAAGTTGCCCTTGGAGAGAGTGTATAAGTTAATAATAGCCTGAACTTTTTTGGGATCAACTTCTATCCCTTTTGTGGAGACAATATAATGTAGGAGCTTTCCAAATTGTATGCTAAAAGCACATTTCTTAGGATTTAGTCTAACTTTGAAGGATTCCAAGCATGTGAATATCTTATCTAAAATTGGAAAATAGTCTTCATGAGTATGAGATTTTTCCAAAAGGCCATCTATATAATCCTCCATAAAGGTATGCATCATGTCATGGAATATAGTGGTCATATCTCACTTATATGTAGCTCCTAAATTTTTAAGGCCAAAGGACATGACATTCCAACTAAAAATTCCCCATGCACATATCAAAAATGTCTTATCTTGATCCTCAAGTGCTATTCAAATTTGGTTATAGCCCAAAAAACCATCCATGAGGGAGAACATATAATGTCCCATTGTTAAGTCTATGATGGTGTCAATGCTGGGCAATGGGAAATCATCTTTGGGACATGCTTTATTGATGTCCCAAAAGTCAATATAGATATGGATTCTACCATATTTCTTAGAAATGGGCACAATGTTTGATATCCATGAAGCATAGGCCAAAGGCCTAATGAAGTTTGTGTTAAGTAATTTTTCTAGCTCTATTTTGATCAACAATGCTATGTAAGGATGCATCTTTTTGATTTTTTATTTGATAGACTTAGTGTATGGATAAATGTTGAGATGATGAAGGATTAGGTTAGGATCTAACCCTGGCATGTTAGCATAAGACCATGTGAAATTAATTTGTCTATCTTTGAAGAAGCGAATAAATTCACTTCTTTCCTTAGGAGTTAATGACTATGCCAAGTGGATGATTCTAGGTTCTTTCTTTGTTCCAATGTTAATTTTCTTTGTAGGATCAATTAGGATTGATGAGATGTCTTTTTAATATTTGGGTAAAGGATCAATCATCTCATCTTTAGGTGCCATAGTTGGGTTTTCACAATCAGATCCATCATTTCTATTTTTTTCTATTTTTTTATCCAGACCTACCACAACATGGTTTGGATTGTTGGATGTGTGAAGTATTAGACCTTTGTTCATATGACTAAGATGATTGATACTAAACCCATCCATAGGTGTTTCTTTTGCTCCTAGTTTTAGAGATGGTTCAACCGCATTAAGGTATACACAAATATTAGAGTCAGTGTCAAAGTTGGGAATGTAATGAGACTCAGTTGTATCCCAATCAATAAGCTTGGGATGGATAAAGAATAATGGTTTGGGATGTGGCTATGGTTAAACTTAGATTAAGGAAATAACCTCATTTGGTGACTCATACATTGTATCTATCAAGTCTATAACGTGTGCTTCTTCTAAATAGTCAAGGAAAGTAGAGTGTAGATTTTTCACATTGCTCATAATACTCATCATCAACCTCTATTATAAAGAAATATAAAAATAAGGTCTAAAACTAGAACCCATCATTAGGTTCATCATCCTCATGTGATGTGATGTTAGGTATTTTTTCTATTTCATCTTCTAGGTCATTCTGATTTGTGTTGACTCTTTGTGGTTAAGTGAGGCTTGAATGAGAAGTGTATCATGATGTGGTTTCATAATGCATGCCTCATTTCTACTAGAATGGGGACCCCTTAGTAATTTTTTTGTCTCCTAGACCCCTAGTCTAGGGTCTAGGTCATTTTGGAGCTCCAACTAATCTCTGGGTCTAGCCTTTGTCTCTAATTGAGAGGAATTAGGTGTCAAAAATGGAGAAAGTTTTAGGATTTTAAGTGTCAATGTGAATGGATGCGCACTAGTGCACTTCATGCACATGTGCACCCATCAAGGTGTGTAAGTGCACTAAATGTGTAAATGAACACCCATTCCCTTTAGAGAAGCACACATGTGCATGTGCACACCTCCAAAGGTTGTGCACTCCGAGCCTGCGCCTTCAAAATTGCATCTCAACTTGACACACAAACCAACAATGTTAAGGCACCCAAAGGTGCACATGTGTGCACCTTCATTTAAATCCTAGCTAATAAACCTAAAAAGAAAAGAAAGACATCTAATGGAAAGGTATGCATGTGCACACATCCCCAAGGTGCGCACATGTGCAACTCTCAAAAATCTTAAGGAAATGTTAAGGATGCACACATGCACACCACATCAAGTTGTGCATGTGTACACCCTTTTTAAACAAATGGCTAATTTCCCCCTTGCACTTGCTTCGTATGTGCATAGTTTTGCACATGCACATGTACACACCTATCCATGGTGTGCAGGTGCACTAAAATGGCCTTAAAATGACCATTTGATGCACTTAGCACACCTATCAAGGTGCACTATTTTTCATTCCAGGGTTTGTGGGGGTGATTGAATTGAGGTACACCAATAGTTAACTACTAGTTACAAATTTAGAGGTTTCCAATGTACCAGAAACACATTCTTGCGATAGTTTAACTACTTCAAACATTTAGAGAAGGCCAAGCTTCCATATTTAGAGATTCCAATGACTCCCAGATCTCCTTGGGGCTTCCTTCTTCTTATCTACTTCTTTTCTTTGTTTTTCTTTCTTATCTAGGGTGATCTTTCACTCTCAACACAAATTAAGGAGACAATTACTTATAAATTTAGGAATAAAATATGTATTCCAAGCTCTTATTTTGATGCAATAATATATGATAATGATGCTCTCATTCTGAGTGTAGTTATTCTTACTGGAGTGTGTTATTTTTGTAGATTATTGTTCATGATAATAATGGAGCCAATGGGTTTGTTGTGTCGATTTGATTGTGTAGTATTTTAGTTTTGGTGTTTGCCACGTGTTGAAAATTTTTGCTAACATATCAAGTTTGAGAAGATATCACCCCATTGTTCCTACATACCTTCTCATCTCCCATGAGTGCACTCTTTGTGGCCTTGTGATTTGATAAAAAGTGAAACATCTTTCAGTTTTACTAAATTTCCATTGACAATTGCATCAGTGGATTTGAGGAAGCACTTCTCCTACTTTCATTGGTTTCCCACTTGATCTTTTCAACAATTTAACTTGCAAAAGTATTGTTATTGTGGTTTATGTTCATTAGGAATTTTCCTTTCATGCTATTTGCTTTCATCTCTCATTACCTTATCTTTATTATTTTCTTTTACAAACACTTGGTTAATTTAGGAATTCATATAGTTGCATTATTAAATTGCATTCATCATAAATAAAAAAATAAAAAAACATATCTTTTTTTTGGTGGTTAATTTTGAAACAACAAGAAAATTGATCATCTTATCTAAAATTGGTTTGAACCAACAAAGGCCTCTTTGTGAAAAAATACATTTATCTTCAACTGAGAAGATTCTAGTAGGTTGCAAGATTTCCTAGAACCTTGGAGTTGGTCCGAAATTATATTTTCAAGAGAGGAGTTTGAAAGGATACCTGATGTTAAGCATCATGCAAAATGACAACTCAATAGAAGTGGCAATAGAAGGGGGGCATAAAAACCATTTGGCTCAAAAAAATTGAAGTTGTTTAAAATTTTTACAATTTTGAAAATAAAAAGAAAAGAAAAAATTCCAAGTCTATGAACTGTCTAAAGGTGCGCAAGGTGTGTAGGTGTGCTATTTTGAGAAAGTGTGCTTTTCTAGAAGAAACACAAGTTCCTAGAACTTAGTAACTTTCAAAAGCATCATAGTGATAAAGGGATACCAAAAACTCCACCTATTCACATCACAAATTCCATCATTATTCAGTCTACATTCTACTTCACACATTCCCATCATTATGCACTATGTCTTTCTTCAATGCCCAAAGTTCTTTGAATCTAACTATTTCATTACATGAATTTCCCAAAAATCCTAAATTTTTTTTCCCATAGCTCATCTATGGATAATCATGAACAATAAAAGATAATATTAAAATTTTCAAGGAGATCTGTAATCAAAACCAGATTCAACATATGGATGTGGCATGCTACCTTTTTCCTTACACTTTGGGGGAAATGACATTCAATTGGTACCTCAATTTGCCACCGGCATCAATAAGGGATTGGAACTCGTTTGAGAGCAAGTTTCTATAACAATTCAAGATCTATATTGATCTAGCTATCCTACATTATCAATTCATCTCAATCAAGATGGATCCCCATGAGACTATTTCATAGTTTAATCATTGCTTCTATAGGATGTATCAAAGAATGGAGTTCCCATACATTGTACTACAAGAGGCTACCATCCAAATCTATTTTGGAACAATGGATTCATTAACTTCTATTTTTCTAGGAAGGCTCCCACCTAGAGACATTGATACCATTGAAAATGTCTTCAAAGAGGCTGTTACATTCACAAAGTAGGTTATGATGGCTCTAATGCCAACAATTACATATTCATGGTTTGAGCCCCAAAACATTGTACTCTTTGAGCAAAAGACTTCTCCACCTACTAAACTTGAGAATAATATGGCTAGAGAGGTTAAGGCCATAAAGGAGATGATGTCTCTTTTATCTAATGAGTTCATCAAAATAAAGTTGAATTCCTCAAGAAACCAAGGCAATCATCCAAGACAACTTGCTGCCCAGAACAATTATTCTCAAAATTAGAGCATAAATTTTGGCCTTTATAGTAACATCAAATATGAGAATAATGGTATTATAGGTATGAGACCAAGTGAAAATGGATATGAACACAACGATGTTTTGGATCAGCCTCCACAAATCATGGAGGAGCAACCTTTTTAGTTTAGTGCAATGGTGTTTGAATCATGTGATAAATCTATAAGAGGACAAAATGATGAAGATGATCAAGAGGAGTTTGTGTTCCCATTCAATGAAGAAATTCTTCCAAGTGTTGATGTTCCAATAAGTGTGGATATGCCAAGAAATATTGAGGATGCAGAAAATTTTGAAGTTCTAAAATTTCATGGAGTTGCCAAAATTCTCAAAGTTGAAAAAAATGATGGAAATGTAGAAGATCTTGAGGTTGATGATATTTTTGAATTAGAAAGTCATCAAGATGAAGATACTAATTCTTTCTACTATGATATTGATTTCTCATTGGATAATGATAATATACCTCCCTCAAAACAAGATATGCCATTAGAAGAGATGGATAGAATGCTTAATTTGCTCTCAAGCTTGACTGAGGAAATGTCTATTTGTGTGTATTCTACACATATATCAAACCATGCAATAACTGAGTCATGTACAATCCATCCATTTGGGTTCTATTCAAAAGGAATTTGTCTTGATTTCTTGTTAGCTTGGGAGATCACAAAGGAGGGAAAGTATGATTTTGAATAGGCTTCTTTGGGAAATGAGGCATGAAACACCTTGATTAATGACATTAATGAATCCTATAATTCAAAAGGAAGGCTTATGATTGAGTTTTCTAGTTGGAAGGAGCCTAAAGTTGTGTACCATGAGATAAGACCACCCAAAGGAGAAGTTACAATGTGTAAGTGTACCCCTATGGTGGCGGACTCACTAGATCAAGTGATATTTTCCCATTATCCCTTGAAATTTGATGATTTTCAATTTCAATATGATGCTAAAGGTAAAAGAACTTGTTTGTGAATTAATCATGGTCATGCAAAGTTACCACAACTTCTGATTTTGGGTAATTTGTGCCCAAATTTTGAACCAAGATTGTCCAAATTTTATTTTTTTGAGTACAAAGACAAGTTGGCTTTTTTTTTAGGACTATATGGTGTTGTTAATTACTATTACACATAATGAAAAATATACTAGAAACCACCCCACATTCTTATTATTCAAGGTTTTCTATATAGAAGTTTTTGCTTTTGTTTTATTTTTTATTTTTTTAGTCTTTTTAGTTAGGTGTTAGTTTTCTTTGAGTCAAGTCTTTTTTTGTTTGGGTTTCATTTCTTTTTGCTTCTTTTTCTTTTTTAGTCATGTTAGTTTGGGGATTAGGTGCAATCAAGACTCATTCTTGATGCATTTCATAAACCACTTCTTGTGGTTTTGACTTTTAGGAAGAGGCTTTTATTTGTCAAATCATTTAGATAATTTTGTTTCTTATACCAATTGGAGAATGAATATTATTTTAAGTCATAAAGGAATTACAATCTTGAATTCAAAATTACAAATTAATAGTTCTCAACACTTGGCAAATTTAAAGATTGACTAGCTTGATGTTTTCAAATTAATGTTGACGACAACAAGGGATAGTTTGCAACTTGTCAGTTTAGAGAAAAGGTCTTTTCAAGGAATTTCTAAGGTCACTATTTGGTGTGAGAGTTTCCAAAAGTTCTTAAAAGAGGAATGAAGAGGTTATCAAACTAAGGAAATAATATGAGAAATGGAACCAATGCATTGACCACATAGTCTAAGCATGGTCAAGGTACAAAATGAAAACAAAAAAGAGAATGATGGTGTTAAGAATGAAAGATTCCAAAAAATTTGAGAAAGATGATCTGACAATAGGGATACTTCCTCCAACTTATACAAATTTCTTCATGGAACAATCTAATGGAAATGTACAAGCTCTGTGAAGTAGGATTCAAAAGATTACTCGGGACTTGAAAAGAAAAATATGATAACCCATCAAGAGCCCTCTGAACAGATTCTATCATTTGGTTAAATAGTGATTAATACACATGATCTATGAGGATTCCCAATGAATGGACCAGTGGAGTTGAGGATTATTTCTGAGTTGTTATAGACTCATAATAGATGGCATCTTGAAATATCAAAGGAAATGAATGCACTATACATACATTGAGCTTGAAGATTTGAGATTCTGAAGTTTTGAATATTAAGGAACTTGAGAGCTATTTGAAGTGCTCAAAATTTAGTTGTTATTTAACACATGTTAGATGAATTTTTTCTGATGAAGAAATACCTTTGCCATTTCTTCCTTTATGTTGGGGCTATTTTTTGTGGTTTCAAAATGCATGTCCCATTTCTCCTACGACTAGGGACCCCTTAGTAATTTTTTTAATCTTAGACACCTAGTCCGGGGCTTGTGTCATTTTGGAGCTCCATCTAGACTCTGGGTCTAGCCTTTGTCTCTAATTGAGAGGAATTAGGTGTCAAAAATGAAGAAAATTTGAGGATTTTAAGTGTCAATGTGCATGGATGCCCACTAGCACTCTTAGCGCACATGCACACCCATCAAGGTATGCAAGTGTACTAAATGTGCAAGTGCACACCCATTCCTTTTAGAGATGTGCACATGTGCAAGTGCACACCTCTAAAGGTTGCACACTTTGAGCCTATGCCTCCAAAGGTGTGCCTCAACTTGGCACACAAAATAACAGTGTTAAGACACTCAAAGGTGCACAAATGTGCACCTATTCAAGGTGTGCATGTTTTCACCTTTATTCACATCCTAACTAAGAAACCTAAAAGAAAAGAAAAACACCTAATGGAAAGGTGCGCATATGTGCACTTCCCCAAGGTGCACACATGTGCATCTTTCAAAAATCTTAAGGCAATGTTATGCCATCAAGGTGTGCATGTGTGCACCCTTTTTAAACAAATGGTTAATTTACCCCCACACTTGCTTTGTATGTGCATAGTTGCAAACATGGACATGTGTGCACCTATCCATGGTGCATAGGTGTGCAACTATTCTAAAATGGCCTTAAAATGACCATTCAATGCACTTAGTACACCTATCAAGGTGCACTAGGTGTACTATTTTGCATTCCAAGATTTGTGGGGGGATTCAATTGGTTTTTTACTATTTTGGAGCATTTGGGCTAAGTTTTTTGTCAGTTAGGGTTTGTTTGGGTTATATTTTCAACTCTCTAGACTAATGTTTTCTTCTTTGTGTAGGTAAAAAGACATCCTTAACTTGTCAGGGTCATAACTTTTGACCTAGAGCTCAAAATTCAAAATCATTTACACCATTGGAAAGAAGAACTAAAAATCTAATTTTAGTCCCTAAAATAGCAAGCCTTTGGCTACCCAATTTTAGGGATTAATGAAAGTTTCAACTTGAAATTTTGAGTAGAAGACCTCCAAAAATGCTTAGAAAAGTTTGTTAAAAAAGATATGAAAAAGTTTCAAACATTTAATCATTTTGGATAATCTGGATGACCTTGTCTCTAACTGGGAAGGATCAAGCAGTCAAAGAGAAGAAAAAAATAAGGAATAGACTTTATAGTGCATGAAGATGTGCATAACACAAAGGTGCACAACTTTGCATAACACGAAGGTGTGGAGCATAACATGCATGTGCACAGATTATCATAACATCTTCATTCTCAACAACAGTAGAGATCTCACCTAAGCTGGTAGCCTTCACCTTCAAAGGAGTCATGCGTAAGTTTTGATTCATGAATTTGCACTAAAGATCACAGATATAAAGGTTGAACACATGATCTAGAATAAGTTCCTCATCTTATGAAACTATTAATGACAAGATTTAGTACAGATGCCTTGGGAATTAAGATAGAAGAAGTAGGAGTTAAAATGTATGAAAATTTTTGGCTATAAAGAGGGAATGAATCATCAAAAAGGGAAAAATAAGTACACTAGAGTGCTCCTAGACCTCATATGAGACAAATCCAAAAACCATTTTTAAAATTGAGAATTTTTAATTTTTGGTGAATTGAGCACCTTGCAAAAATTTCATCAAGGTGCACAAGGTGTGCATCTCCAAATGTGTGCTTCTCTAAAGGTGCACTGGAAGTTTTTGAAGAATTTAGAGGTGTGGAAACAGTTAATTTCTAGTTCTAGATTTAGAGCTTTCTAATGCAATGGAAATGCATTTTGATGGCAATTCAACTCCTACAAACATTTAAAGAAGGTAGAAAATTTTGACCAATGAAGGTAGAAAATTTTGACCAATAAAGGTCAAAATTTTAACCAATGAAGGTAGTGTTGGTCTAAATTTTTGCATGATGGAAGTCCTTTGTCCATGAATAGAAATTTTAGATTGTGTCCATAAGTGATGAATAGGGTTTCTAGATAAGTCATCCATTTGCTACCCTTTGAAATTTTTTGTGAAAACCTTATGTTTCACTCCATTCTTAAGTGGTCATGCGCAAAATATTTAAATTTTCAAATAGGGTGAATATTCTGTTGTCTTTTATTCTCTGCACCCTTGAGCCACTTTTCCTCTCAAATTCCCTAGCTTGTCTGATCTAAGTAGATTAGCCATTGTCATTTCCTTGCTATGAAAACATGGGCACTCTTTATGTATAGTGAGGTAGTGAGTGCCAAAAAGTTATAAGACGAGACCGCAATTTGAAGACATGACAGTTAGAGAATTATTTTTTGACTGATCATTCAGTCACGGACACCTAGCAAGTACTGTCAGAATAGGAAAAGGGACCCAATGGAAGCAGTTAGAAGTCAGTGTCAGAATGATGATTTGTTAATGTTTTGCTACCTTGCTATCAGAAAATTTGGTCATCTCACCACTAGCGAAGTAGCGAGGTGCTGAGAAATCAAAACACGGTGGCCTCAAAAACCATCGGAAAGCATGGTCTAACTAGGTGGCATAACAAGCAATAAACACTATGTCAGAAGTAGTTGGCAAGAGTGATAACAATTTGATGGGTCCTTGTACTTCCCAGCGTCGAGTATTGTTGAAGATTGTCAAAGCTCGCTACCTCTCTATCGAAAAAATTTAACATCTTGCCATTAGCGAAGTAGCAAGGCACTGTTAAAATCAATAGTCAACAAGACCTGGGGCAACGTGGAAGGTTGGCTAGGCTCAAGGTAAAGTTTTATGGATTTCTAGCAGTGTAGATTTTCCTACATCAGCACTGCCTCAGACTGATAAAGCATTTAAGAGATCCCAATCATTAGATCAAGTTTCAATTAATGATCCTCACCATCTCACTATAAAAAGTTGCATGAGGTTTAGTCTATGTGACATAGCAAGCATGGAAACCACCACCTTTCAGGGTTCTTGGTGTAATTTGTCCACCTTTGATGTAACCTCAGATCAACGGCTATCCCTGTCTCGCCATAAAGAGTTGCTCAAATGATACGTATAGCAAGATAGTGACCAAAGCCCCACCATTGTCTTCTAAGCAGTACAAGCAATATATCATCCGCAAGATCGAGAATGAATCGATGGCTATCACTGCTTCACTATGGCAAGGTGCTCATTCTTTATGTATGGAAAAGTAACGAGCTATTGACACGTGTCCTCAGTCACCAATGGATCCAGGCAAAGATGTGATCAAGGAAGGCACTGCATATGTGGTCAGTTTTTATTGGATTGACTGGCCAACTTGATCGTATGATTTTGAAGATTGATAGCACAAGTTTTAAATACTGAAGGGGGTGGCACTTTGTATATTAATGAGATATGAAAATTTTTGCATGTGAAAGAAAAAATAGGGTGTAACTTATAAAATTTTCTCAATTGCACCTTATGCAAATAAAGATTTTGAAGTCTTTTCTGAATAGGATCTTTTACTAAGAGGATTGTGTAGATTTTGGCACAAGTGCCAAACAACATAAAAGAACTACAGATAAGAGATTTCCAAGTGAGTATTTTACTTTAGTCTCTGAAGTGTTGCAGTCTTGCATGGTGTAGCAGAAATGGATCCAAAGAATTCACTAACTCTTAGATTGTGGATAGTAGAGGGATTACTTGACAAGAGTAATTGGATCCCTAGTGTTTCTTCCTCTTGAATTGGTTCAAGTTTTTTTGAAAGGTGGTTTGCGAAGAGGAAGTTGTTTGTCTCGTATGTCAATATGTGGAATTTTGATCGAGGAAGACTAGTAATCCCAAGTGTTTCTATGGGTTGTGATCAAGTTACTAAGGTAGTGAGGGGAGAAAAGAATGAACTTAATAAAATAGAAACCCTGTCAGCAGTAACACCTTTCTCTAAGGAAATTTGCAAGATGGCACACTTCAATGCCATGGTAGCAGAAGTATGTAGGACCCTGTGCAGAATTTTTAGAGAAGGTGAAGAAGATTTTATACCCATGGGCTTCATGCGAATAGTCCTTCTAAATTTTTGTTAGTACACGTATTTTTGTGTTAGTAGGTCACAAATTTTGGTTGAAATCTAGTTTTGGATGCAGACGTGGTTGGCTAAGCAAAAATTGCTCATTTTGTTATATTTGACAACCACATTATTTCCATACTCGAGTGTTGTTTCTTAAGGGTTAATCCCATTATCTTAAGGAGTTGTATTAATCAACAAAGAGTGGGAAGTAAGGGTGTTTCTCCCAGTACCGTGATGATGGTAAAACCCATGGGTTCAAGTCAATTTGCAATCATTAGATTAGATTTTGTCATGGGCAAGCTGAGCAGTTACATATATGACAAAATCACAGTTGGAGCTAAATCAGCAAAAGGATGTGATAGATAGAAGCCCGCAAGAGAATATATGGTTTGCATAATTTCCTATTAATCTGTTCTTTTCAGAAAGATGTATTCATCTTCTTCTTGTAAAGGACACCTATCATTTTCTCTTAGCCTAAAGCTTGTTGCATCTCACACTATATAAGTGAGATCCCAGGGCTAGAGAAAGAGTCTGAATTCTATTTTTCTAAGTGATATACTTAGTCTATTTTTGGTCCATTATTTTGAGCAAAAAATTTGTGGTATATTTTCTCTATTAGATCTTGAGAATACATGAATATAGAATGATCTGTGTTTCTTTTTGAAGGTCATTATGAGTTTACTATAAATTGTATACAATTTTCAAGGAAAATGAATACAAATTGTGAGCTATCCCCATATCAGTTCTTTCTAAACTTTGTCTCCTTTTGATTACTTGGTTATCTTGATGTTGTATGAGTAAAGGCTTGTGCAATTGAATGCAATTCAGTTAGGTTGTATATCTATTCATCACTGCTATTAGCTCAATGGATTAAGTAAAAGCTTTGATGAATTTGATAAGATTGCTGTACTAGTGGAAAGGATTTTGAATGATGAATTCTAATAAGAATTGTTGATAAAATTTGTTGTAAGACAAGAAATTAGATCTAGAAAATTGTAGTAGACTCTGAACCCTAATGGATTAGGCACTGACCAAATTTGATCCATCTGAAAGAGAAATGTGTCACAAATGGTTGTCAAAAATGTAGAATTAAATCAATCTTACTTTTATTTCCTGAATATTTTTAAAGTTGGCCTATACTTGTTTGCATGGAATGTTTTAGCTTCAATTAGCCACTATTGTTGAGAAGACTTATAGATCTATAACAGAATTTTGGCCATATCTACTATATGGGATATGTTTATCAAATTCTCAAGAATTGTACATGTATTTGAGGATTTGAGATGAGAATCAGAATGAAACTAAAATAATCCTCAAAAAATGTTTCCCAGTCTTGAATCATCCCTAGGTATACCCACCCTAGTTTTGCAGAGCCAGAAGAGTAGAAGACTACCCGTGATTTTGTTGAAGTTGGGCCTAGATCATTTTGCACATACAATTGCTAATAATAATTGGCCAGTCTTTAGATTGTGTGAGTATTGTCATCTTGGTATTAAGCATTTTTTTGCTTAGTAGTTTTAAAACACCAACAAAATGGTGACTCTACTGGGGAGTCAAAGAAGGAACTCAATGATAAGGATCTAGAAATCTCTGGTGTATATTGTGCACATTCAAGTTTTGTATTCAAGGTTTCATGTTCCCTAGTTAAGTTTTATCCATTTGTAGTAGTATCTTTGAGGTTGCATGTCAATTGTATTGCTAAAAGGTGTTCTTCTTTAGTCGATTCAGCCGATTGTTATTAGCCAAGTACTGTTGTAATTTCAGAGTTAGAATTGTTTAACAATGGTTTCTCTCTTGTAAGTGTTTAAAAGTTTTGCAAAATTTTACAAAGTGAAATTCCAGTTAAGATCTGTCATGTATGATTTATGTTTTAAAATCTTTCTCATGATAGTGAGTGGCAACTCTCTCTAAAGAGATCTCTGAACCAGTATAGATCGATTACCTATAAATTTTTTCAAGAGTTTTCAATTGAAATAAGTAGATCTGAAAGTTGTGTGAATTTTCAAGCAAGAAGAGAGATCTTTATAAGTTTTTGACCAATAAGTTTCGAAGTGTTGTTTGATTTGTTGTCATAAGATTTTTGAATGATAAAAATGAATCACATTTTTGATTTCATTTAGTTGTCCTCAAGGAGATGGTGACTCTACAAAGTTTGATCAGCGGTGTAAAGGAATTTCAATCTTGCACCTATGCCAACCAATAGATCAATGTTTTCAGTAGCAACACTTGAGGTATTTTACAATTTCATGTGATTTTATTTCCATGAAAGTAAGCTTTACATATGTGTTCTCCATCAAGTGTGTTTTAGCACTAAGAAGAGGAGAATAGTTTGAAAAGTTTCATACACTTCATTGATTAAGTTTTAGCTTGTTGTTTTAAAGTTGTGAAGTGTATCTGAAGTGTTTGTTTGGTAGAGGGTTGTGTAGATCTCCAACAAGTTCTAAATCAAACTTATTAGTGAATGAGTTTTGTATCTTTCAAGAATGTCAAGATTCATTTCACCTAAGATGCAACTAGTTAATGAAATTCCTAGATCCATCTCTACCAAGCGGTATATGCCATTGTGTTTTAATGGTATTCATGGTTTGTCAAATGTCATTCCTAGTGATGTTAGAAAAAGTTTTCCTAAGTTTAATGGGAACCATCTTGTTCCAGCCAGTCATCATATTGAGTTGTTTGCTGATTTGATGGGTGACTGTGAGATTGCCCATGAGGATGTGCACATGAAGTTATTTGTTCAAACATTAGAAGGTGATGCTAGAGACTGGTTTTCTTTCCTACCAACATGTTCTATTTCATCTTGGGGTGAATTGCATTCTGCCTTCATGGAGCAATTTGGAGAAAGGGTAAACATATCTAATTCATATGACAAGTTCTTAAAGATTCATATTCATAATGATTAACTTGTCTCTCAATTTAACATCAGATTTGCAAGAGTTTTGAATGAAATCCATGAGAATTATAGACCTAATGATCAAATCTATTTAGCAGTGTATTTTGATGCATTTGATAAGAAAATGAACTATCTACTAAGGGATAAAGAACCACAGACATTATATCAGGCTTTTGTGACCACTAGGGATATTAAAAATAATTTGAAGTATGGATTGACTAGAGGTCATTTTTCTATGTATGATTGCCAGTATAATGTGTTTGAAAGAAAGGATGAATGTGGTGTTGATGCTTCAGTTTCAAATAAGCATATCAATACCCCTGCTGTAGGTTTTAATCAAGTGGAAAATTTAGACCAGAATAAGTGTATAAGTAAGTTTAGCTTGGTTACAAATGATGACACACATGTTCATGATGCTACAGTAGTAGGATGTATCTCAAACTTTGATAGGGTTCATCAATGTGTTGATATTGTAGATCAAGAATTAGTTACATTAGCAAGTTCTTATGATGTTGATTGTATACATGATTCTATTGCTAATGAAGTTGCTGCACCTAGATCTCAGTTTTGTGCAAGTAAGGAAGCTAAGAGTTGTCTCCATGATCATGAGTTTGATGTTGCTGATCCGACATGCCATGGAAAGGTGATACAAAATGAAGAATATGAATTACACTTATCACAGTCACAGTCAGAAGAACATAGTTCACATGTTTCTAATGTCTCAACAGTAGATGGTAATATAGATTCACTTGATTAGTTAAATAGGCAAGAAATGATTTATCTTCTCCATAGAGTGCATCATGTTGAGAATGTTATTAAATCTAAATTTGAAAGACATTCATATCAATGTGAGTATGATGAAGCTGAAAGTCATGTCTCAACTGATGATAATAAAGTTGCTAATCCAGTGTATTGTGAAGAGGTATCATGTGAAGACAATAACGAGAGAGGTTACTAAAGTCAAGAAGAGGAAAGTTCTAGTGTGTTTTTGTCTTCATGTGAATCAGATGCAAATTGGGAGGAAGAAAGCAATGATAGAAATGAGTACTCTTTTATCAATAAAGGTATGAATTCTTCTTTTGAATTTGAAAAAGAAAGTGCATCTCAGCTTTTGTGTTATACAAATCAGTTAGCAAATGAAAAATATGAAAGTGATTTATCAAAAAAGTATGAAGATAAAGAGATGGTGAAGTCAGTTGATGCTAATGAGTTTGAATATGGAGATTTTAGGGAATAATTATCAAGTGTTTTTATATTAGACAGTAAAGATTCAACATATAGTGAGATTCTTAAGAATGAATCAGGGTCTATTTGTAATAATTATCCTAAACAAGTGGATAAAGAGGATGAAATTATGGACATTATATTTTTGGTAGAAGAAATAGAAAGGGAGTCTTCATATAGTTCTAACTTTTCTTCATACGCTGAAATTTTCCATGAGAATAAAATGGGTAGTGAATTTAAACTATATGATAACATTTTATATGATGATGCTTGTGAGGATGAGCAACTCATGTTTTGTCCTAATGTTCAAAAGGGATCAATGCATGGAGTCATTAACCCATTTTTTGAAGAAGATATGGAAAGTCTAGATTCAGCTGAGAATGAGTTTAATTATCATACATTATCTTACTATTGTGAGAGATCAGATTGTTCTTCATTTGGATATGATAGTGAAAGTATTGATGAGATTGCATCTTATGAAATTGATAACAAGGTGTTTGATGAAGGTGTTTATGAAAATCAGCATGCACCTTGTAATGAATTTTATGATAAATATTCTAATGAGATGACTAACCCACTTGCTGATCTCAAAGAATCATTTGAAGATCTCAGATTATTTTTAGTTTCTAACATTGATGACATGTGTGAGTACCAGTCAGATTGTTCTTCAGAGTACCATCCAGATATGCACAAGGATACACAATTTGAAGGTATGAGTGATCCTCTTCCTCAAGTTGAATATGAAACTTTCATATTTGATATTGATAGCATGCATAAGTCATTCAATGGAGAGGATTTTTAGTCTAATATGTTTGAGAATGCTGATCAGAACCTTTATAATGAGCAAGTGGTTGCAAGTGAATTTAGTTTTTATATGCATTATGAAGGTGAAGTTGTAGTTTTATTTTTACCAAGAGAGTTGATTCATGATGCTAAGTTGATTGGTGAAATTAATAAAAGAAATATTTTTAGTTTAACTCATGCATGTTCAAATGAGAATCAAATTTATGATAGAGGTAAAAGTTTTTGTTGAATTTCGGTGGCCCAGGGCCATTGTTTATACATAATCTTAGTGGTAGCTTCTTGCTTTTGGAAAAGCTATCCAAGAGGAAAATTTTGGGAGTACGTATGTGTTCTACTTCTCCCAGAAATTCTGAGCGCTCACTTGAATCCAGAGAATTCAATTTCCCTAGACAGAGCCACTGTTGGTCTAAATTTTTGCATGATGGAAGTCCTTTGTCCATGGATAGAAATTTTAGATTGTGTCCATAAGTGATAAATAGGGTTTCTAGATAAGTCATCCGTTTGCTACCCTTTGAAATTTTTTGTGAAAACTTTACGTTTCACTCCATTCTTAAGTGGTCATGTGTGAAATATTTAAATTTTAAAATAGGGCGATCATTTTGTTGTCTTTTATCCTCCACACTCCAAGCCACTTTTCCTCTCGAATTCCCCAGCCCGTCCAATCTAAGTAGATCAGTCATTGTCATTTCCTTGCTATGAAAGCTTGGGCACTCTTTATGTATAGTGAGGTAGTGAGTGCGAGAAAGTTATAAGATGAGACTACAATTTGAAGACATGACAGTTGGAGAATTGTTTTATGACTGATCATTCAGTCACAGACACCTGACAAGTATTGTCAGAATAGGAAAAGGGACCCAATGGAAGCAGTCAAAAGTCGGTGCCGAAATGATGGTTTTTCAATGTCTCACTACCTTGCTATCAAAAAATTTGGTCATCTTGCCATTAGTGAAGTAGCGAGGTGTCGAGAAATCAAAACACGGTGACCTCAAAATCATCAACAATCATGGTCTAACTAGGTGGCATAACAAAAAATAATTACTATTTTAGAAGCAGTTGGTAGGAGTGATAATAATTTGATGGGTCCTTGTACTTCTTGGCACCGAGTTTTGTTGAAGATTTCCGAAGCTTGCTACCTCGCTACTAGAAAAATTTGACATCTCGCTGTTAGCAAAGTAGCAAGGTACTATGAAAATCAATAGCCTGCAGGACCCAGGGCAACGTGGAAGGCTGGCCAGGCTCAAGGTAAAGTTTTATGGATTACCAATGGTGCAAATTTTCCATCTGAAAGATAAATGTGCCACAAATGGTTGTCAAAAATATAGAATTAAATCAATCTTACTTTTATTTCATGAAGATTTTCAAAGTTGGCCTGTACTTGTTTTCATGGAATGTTTTAGCTTCAGTTAGCCACTATTACTGAGAACACCTGCAGATCTATAGAAGAATTTTGGCCATATCTGCTATATGGGATGTGTTTATCAAATTCTCAAGAATTGTACATGTATTTGAGGATTTGAGATGAGAATCAGAATGAAACTAAAATAATCCTCATATAGTGTTTCCCAATCTTGAATCATCCTTGGGTATACCCACCCTGGTTTTGCAGAGCTAGAAGAGTAGAAAACCACCCATGGTTTTGTTGAAGTTGGGCCCAGATGGTTTTGCACATACAATTGCTAATAAGAATTGGCTAGTCTTTAGATTGTGTGAGTGTTGTCATCTTGGTATTAAGCATTTTTTTGCTTAGTAGTTTTAAAACACTAATAGGTAGAAAATTTTGACCAATAAAGGTAGAAATTTTGACCAATGAAGGTAGAAAATTTTGACCAATGAAGGTAGAAATTTCTACCAATGCTTGGGTGTAAATTTTTTTTAGGCATTCTATAAAACAATTCACATGCCTTGCGTATGATATGACATTTTGCATGCATCTTGAAATCTCTCATCCAGCTGATGATGGAGAGTGGTCTGAAACAATGATGCTAAAAAATAGACACAATCAAATCCAAAATGAAATTGCATTACAAATGGATTGTGGAAATCTGATATTGTTAATTTTGCATGCATGTCTACCAGGACAATCACAACTTAAACATATATATTTATATGTTTAAGTTGTGATTGTTCTGGTAGACATGCATGTAAAATTAACAATATCAGATTTACACAATCCATTTGTAATGCAATTTCATTTTGGATTTGATTGTGTTTGTTTTTTAGCATCATCATTTTAGACCACTCTCCATAATCCATCATCAGCTGGATTGGAGAGTGTAGGATGCATGCAAAATGTTAAATCATATGCAAGGCATGTGAACTATTTTATAAAATGCCTAAAAAAAATCAACAGTAACTAATCAAATTGTCATAAACACTAATAGTAACTAACATGCTTCTTCATTAATATGCCTGATACAATAAGAAAACTTGGCAATTATGCACAACATATTATATACAAAAAGGAAATCATTTAGGAGATATAGAATTTGAACAACTATATGTTAAGAGTCTACAATTTGTATCACTTGCCTGAGTCTGACACTTGAGAATAAGTTTGTCATCCTCCCTGCAGTATGTTATGATGGCCTACACATCCACAAAAGTTCCAGCATCTCAAATTTGTATAATATGATTTTTTTGGTAGTGAATGGACATGATTGACAATGAATCATCATATAAAAAGACTCCCATGTGAAGCATGATTAGCAAAGGAAATGAATATGGGTGATAGGGAAGAAAATTCAATAATAGAGGCTCTTAACTTTAGTTACAGTAATGATATGGGTGATGCATAAATGCCTCCTAGATTCACATTCCATCCCATTGATGAAGAGCTCATAACACATTATCTCATTAGAAAGGTTTTAGATAGCAATTTCATAGGAAGGGCCATTGCTAAAGTGGACCTCAACAAGTGTGAGCCTCAGGGAGGGTTCAATTCCCTCCTTTATTATTCACTATGCGTATAATACCACACACCCATTTGATCTCAAATGATGATATGTACTGAATGTTGAGTGTCTATGTTGAGTGCTCAAAAACCATCCATTTCATGCCTTCATCTATACACAATGTCTTTCTAGTTTCTTTCTACTCGCACACCCATTTCATTTCATATGATCATCTAAAAATTGTGTCACTCTAAGCTCTCAATTGTTTCCTCTTGATTGATCATCTCATAACTATTGAATGAGAGCTTTGGGATAAGCTATAGGCATCCATCAAAGCATAAAGGATTTTGTCAAATGGTATAGATGAAGTAGTAGCATTTTCCTTGGGAGACATGCTTGCAAAATGGAAGCATAGATAAGTCATGTGAACTATTTGATAGGATGCCTGAACGTAATGTGGTCATCAAAAGCCATAGTTGCTAGATATGCACAAAATAGATATATTGAGAGAATATATTTGTTTAAGTTGCAACTGCCCTAGTAGACATGCATGCACAATGTGGAGTCCTAGATGAATAGTTCAACTGTCATATTGTTGTTTCATTGAGATCACTCCTATCTTGTTTAATCCTGCATGTGCCTGGATAGTAACTTGTAATACATGTCAATTCTAGTCATTCCATGAGTATTGAGCCCCCATCCTCATGAAATGATTTCCATTATTCTTAAATTCTATTGCAGCAAATAAATAGTTAAAAGAAGTCACTGGTTCTGCAATTGGTGTGGTAGCAAGTTTAACACAATGTGGAAAACATCAATTAGAAATATGGATGGTTAATAACTCTTATCAATGCATTAATAAAGAAAACCAAATTGATTTGAGACTCCAAAGGATCAAGGAAATCTTGCAAAAATTGAAGTTTTATTGCTTGTGGTATTACACCAGTCCATACACCCAACTCCCTCTTCTATATCTGTAACAACGACTCCCTCTTACATATACAAGACTTCACAATATAACCAATTCAACCAATTGTCTTTGGGTTGAAAGGTTCAAGTCTAAAACTAATACTTCCCTCCAAAATGTAAATGACCATTATATATTTGAAAATTTGAACTTAAAACATAAATCAGCTTAATAAATCTACATGAACAGTGCACAAATGTTTTATATTCATCTAAAGAGGTTCTTATAAATCTAGTTCTTCTTTCAATCATTTTATCTTTATTATTCCTAGCTAAAAGAAATGAATATTTCTAAGTTTTTGAATCTATATGAACAATGCACAACTTTTATTCAACAAAGGTATGAAGAATACTCGTGATAGATAGTCATTGTCAGTACGCTCCAGAATACTGTCAGCTGGCTTGTTCTTGTATGTTTTGATTGTCTCCAAGTAATGAGCACACTCTTCCACACTGCAATCTCCAAACATCAATCCTAATTAAAGGAAAAAAAATCTCCTATTTAAAAGAAAATAGAATAGTTTTTCATGCATGTTTGACCCTATGGTCTAAGTGTTCCTTGTTGGGGTAGTACAAAAGACCCGTGGTGTCTTCCTAGGAAAGTCTATAAGAGGTTGGAACACAGTAAATTAGAAGAAAATCCTAGTAACAAATGTATAATGTATAGTAATATTAAAACCTAGAAGGATTGCTACCAAAGAGGCAAAACTGATGCTAAAGATAACAATTTGATTTTGGAAAGTGCAGTAAAAGCGATTGCAATAGATGATCTAGAACTCAATTATGAAGTATTTTCCAAGACTTCAAAAATTGTGGCAAAACATTCATGTGACCCAATATTTTAAAAAAGAAGCCCCATTTTATACATTTGTGAAGTTGTATATTAAAAGTGTTACTCAACATTTTGACTTTTACTAGCTTTGAGGATGAGTCTCTTTAAGGAAAAGGGCATGTTGTGTGCCTAGACACAAAATAACATTATACTTGTTTTCTAGCCTATAGCCCTAGTTCCTAAAAATACATCTCTTCTTTTCAAAATGCAATAGATAAAACCACCATTATTTGAGTACTCTTTTTTTATAGTTACATTCCAAAAAAATAAAAAAAGAATCTCAATTATCCTTCTGCAAAAGTGATCAACAGATTATACTTCACTATCTAGCATCCATATGCTAAAGTCTTCTCTTGTCTATTTAATTTCAACTGTGTTCCAAATAATGTTATCAGGTAACTGAGCTCCAATTACTAAATCATTGCAGATACAACACAATGATTTGAATTCACCTAGTTTTGGGGGAGATTTTCTTGCAATGCATCCTAGAGAAACATATCCAGGAGGAGCCTAAGGTAGCCAAAATGAGATACTTTCCATGCCTCTATGTTTATATATTTGTCCCATTTTTATGAATTCTAATGGTGGTTTTAAAAGAACCCCATCATTTAGGTCATGAAGCATCAAAATTTCATTTGGAGGCTCAAATCTACATTCCAGAACATTTCAACAATAGGAGAAATGTTAATAATAGTAGTTGCTTGAAGTACAAAATAAAGAAAAGCATTATAGCAATTGACCTGTACAGTGAAGAATTGAACATGTAAGGAAGATAGTAAAGAACCAAGATTGATGTACAAAAATTAAAAAATAAAGATAACGTGTTCTTTTCCTATTAAGGTATAAGTGGCATCTATTGCTGTTGTTGTTGTTGTTGAATGGGTGCAACTCTAGACTGCCTAACATTAGATCACTGTCCTTGTTGTGGTTGAACTAGAGGAAGATAGAAATTTGGAATAGGTGCATTTCTTGGCCTAATACTAGGGACAAGTTGCTGTTGATAACCAAATCCACTAGTCTACAAAAAAATTGGCATCAGATCATAAACTACCAACGAAAATAATGTTGAATGAAGAACTTGCAAAAATTTGGAATGGTTTTCCAAGCATGACATGCTAAAAAGGGAAATTTGTTCTTATATAAGAACATAACAAATAAAAGCTGATGAACATTGAGCTTTTCATTTTAGATCAGTCACAAAACAAAAGTTGACACATCCTTTTCTTAAAGACGAGCATAGAGCCATTTGCAAGGTATCAAAATTAACTTTGAATTGATTAGCATAGATTAACAACATCAACAACAAATATATCAAAAAATATGAATATATATCGTATTTACTTGAGGTGGCATGAGTGTGGGTGGCCCCTATCCATAGAACATTGGTTGTCTTAGACCTGGACCTTCAAGAGGGTATATAGGAAGATGAGTTGGCATACCTTGTGCCATGCCAATCAGATTTCGCATTTGTGAGAATTGCACCTACATAAAACAATCAAGAGATGCCAAATTAGTATGGCATTTCCACTGATAGATTAGTAATAATTTCAACCAACCAAATAGACATTGTGAATCAATAATTCCCAGAGTCATACTAGTTACAACAATATTTTGAGTAAGAAAATACATTCTAGTAATAAACACACATTTAGGAACCCAACAATTCTTAAATTTCTACCCAGACTTAACCATCTAACCTACTGACTATATTATTAATACCCTTCCACCCCCTATAACCTCATGACCATTCTTTCCTACTCTTATCAAAAATAGTTCCATCAAGATAGCTCAAGTCCATACTAAATGTCTTAATGATTGAGTTTCTATATATAGTTATCTTATTTTAGGACACCAAAATGGGTTTTATCCCCTCACACAAGTAAACAAACTATTAAAATATCCTAGATTTGTAATTATAAAGCTTTGCTTTGAACAAAATTCCACAATCAAATTGTGAACTAGAGAATAGTGCAAGGCCACATAGGCAATTACTTCCCACAAATACTATGATAAGAAAAGATAATGCTCACACGCTACTTGAGATCTGAAACAAAACAAACTTCAACAATACATTGCAATATATATATGGATCTTTTGGCACTATTACTAAAATCATTTACCTTCTAGGTAAGAACATAAGTTTGTTTCAATATAAAAATCTTCAAAAGGAATTTCATATCAGAAAATAAAAGTAAGAAAAAATAAATTAAATTGCAATGCACTAGGAATAATATAGCATATAATGAGTACTAAACCTCAATTGAACAAAAGACTATACAATGGCTTCAATAAAACTGATGCTACACCTAAACCATCACTTGTAGCAAGCTACTTGAAGATTTGTAGTACAAACCATCCCAGAGAAAAACCTCTAATTTTAAAAAACTTTAGCTTTTACTGGGTGAAGCTTTACTTTTTGCCTTGGCAAAGTCAACCAGGTCTTCAAATGGCTTATCTTTAGGTTTAACTTGTTTTCTAGAAGTTAAAGATTGTTGTGGATATGCATTATTGTAAGTTCCATCATGAATGGAGATGTTTTGTGTCCTTGATATCAACTCATCATGTGTTGATTCACTATAACCATGTGTACACTGGCCAGAACCCAAAGCTTGTTGTTGCTAAAAAAATTGATGTCTCTGATTGTGCTTTTCTGGAGGAGGGGGAATAACTATAATAACATTGCTATCATATATGGGAGGTCCTTGTAGATTATCTACACCTTGTGATGTATTTTGTGATTGCTACACTTCCCAAGGAGCGAGAGGAAGGCTTTCAGAAGTCTTTTGTGTTGATACCTTTGAATTCTATGATTGTGGCCCATTTAAGAGAATTGATTGTTGTGGACTACGAGGCTACCCTACTGGATTTGACCATTGCAAACCCTAGCTAGATTTGTCAAAATATGACTCTAGGCCATGGTGTGGAAACTTCTAGTATTCATTCTATTGTGTTAATGACATCCCTGAAGAGTAACCTCCATTTTGATATGAAGATTTTGATTATGAATTCAAAGGATATGGAAAAGTTTTCTAAGAAAGAGATACTAGTGGTGAATGTGTGTATTTCTCATTGACTATGCTAGTTGTTGGTGGAGTTGCAGCAGTTGGTGACTTGTAAGCATCACCACTAAGGAAATCCATTGTCTGCTCAATTTTTTGGCCATGAGTATCAATATTTTAAAGTCCTGGTGGTGGGGGTATCAATGGGAGTAAACCTATTCACTGATTCTTTTTAGTGTTATCAATTCTCTGATGAGCTTGTGCATTGGATCTTGACCTACAATACATAAAATATTGTTATTTCTCTTTTGATTTTTCTCTATAGGAGCCTGTCAAATCATAGTACATGGATTTAATAGATGAAAGGAACTAGTTGAAAGAATTTGATGAGTAATTACATTATTTAAAAATTACACAAACCCATGGCATGTGTAAGAAACATCTTTGCAAAGCTTCTACAAACACTTTCAAAAATACTAAATTACCAATTGTTTAAATCAACAATCACATTTCTATAAGAACTAGCCATCCAAAGATAAGCTACCTATGAGCTAGTTGTGTAAATTATTCTCAATCTCATCTTCCTCATGGTTGACACTGACAAGAGGAGCCACATGAGTTGATGTTCTTTTTCACGTAACAAGAGACCCTGTAGTAATGGAGTCATGTTTTCGTAGCACACGATCCAATTCATCATTCAATGCAAGACCCTAACCAAGAAGCTCCTTGTCCCTGCATTAAATTTGAAATAAAGGTGAACCAACTAGATAATGGGCTAATAAAACATGCTTTATTGCTAGTGAGAAGCATTAAAAACTATATTAATGGTATGTTAGCCTGCACACCCAGATTTTGGGTTAGTTCAACCCTGGAGATTCCTAGGGTCTTGTCAAATGGGTCATACCAGACAATCCCTCTATTCTACAAACCTCAATGGGTGGTCCACATTGACTGTCCAAGCAACTGCCTCCTCCAAAAATTGGCATAGCAGATGCCTATGTACCAATTTTTGGTGCCTCCTACATTAAAGAAACCTATTTTGAAGATATTGGTTGAAACCTTGGTTTGGTTGCCTTCTAGGATTTCTTCCACATCTATGGCATCTTCTACCACTTTGGTGGTGTTGGTTTAAGCAGCCCTGTGCAAAAGCTGTGTAAAAATTACAACACACACTTTTGACACTACCCCAATTTTTGAGGTTGTTACACTGAAGCAACCAAACTGTGTCTTGTATTTTCATTAGGCATAACTATGAAAATTAGTTACTCTATGGAATTTGAAATTCTTTTACCTTGGTAGATTACATGGCCTTTTCATAGATTGATTACCTTGACAATAAATTAGTTTTTTCAATGATAATTATGTAAAAGCTCTTATGCCAAATTTTAATTTGACATCTTATTTATTTATTTATTTATTTTGGCTTGACAGTTTAGGCACCAAAAGGTGAAAGGTATAAGGAAACAATACAAAATTATAACAAACACCCCTCTGCACAACAATACAAATATAGTAGAGCAATGAACTTTATAAGTTAGATGATAAATCAAACATAAGAATAAGAGTAGAGTGTGCCACATACGCTCAATCAAGTACAATAAATTTTTTACTGAAAGCAAAATATTTTAAACACTAAGGCAACTATCATTTTACCCATGATAATATTCTAAAGACCCATATGATGCTGATTACTAATTTTATTGTTTAAACATTGCACAATAAATATCTATCATTACAATAAGTTTGGCATTCACATTGAGGTAGCATTTTTTTTCATGGAAATTTAATTTGTCATATGAAATTATGTAGAATCCAAAATGAATTGAATCCCAATTTTTTAACAAATCTATCTACTAGACCCTATTACCCAAACTAGAATTGGTGTCTCTGATGAAAGTTAGCACTTAAAATGATTACAATGTTTCAACATAATAACTTACAAAGGACATCCCAGTATTTTAGAGTTTTCACTCATTTCAAAAATAATTTTACCAAATTCATCTTAAAACTAAAACAATGGATTCCAAATGAAAATCATAAACATAAAATGTAACTTATGAAGTTGTATTGAAAAGATGCATCACACACTGCTTGTAAGTACGACATTATCCAACAAGATCTATAATGACTTCTAGCTTTAGACCTTGCATATTGTAGCTATTCTAGTAGATTTGAAGCATTGATTGGAAGCATGGTGGTTGTTTCATGTCCTTGGTTGGGAGCCTAAATTAATAGATGTAATAGGAGTCAATAATCAATAAAAGACAACCTACTTCCAACTGTCAATTCAACTTTAAGATATCTGATGATCATCAATGCAGTTCTACTTTCACAATATCAACAATCCTAAGTATTAAGTCCTAGAGATCATATCTATCCTCTGCCTTGACTAAGAATCTGGATCATAATTAGCTTATCATTTTAATACAAGAAAGTCTCAGTACTACTTGGTACTAATATTAATGCAATATCCAGTTAACATAGGGTTGCTTCAACTATTGAAAAATATTGATATCAACATTAAGTTATGTGTGGTGATCTCAAAATATGAGCTACAATGATTACTTATATCTATTTTACAAAATAATTTCTTCAATAATGACCAAAGCCTAATCTACAAGGATATTACACCCATGCTTCACATCTTTATTAATGTCATAAGTCTACAAAGCACGATACATGTTATTAATCATTGTGAGCAAAGAGAACTTGAGGCCAGTACCAGTAGGGAACAATACAGTAACTTACACTAAAACATGTTATCTTAAGAAATTGTGATAGAAATCCTCTATTTTAGTAAAAGTCCTCAAAACTTGGATAGAAAATAAACATGAAAGACATGAAAAGAAAATGATAAAAGCAATATAATAAAAAAATTGAAAATGCATTTTTAAAAAGTAGTAAAATAATGCCAAACTACAATCTAGCAATCTGATCCATATTTATTTATCAGTGATTTCATATGACTATAATTTAGAGAAATAATTCATATTATCTAAGTAAACAATAGTGTTGAGTAAACCACAGTATATCATCAAACTTTATGAAAAGGCATAAAATCCACAAGTTGTGCTTCATGGACAGAACCCTTAAACTTCTAATTCTAGAAAGGAAAACTTATAGGCCAACTCAAATCCTCTAAGTCCCATAGAATGCTAAGATGTAATAGATTTGGAGCCATAGGCACAAGAAGACATGTGTATAAGGAGGAGGACTCTACCATTGTACCCACTTTCTTGTGGTAACAATATTTACACATAATATCTCCATACCAGACCACATACCCCAGATCTTCGAGATTATATAACCTTCTCCATATCTAATTTTCTAACAACTATATTAAATATTGTGTACTTAAAATCATATTCATGTATTTATGTACCTTGAATCTATGTGATATCACTATCCCTGCACCTTCTGTCTATATATCTTTTTCTAGGCATCCATTGCCATAAAAGAAAAAAATGTTTGCTCATATATTATAGACCTTAATTCCACACTGGTTAGTGAAAGAGGGAAGTAGTTTTAATATGGGTAATTAAAAGGTGAAGAGATGAAATTGAGAGCATGTTCATGCATTTCTACTTCCATCCATGCATGCTCAACTGTTCAAAATGACTATTTTATGAACTAAATATATTTTAAAGCCCTAATCATGCCCTAAATCTACTATGAACCCACAATCATTCCCTAACTATTTTTTTCCCTATGGTTTTGCAGGTCAACTATCCAAAGTACAAGAGCATGCTTTAGACTTTAGTTAGTATACCATCCTTTTCAAAACTTTAGATTCTCTCAGTATACCCTAGGTATTATTGAGGTTTTGTTCTTAAAATTTTAAGGTTTTAGAATCTTTTCATAAATTTTTGTTGTCATACTCAAAAATAGAAATCACAATTTTGTCCATAATGTGAAGATTTAGATATAATGATGCCTACCTATTATTCTTTGATGAATTCAAACCTGAAGGTAATTCTTTGACAAATTTATCCCCTGAAGGTAATTGTGGAAATGATCCTTAAAATTTTTATGAAATTTTGTGTCTTAGGGAATGATATTTCACTTCCTACTTCACTATCATGCGTTTTGCATCTCAAGAAAAGATCAACAAAAGGACAAAGTCCAATAAGCTAGCCGGACGTAGAACATAAACTGTAAGAGTTTTTGATACACTACCCAAAGAAATAAATTAAAACATTTCTACAATGTTAAGGATATCCATAGTAAAAAAAAATTAAAACCCGAATCAATATATAAAGGAACATACCTACAAAAATTGGTTGCAATCAATGGGTTTCTTTCCAAAAAAAATAGAACATCCTTTTGTTGTAGTTCTCTCTATATATTGATTTTGGATAGTTAGGTTAAATATGTATGCTACATCTCTGATGCAAAGGTAATAAAAAAACCTATAAAGTAATCTATAACAGTCACTAAAACTAAAGAAATAGGAGATAAAAATAAGGTAAAAATAGTTAAAGCGAGATTGACATAAAAATTGTTCAAAAAATAAATAACAACAAAGGCTAACTATTTTGCAGGAGGTTTGCTCCCACACAAAGCCTAGCGGCTAAAATAAATATCACATGCTTCACTTCCAGAATTCTTTGAGTTAATTGATGAAATTAATGATTTATAAACCATTAGCCAATGATCTTGTAGATTTTTCATAGAAAACATAATAGAATATCATCTTCTAGCAGGTCATAGGTCAATGTGAAATGCACATGTCACTATATCAAATACACATAGCATGCAATAATAACAAAAAGCATCCAAAGATGAACTTGCTAACTGGAAGCATCCACACCAACAAATCACATCAAGGCACTTTGAAAAATTAAACAAATGAATCAGAATAGTCAAGGAGAGTTTACTAGTTATTAAATGAGAAAATAGTTAATTATTTGAAAATACTTATTCATACAATTTGAACATTAGGTTTTAGTATCTGTAGATTCAACATTCACATAAGTTATTTTGAGTATAATTAATACTCAAAATGGTTGATTTTTATGACTACATGAAGGAAAATTAACATGAAACTTCAGTCTCCAGAGTTTACAAAAATTGTTTTGTAGCCTATGATTGTTAGAATTCTTAAATCAACCATCTGGAGCTTTGAGATAAGTGTAATGATTCCAACTTGCCATCTCATTTTTTGTCATCTTCCATGCAATCTGCAACCACTGAGTGGACCCAAGGCAGAGAATAGATAAGATACACCAGTGCATTAGGAGAAAGTTTAAAAGCCAAGTGTATTAAAATGAAGTCTATCTCAGAAGAAGCATAACAAGTAAAAGAGAAACAAGATAAGATGCACAATCATAGAAGAAAAATCTAAGAACTGGTATAGGTATACAATGGTAGTAAATCTTATTAAGTTAATAGGTAGATGATAATTCTAAAGAACATTCACGTATTAAGCCAGGATCAAAATCATTTTTTGAGTATTTTACTTTTTCATATAGTAGACATTGAATCTCCTATCCTACTACTATTAAGGGTAGAGGAAACCAAGAGAAAAGGGTTAGGGGATTTGGTTGAATTGGGCTTAGATAGTTGTGAAACTCTCTACAATAGCAGTTCTAGTTCAGAAATGAAACCTTTTAATAAAATTTGTAGGTAAAACACTGAAGTTTTGACAATTTGTGGTCATTTTGTCTCTAAAATCATTATATGTTTCCCATTATAAATCTATGTAAGTAAATAGGGACAAGAAGTATACTAATTAACATGGAAGAAATGAATTAAGACTTTCCATATCTTAATATTTACCTCTTTTATAATCAAAGACCTCTTTGGGGGCCTAAAAACCCCATTTCATAGACATAAATTGGGAAAATACTTAGCATGAGTTGAAATTTTCCATAGGATCAAAACCAGAGATATTGCAAATGGTAAAAGCATTTCTTTTAATAGATTTTCCATTTTCAAATAATGCTCTTGAAATAAGTCCTAATTTTGAGTTTGTGCCAGCTGCCCCATATTCAGGAGTTGTCCCTGAATTAGGATTAATAACTAGCATTGGACTTACTTCTGACATTTGATTTTGTACTTTAGAGACTAGATATGGAGTCTCATGAACAACATCTGAAGTAGCCTTTGACCTATTATTCGCTCTTAGATATGGTGTCTCATCAATAAAATCAATAGTAGCTTTCATTGCCTTCCTTTCAACCTCCACTCCTCTCCCATCTTTGCATTTTTTCAACTTTGAAGATCTCATAGGAGTCTCATATATCACATCATCTTTATGAACTTTTATATGTTTCTTCTTTAGTTGATTTACTTGGCTATTATATTGCTTTGTGATCATATGGCTAGCATGTTTTGATGCCCACACACATTACAAATCTCAAGCTCTACTTGTAAAATGTGAAAATCTACGTGCACGTTCCCTATTTTCTTCAACTTTCTAAAGTCTACATTCATTATCATTTCCCTTATGCTTTCTTGAAACCCTTTCAGCTTGTGGAGGTTTTAGAGAATGTTGATCATCATACAAGGCAGACATTTGATGATATAACTGTCCTATCTAGCTTGCATTTCTCCCTTTCCCACTATTAGTAGCCATGACATCATTTTGAGAAGAAGCCCCTGCATCAGACTCATTTTTCTGCATATCAGAATCTTTAAGCTCATTGGACATAGAATTGAAGATATCCCCTAAATCATCATATACATAAAATTCCATATCCTTATATACTTTTCTAATCACCATGTCCATTCGGTTAATATACTTGCAAAGAAGGGCATGGCTTATATGAATGTATGATAAATTTAAGTGTTATCAGATATTAAATTTATTAGACATAATCTATTAATAAGTTAGACAGTTACCTGGATGCAATAACTTTGTCTGCAAAATCATTTAGGTTTTCCCCACCAAATATTCCTCTTGGCAAATTAAATTGGATGTTTTCCAGAAGTTTGCAGATTTCTTTTATAAATTTATTCTTTGTTTTCTCTTCAATGTTCCCAACAATCTTTGAGGCAAGTATTTCCATGCGAAATAATACTTGTAATTCATGTCTATTCTTGAGTGAAGAATTTCAATAATTTTTTTAATAAGCTTTCAAAGAAATGTCTATGTAAAAGTTTAAATAATAAAGACAAAAAAAAAGGATACTCTCTAACCTTGTCCTCTGAAGTGTATAGAGAAGAAAAATTGGAATTGCCAAGGTGGGTAGATAATGGAAGGGGGCAATCTTTGTACTTGACTGCCAATTCCTTAGGTTTTTTCAAAATCAACTTCATCACTTCATGGAAAGTGGATCTCTTAGTTGAATTTCTTTCTTTTGCAATGTTTGTAGATGAGCAATGCTCAGCTTCCAGCTGGACCTCTACATGTTGGAATGACAACATCTATAAGGCTTTGCACTAGTCCTCTCAAATCAATGTCTTTGCTAGAAAGGTCATGCTACATTTTTTCATCCAATGATTCAGTGAATGTTTTTTCATTATCTAACTCAATAGTTTCTGAATCATAATCTCCAACCTTAGTAGATGAAGAAGCATTTGAAACAGAGAGTAAAACAGTGGATGTAGGGAAAAATTGTTCACAATTTTCCAGAGGTTGTCATGCTTTCTTGAAAACTAGATCTATAGTTGCATTATTTTTCTCCATGGGAAAGGAATTCAAATCCATATGATTGAATAAATTTTCAAAGGCCTAGCCTGTATCTAACTTCTTTGATATTTTCTTCATCTAGTGACTCAAAAATCTTAAATTTTTTGATTGTCTGCAACTATCCTTAAAATACATATCCTCCAATTTTCTGGCCAGAATTACATTAGAGGTTGTTTTACTTGAACCCCTAGCAATTGCAGAATACAAGGATTCCCAAGTATTACACTAAAGTTCAAGACCCATCTTTGAGGACTTATGTTCCCTACTATTTTTGTTATTAATTGGCTCTGGGGGAACATACTCTTTTGGCATATCAAAACACAAACTAGCTGATGCTTGTTCCCACTCATAGGGAAATGATTTATTAGAAACCAAATTAACTTCCATCTCACTTCTTTCACAAGCATTACATGAGTTATCATTAACTTTTTCTTTGAGGTTAGGTTCTGCTATTTCAGTTTTAAGGGTTTTAGTGCAAACTAGTTTACAACAATCTCCTCTAAAGCTAGTGTCCTTCAGTGGTATGTTAGATGTGAATGAAAATTTACTTCCCAAAACATGAAGAAGAGTTGTGTGCATAGTCAAAGGTTCAAGAAAAACATCAAAAGAATTCTTATTTTTGTCAGAAATGTTAACCAATGCCACAAAGTTCTTGCATGCAAGAAACACCAAAAGCAACTACCAAGCAGGCTTTCCACACCTGAATTCCCCACTTTTTTATTGTAATCTCATAAGCACTTCATCACCAAGTAAGTCACTATCCATTTTTTCCTTGACAACATTTCCTATAGGTTCATTTTGTTCATGATTATGATCTATTTTATATTTCTTCTTACCAGAAATCCCAGAAAGCAAAACACCACTAGAAATGATATTTCCCAAATTTAGGAATTTCTCCTTCAATAAAGGCAAAACAACATGAATTTTCATGTGACCACCACTCCAATTTTTTCCCAAATGCTTCTGAATCAGGAGAGAAAAATCAATTCCTCCCATGTTAAAGTTTTCATCTTTAGGTAAATTCAGAGCTTTGACCTGAGTGAGATCAATCCATTGTACTTCACAAGTTCTACACACCAAATCTTTTCCATCAACATCTTGCAACTATAGATCCACTTTTTCCAGAGCATTGCATTTTGGTGAATAAATGATGGGATGCACAAGTGTAGGCTAGATTAGGGAAAGGGCACAAATCTTGAAGCCAAAATAACAACATCAACAACTGTAAAGCTCCATCCTATTTTTTTGAATACTTCAAAGATTTTTCCCTGACTTATTTCATTTGGACAATCTCTCATTTGAGAAATAATTGGAGGAATGTAAATCCAACAAAAATGAATACCACGAGATCCAAAGGTTTCAATTATAGACCTAAACTTTGAGCTAAAAAGCTCCATTAATTGGTCATCTAACAATGAAAAAAAATCCATGCAAGACTTTTCATCCTTAATAAACTTTGCAAAACTAGTTCTGGTCCATGGTACTAAAGAAAAAAATACTACCAAATTTGAGTTCATGTGTTTGTTGAAGATATCTTGTTTAGCTATCCATTAGAATGAATTCAAGCACTAAACTAGTTAGACTATGTTAAAAAGGTCTGGGTTCAAATATTTGAAAGACTCTGTATCTTAATCTAGAGGCTTTGTATTTCAACCCCTAAAAAAGATCGTTGCACCCAATCTGTATGTAATTTTCAATGAATTCTCATATCAAACTAAAGGGTATTAATGAGTTAATTACAACAACTAGAGGACACTTTAAACGATTCTCAATGAAGGTGATAGTTTAAATGATTTTGGAAATTTACATGAGAAACAATTCTTTAATTTTTAAATGCCCACCTGGAGTGTTCCTGTCAATAATAACAGGCTCCCACACATAATCATGTATAATCTCCTGCATTAAATATGCCACAAATTTGGCCCATGAATGAGCAGAGGGTTACAGAGAGTCTACACTGAGAGCAAGGCATTTGAGAGTTAAAACAAACATTTGGATCTTCTAAACAGAGTCAAAGCAGATATGAGTAGCCCATTTTCTAGCACTCCACTCAATAAGCAATCTTGAACTATATGATGAGAGTGAAGAATCAAAAAGCTTGAATGCCCACAAGCTTGTTGGATCACAAGATCTTAATAATTTGACAATAGATTGTTGAATGGCATTTAGATATGACTTTTGATTTTTCTGCCTCTTAAGATCATGTATATCGAGCATTACCATAACTCTTCAAACCCATTTTCCTTCTTGTTTTGCAGCCATTTTTGATGAGCAACCAAATTCAACAAATGTATCAGCAAGCTAGGGAAGAATTGTGAGCAAGCTATGATAGAACTAGGGCATCGAGTTTTTTTGTCTGGTGAGTGCATCAAGTTTCCACCTCCAACAAAATGCAAATGATCCCATGAGCAAGAAAAATGATAGACACAAAATGCTTTTTTTTTTTAACATCTCCCAGTGTTGGTCAAAATTTTGACCAATACAGAGCTTAGATGTAAAAAAAGGAAATTTTTTCCTTCTACATTCTGACCAATTTAAACTTTTTTAGTTGATGGTCAAAAATTTTGGTAGAAAAATGAGGTCAAATGTAGTAGTGAGATCACCCTATTGTTCCTACATAGCTTGTCATCTACCATGAGCACACTTTTCGTGGCCTTGTAATTTGATAAGAACTGAAAAATCTTTTAGCTTTACTAAATTCTCATCAATTATTGCATTAGTGGATTTGAGGAAGTGCTGCTCCTACTTTTTTTGGTTTCTTACTTGATCCTTTCAACAATTTAACTCACAGATTTATTATTCCCATGGTTTATGTTCATTAAGAATTTTCCTTTGATGCCATTTTCTTTCATCTCTCGTTACCTTATCTTTGTTATTTTCTTTTATAAACACTTGGCTAATTTAGGAATTTATATAGTTGCATTGTTAAACTGCATTCATCATAAATAGAAAAATACAAAAACATATCTTTTTTTGTGGTTAATTTTGAAACAACAAGTAGATTGATCATCTTATTTCAAATAGGTTAAGACCAGAAAAGGCCGCCTTGTGAAAAAACACATTTATCTTCAACTGAGTGGATTCTAGTAGGTCACAAGATCATCCAAAACCATGGAGTTGGTCCCAGATCAACTTTTCAAGAGAGGAGTTTGAAAGGATACCTACGGTTAACCATCATGCAAAATGACAACTCAATAAAAGTGGCACTAAAAGGAGGGCCTAAAAACCATTTGTCTCAAAAAAATCCCAAGTTTCTATTTGAAAATTCTACAATTTTCAAAAAAATAAAACAAAAAATAAATAAATTCCAAGTCTGTGAAGTATCCAAAGGTGCACAAGGTGTGCAAGTGCATTGTTTTGATAAAGTGTGCTTCTTCAAAGAAGGGATTTTCCAAAATAAACACAAGTTCCTAGAACTCATTCACTTTCATAAGCATCACAGTGATAAAGGGATACCAAGAATTCAACCAACTCACATTAAAAAATTTGTCATCATCATCAGCTCTACATTCTACTTCACACATTCCAATCATTATACACCATGTCTTTCTTCAATACCCAAAGGTCACCTTTGAATCTAACTGGTCCATAACATGACTTGCCCAAAAACCCTAAAAATGTTTTTCCCATGGTTCATCTATGGAGAATCATGAACAACAAAAGATCATATTAAAATTTTCAAGGAGATTTGTAATCAAAACTAGATTTAGCATATGGACATGGCATGCCACCTTTTTCCTTACACTTTGGGGGAAATGACATTCAATTGGTACCTCAATCTGCCACCAGCATCTATAAGGGATTGGAACTCTTTTGAGAGCAAGTTTCTTGAACAATTCAAGATATAAATTGATCTAGCTATCCTACATCATTAGTTCATCTCAATTAAGAGGGAACCCCACGAGACTATTTCATAGTTTAGTCATTGCTTCTATAGGATGTATCAAAGAATGGAGTTTCCATACACTGTACCACAAGAGGCTGCCATACAGATCTATTTTTGGAATAATGGATTCATTAACTTCTATTTTCTAAGAAGTCTCCCACCCTGAAACATTGATACCATTGAAAAGGTCTTCAAAGAGGTTGTTATATTCACAAAGAAGGTTATATTTGGTCTAATGCCAACAATTACATATTCAGGGTATGAGCCCCAAAACACTGTATTCTTTGAGCAAAAGACTTCTACACCTACTAAACTTAAGAATAATATGGCTAGAAAGGTTAAGGCCATGAAGGATATGATGTCTCTTTTATCCAATGAACTCATCAAAATAAAGTTGAATTCCTCAAGAAACCAAGGCAATCATTCAAGACAAATTGCTGCCCTAAACAATTATTCTCAAAATTAGAGCAATTTATTTGGCCTTTACAGTAGTGTCAAAAATGAAAATAATGGTATTATAGGTATGAGACCAAGTGAAAATGGATATGGACACAATGATGTTTCTAATTAGCCTCCACAGATCATGGATGAACAACTTTTTCACTTTAGTGCAATGGTGTTTTAATCATGTGATAAATCTGTAGGAGGACAAAATGATGAAGATGATCAAGAGGAGTTTGTGTTCCCATTCAATGAAGAAATTCTTCCAAGTGTTGATGTTTCAATAAGTGTGGATATGCCAAGAAATTTCCTCATCTAATGCAACTATTAATGACCAGATTCAACAGAGGTGTCTTGGGATTTCAGATAGAAGAAGCAAGAGAAGTTCAAATTTATGAGAAAACCTAGAAACCATTTTCAAAACTAAGAACTTTGAATTTTTTTTGAATTGAGAACCTTGCACAAATTTCATCAAGTTGTGAACGGTGAAGGTGAGCTTCTCCAAAGGTGTACCAATTTTTTTTAAAGAAGTCAGAGGTTCAACGATAGTTAACTACCAATTCCAAATTTAGAGCTTTTCCATGCACTAGAAATGCATTCTAACAACAATTTAACACCTACAAACATTGAGAGAAGGGCAAGCTTCCTTTTTAGAGGTTCTAGTGACTCCCAGATATTCTTGGAGCTTCTTTCTTTTTATCTACTTCTTCTTTTCTTTGTTTTTCTTTCTTATCTAGGGTGATCTCTCACTCTCAACACAAATTGAGGAGATGATTTCTTATAAATTTAGGAATGTAATATGTATTCCACGTCATTATTTTGATGTAATAATATATGATATTGGTGCTCTCATTCTAAATGTAGTTTTTATTGTTATAGTGTGTTATTTTTTTGGATTCTTATTTATGATAATAATGGAGTCAATGGTTTTGTTATGTTGATTTTATTGTGTAATATTTTAGTTCTAGTGTTTGCCACATGTTGACAAATCTTGTTGACATACCAAGTTGGAGAAGATATCACCCTATTATTCCTACATAGCTTCTCATTTCCCATGAACACACTTTCCATGGCCTTGTGATTTGATAAGAAGTGAATCATATTTTAGTTTTACTAAATTCCCATTGATGATTTCATCAGTAAGTTTGAGGAAGTGTTGATCCTACTTTCATTGGTTTCCTACCCGATCTTTTCAACAATTTAACTAGCAGACATGTTGTTACTGTGGTTTATGTCCATTAGGAATTTCCATTTCATGCTATTTTCTTTCATCTCTCGTTACCTTATCTTTGTTATTTTCTTTAACAAACACTTGGTTAATTTAGGAATTCATATAGTTGCATCATTAAACTACATTCATCATAAATAGAACAATACCAAAAAAAAATATTTATTTTTGTGGTGATACATTTTTTGAGATAGAAAGAAGACTCAACATCTTATCCAAAATTGGTTGGACCATCAAAGGCCTCCTCATGAACACTCACATTTATCTTCTACTAAGTGGATTCTAGTAGGTTGCAAGATTGCTTGGAACCTTGGAGTTTATCCCAGATCAACTTTTCAAGAGAGGAGTTTGAAAGGATTCTTATCATTAACCATTGTATAGAATAACAACTCAACATATTCTTTTTCTTTGGAAGTTTTGGGTGCTAGAATGTGAACAAAATCACATTATTTATCTTGAATGGATTCTTCAGATATTGAGTCAAATTCCCACTTGGTGGAAGCATCATCATCTTTTTTATTAGTGGCGTCTGTGGATAGTTCTTTTGCATGGTGTAAATCATGGAAGAATAGATTCAAATTCTTTGTATCAACTTAATTTTTATCATGGATATATTTCTCTTTTGGTACCTACACCAATGTGGAGGAAGAGGAATCCTCATATTTAGAATGGGATCTAGGAAAAGATACAAACTTTTCATTTTCTTGTTCTAATTATCCAACCCTTGTTTCAATTTGTTAGACCTAAACTATGTTGCTAGGGGTTCAAAAATTACTTTACCTTTCCCTAAAGGACCTTCTGCTTAGTAAGCCATATTTTTCATTAACTCATAACCTTCTCCAAAAACGTGGGGGGATATGTCAACATATCATATTCTCTCATTTTATTCTTCTGTTGTGCTTGTAGATATACCACTTTCTTTGAAAAAGTGTTCATTGTAAGTGTTCTTTATAGGTGGTCTACCATGTGATTTGGGAGATGGAGGGGGGTCAAACAATGAAACTGAATTTTCAACTATGCCTTTGCATTGTAGTTTTCATTTTTGGTCAATTTTTTTCATTAAGCAATCCATTTTCTCATAGTGTGTCTATTGAGAGTCTTTCAATGATAGTGGTGATGGAGTGCAAGAACTAGAACAACCTACTTTCTCTTTTCCCTTAGTTGTTGTGGATAAGAGGTTGTTGTTTTGGCTAGTGGAGCTTGAGGCTTCTATTGATGTAGACTGGCTAGCATTACTTGTTCAGATGGGGACTTCTTTCCTATTGTGAGGAACAAGGGAGCTATAGTATTGTGTATATTTTTTGTCCCCAAGTATAGTTACCTCATAAACCATGTATAGAAATTTTAGACATTGGTGACAAGTGGAAGGGACTACTTGCATATTGCAGATCCATGGCCTACCTAATAAGATGTTGTAAGTTAGTTTCAAGGCTAAGAATTGATAGATAGTTTCTTTTATGATTGGGCCAACTTTGATGGGTAAAATTACCATAGCTTTGGAAGATCTCTCTTCATCATCATAAGCTTTAATTGTGATCTTCTTCTTAGGATCAAAAAAATCCTCTGTGTACCCTAGTGCTTTTACTAGGTTTAGTTTACAAATATTTAGGCTAGCCCTACCATTAACCAAGGCTTTGTTCACTCTATTCCTGTGTATAAAGACTTCAAAATGCAAAGGAGAGTTTTGAGGGTGAGTGAAGGACATGTCATCCTACATCGAGAAGGATACAAAATGAGGGGCAACAAGGTTGCTTACCATATTTTGGAATCTATTTACATCAAGGTCATTGGGCACTAAAGCTTTGGTGAGTATCTCCTTGTGCTTTGGGGATATTTGTAGTAGTTCAAAGATGGAAATATGGTCAAGAGTTTTCAATAATTGGTTGACCAGACTATATTTGGTCACGGTGGAACTTGTTGTGGTTTGGTCTAAATTGATGGTTACCCCCAAAAAAACCACTTTAGAGGCTTGACCTTAGGTGATGATGTTCAGGGCTTGTTTCTTATTTTTATCTTTGACCACGATGATATTGATAGTGCCATCGAACCCTAAGATCATGTTAATTGTGTTGTCATAATTATGAGTGTGGTTGACATTTTCATTGTCATTAGAGGATGTGGGCTAGTTTCTTTTGGAAGACTCACTTTTCTCATGATTCATGAAAGGATTTTTGAAGGCTATGTGATCCTCATTATTGTGAAGGTTGTTTGCTTCAATAGTTCCATTATCAATTAGTTTTTGGATGACCCCTTTGAGAGAATAGAAATTATTAGTGAGGTGTCTTCAGTTCCAATGATAAGCATAGAAATGTTTTTCATTCCACCATGATGGTTTGACTTGAAACTCATATGGTTTAGCTTCTAGTAGTATGATGAACTCATCAACAAAGAGAATTTGCAAAGCTCTTTCATATGTCTCTCCAATGGGTGTGTATACCTTAGATATGTTGGTGAGTTTGCATCCTCTAGAGGGAGGAGCTTAGTTGTATGCTATTTGTTGATTGGAATTGTTCAATCTTGGAGTAGTAGTTATATTTCATTTTTAGAATGGACAAATGTTATCTTGTTTTGGTGGGTTTTGGTGACTATGTGCATTGGTGTTATTGACCATTGGGTATGGTTGATTTAGATAGGGGTGAAGTTGTGGTTTAACATGATTGGACTCTACCACCCTATCATTCGCTGTGTTTTTATTATTGTTCCTCCACCACAATTTTTGTTTGTCATTAAATTAGTTAGATGAGCTATGTGGTTGTGAGGAGTTGTTTGAGAAACCTTTTCCATCTTTTGATAACTTAATGATGTTATTTCTTAACAAGGTTTCTTCCACTTTAGTGACATTTTCTAAAGTGGTTTTGAAATCTTTTGCACCGTGTAATTGTAGCTAGTTTTTTATGGGTTTGGATAGGCTATTGATGAAAATATCTATTTTCTCTTTATTTGGAATGTCCTAATTTGTTTTGTATTGCATAAGTCGATCTTGGTAACCTCCTTGTCAATGTTGTATGAGTATTGTGCAATGAAAACTAAAGCTAGTTGGTTGAATGATTGGATAATATGGAGGGGATTTTGGAGAACTACTCCATGAATTGTCCCCCTAAACTCCTAGGAAATAGTCATATGAGGTAGGTCATGTCATGAATGAATTCCATACTTAAAGTATAGAATTGTCAGAGATGGTCTTAAGGATCTAATGTGCCAAAATATTTATCAAATTTTGGCATTTTCATGTTTTGGGGAAAGGGTGTCAAGGTAATGCTTCTATCAAATGGGAGAGGGCATACCTTTTCAAGGCTAAATATAGCTAGTTGGAATTTTCCTCATTTTATTCTCCCCATTTCTAATTTTAGGTCTTGAGGCTTTTGGGTGACAACCTCTAGGGATGATTCTTCTTCATCCCTCTTAAGGTTTGATATATCAAAGTTAGATGGTAATTTCACACCTTGTTGTGCCAATGACAACAAGTAACATTCTTTATGTCATTCAAATATATTTTCCATTATGTCAACAAGTTCAAGATTTTGTTGGAAATCCTCAATCTTAGTTTCAAGGCTATTTTCATCCCATATGTGAGATGAACCCATTTTGTTGAAGGGTTTTGAGTTATGCTATTTGAACAAGAGTGATTTCTTTGTAATGGTTGTTGATATGCAATCAATGGGTGCAATAGGCTCAACGATATTAGGGGATTGTGCAAATTTGATAGTTCATTTCACTATTTTGGCACTTACCTATATATGTAATCTTTTAGGTTCCTTTTATTTTATAGCTACACTTGTTTTATGTAGTGACATGAGACATGGATGAGACCCCTTTAATTCTTCTATATTTCAATGGTATGTTGTTTTTTTACACCAAAATACACTAGAACCTCAAGCTATGTTTCAAAAAGGTGTTAAGTGATGTTGGTGATAGTGAGACTCAATTCTATGAAGCTAGGTAGGGGTTAGATGTGTGTTTCCATTTGTTTCTAGCTTGATGTACAAAGCTAAGATAAAGATGGCTATTGGCTGGAAGACTTAATGTTGGGCTAGAATATTGCTTGTTTTAAAGATTTTGGAATTCCTTAGTCTTACAAAATGTCAATGACTAAAAAGGGTGTCCAAATCTATTACTTGTTTATGGATATTACATGTGTAGATAGCCTCTATTTTTAAATTTCACTTTAGATGCACTGTAGGAACCTTCAAATGTACTATTTTAGTGCTTATGTGTGCTATTTTCTAGTGTGTCAGGCACTGTTCTACAAGGTGTTATTCTAGGTATTGGATGTATTATTTTATGGTGCATTTTTTATTGTCTTCATTCCCTTCTCACATTTTTAGTGACCTAGGAGTTTTTGTCTAGTCCAAAAGAGACTTGATTTGATGTTAGAAAAAGCTAGGAACATTTTTTATTGTCTTCATTCCCTTCTCACAATTTCAGTGGCCTAGAGTTCTTGTCTAGTCTAGAAGAGAGCTTAAGACAACCAATAATAAGATCTAGAAGTTAAATATGATAGTTTATAGCTTTGATTAGATGTACTATGGAAAATAGCATATGTGTTACTGAAAAGTAAAAATGCACTATAAGATCAATCAAAAGCACTAATTGAACATGTAAATAGAATCTGGTAAATGCACTATAAAACAATGCATATGTATTACAAAATACTTCAAATGCATTATAGAGAAATTAAAATGTGTTACAAAACACTTCAAATGCATTAGAAGACAATGCAAAAATGTTAAAATACTATTTAGAAGTGTCAAAACATTAGAGAAACCTCAAATCCAATGTTTTCTAGCTTGGGAATATCTTCAATAGTTGGTTGCTCCTATAACAAGTTAGATTTGCACAAGAAACTAGAGAAATACACAAATCTACAAGAAAAAAAGAAGATTAGAAAGAAAAGTTAATGAACAAAGAGGCTTTAAGATGAAGCCCTATGGTAGGTGTCAATTTGTACATGGTAGAATTGTGTATGTTGGCATTAAGTTAGTATTGCCATTAGTAACAACACTTATCCATATAAGTATAGCTATCAAGCTCAACACTTAATTCTCTACTCTCACTGAGCATTCCAATGTTAACCAAGCTTTGAAGAGTTTAGTAGTTTACACTGAGCAGACAGTGGCTATAGAGCAAATACATGCAATGTGAAGATCAACAGTGTCTACTGAGCTTCACAGTGTCTACCAAGTAGTAAGCTTGTGTCATGCAGATTCTGTGTAAACTATCCATTGGAAGAAATAATGTTTACCGAGTGAAACAAGGTAAACTTAGTATATAATATCTACCGAGTGACATTGCATCTACTAAGTCACCAGTGGTCACCAAGTTTAGAACTACATCGAGTGATTAGTATGGACTAAGCCTTCACTTTTACCAAGTGCATGACAATGCTGAGTAATGCAATGGACGCTATGTATCAGAAGGTCACTGAGTTAGTTTAGTGAACTCGAGTTATTTACTATTGGGCCGACTTTGTAATGTATTTGTTCACTTGTGTTTTGGCTAACCTTGCAGTTTTGCAAATTTGAAAGGTATATATGTAAGGTGTATTGTAAGATATCTATGTATGAAGCAATAACAAAGTAATATGAAATATTTTGAGAAGTACATGTGAAAGATTATCAGCAGTAGTTCAATGAATACAACAAGGTCATTATAGAGGCATAAAGGTTATATCCATCACATAAGGTGATCAGTGCATAAATGATCTTATCAGCACTCAATTGTAAGTAGATCCACTACTTCATCTTAATAGGTGAATTAGTTTCTAAATCCTCTAACAAGGTAGACTTAACAGCCTTTGTACAAATCTCGTAACTAAGTGTATACTTCATGTATGTTTATAAATCCTCTAACGAGGTGGACCTAGCAGTCCTTTGTGCTCCTAATAGGGCAGATCATCAGAAGTGGTCAATGTAAGCCTTAACAGGCCAACTTTATGCTACAGCATTGAAGTTTTGTGGGTATCATCCCCACCCCAATTTTACTTTCTATTTGGAAGGTTTCTGGGTCACCAAAATATTGTGTTCTTTTGTGTGATGAATGTTTTATCTTTCAGTATTAATGCATGTAGTAGCATAGATTAATTTATGGAAAATTTAAAAGGAAGAATTTAAAGTTACTGTTTCACCCCTCCCCTCTCAGTAACTTGTCATATCTTGAATATTCCCAACAATTGGTATTAGAGCTTTGTGGTTCTCAAGATAAAAGTTTGACAACTTGAGCAAAGATCTAAGGACAAATGGAGATATTCAGACTTAAGACAATTGAAAATGAAAAGCTAGATCTGGAGATGGCCATAGATCAACTCAAAGAAGTAAAGGAGCATCTTTCCCAATCTCTAAAAAGAAGGATGGAACTTGCAAGACAAATGGATGATCATTAGTATGTTGAAGAAAATATTGAAGATTTTCTCCCATCAAGTAGCTCAGATGAAGCTAATGAGGCAATCAAGGAACTCCTAGCAGAGAATGGCTCTCTACAAGAAGAAGTAAGGAAACTCAAAAGAGAACAAGAAATCCAATCAATCAGGCTATGTGAAATTTTGGAACAAAGGAATAAGGAAAATGAAAACTTGGAGGCAAGAAACAATGAAGAACAAAATCAATCCAATCAGCATGAAGACCTCATTGATCAAATCATTGGAGCAAATGAAGAAATTAGAATTCTCAAACCATAGAATGAAAGAATAAGAAGTGATCTAAATTATGAAAGGGAAATCAATGAAAGAATAATGAGAGAACTAAGATGTGAAAAGAAAATCATTGAAAAATTGAAGAATGACCTAAATGTTGAAAAATAAATCAATGAGAGAATGTTGAAATCACAAGAAGACATGAATTAATTGAATCAACAAAATGAGCAAAATCTGCATAGGCAAAAAGGTAAAGTAGGGCTGGGATACAATGAAGAACAAGGTGAATCTTCCAAGAAAGGTGAAAAAAGGAATAAAAAAACCTCATGCAATCATTGTGGGAAAATTAGTCATCCATCAAACAAATGCTGGAGTAATTGAAAAGAAAAAATCAATGGAAAGTGCTACAACTACAATTAGCATGGTCACAATGCCAATGAATGCAAGGAGAAACCAAAATTTGAAGGAAAATGTCACAAATGCAAAAAGCATGGTCACAAGGCATCTCAATGTAGATCCAAATCATTCAATCTTACTGAACAATTTGTAAAGCAATATTTGGATGGGACTACAATACTTGGTGTAGATGTCATTATTATGGAGAATATGGACACACTGGCATAAATTATGCAAGGCATCACCTAAGAAAGAAAGATACTACTATAAGGTGTTACACATGCACTGAACTCAGTCATATAGCTAAAAATTGCATGAATATAGGCAAAGTTAAAGATGAAAAGAAAGCAAAGGCTGACAATAAAAGGAAACAAATGAGGTAGCAATGGATTTCTAAATCTATTGAGGATACAAGCTCGAATCATGGTAGTAAAGTCACTCAAGAAGTGGGTGACTCCAACCCCTAAAACTAAATTCTTAAGAATGTATTGGAGCTATACTCAACAAGAAAATCATAAGTAGTTCCAAGAAATATGAGGAATGCAAATGATTCAATCAGTATTCAGATACACTAGGAATCACAGAAAGGTTATCCTTCGCTGAGTTGCATCAGACTCCACTGAGGAAAGTTAGTTGTAGACCCTATCGAGCAAGGTTGGGAGTAAAAAAAATTTGGTTTGTTCGCTGAGTTGATACTCTTTTTGAGTTAGCTTAGTGGATGATAGTCTGTCATGCACTATGTTATAATGGTGCCGAGCATTTATGAAAATTTCTCAATAAAAAGGGGCAATTTTGACTTCATTTTTCATCGCATCCACAACATTCAAAGAGCAGAGCGATTTGAAAGAGCATTGTAGTGTTTTTGAGAAATTTAGTAGTGAGATATTCATGAATTTCATCATCTATCAAGTAGCGATGGCGTGTACCAGTGGAAGGAAGTTTTCTAAAATGCTAGTTAAGGGTGTTGAATGGAAAGCACCAAACTTAAAGATTGTTCCTACTATTGTTGAATCACTTGATCCTTATGGAGATTAGTTGCAAATCTCACATGAGGTACTCCTAATTAATGAAATTCAAACTCACTTTAAATGTTATGTTCAAGAATTAGGGACACTAAAAATGGATACTGCCCTAGTAGAAATGTGTGTAGATAGAATTTTAAAACCTGAGCATAAACATTTGGAAGCTAAAGGATTAACTCATATCCCTCACATGCCTCAAAATTTTCAAGTGAAATGGATAAGATACATATTGAGTCAATTTCAAAATGGTCAATTATGGTTGGAGCAACCCATTCTGATTACAAAGAAGATGATACACAAGGTTACAAGTCTGCCAATACTAAGCAAAGCCAAGTCAACCAAAAGTATAGGTCAGGAGGAATTGCAAAAGAAAACCCTATCCAAGTGGGACGATAGAGGTTTGAAACTAAATAATGTCACTAACATGGAGCTTAGGTTTGGCATCCATATCATTTTACATAAGATCTATAGCTCTAGTCAATCAAACAATGTTCCTTGTGAGTCAATTAACCTAGCATCCAAGGTTATAAAGATGAACCTTGAATTTGATTTGTCAGATGTATTACTGAAGCAATTGAAAAAAAACATTGAAAGTGTCAAGAATTCCAAGAACAATTCCTTCAAGTTCAGTTCATTTCTTACCTATTTATTCTTTTATGTTCAAAAATTCTTTCCATCTAAGGGCATAGTCATATGGAAAGACACCCCTGTTCTTTATCAGATAAATGAATTTATTGAAGAAATGGGTGAAAATTTTGAAAGGGTGTTGGATAATTATTTTGAAGCATTCAAAGAGAAAATGAATAACACATTCTAAATCCCACCCAAGCTTGTGGAATACTATAATGATGACATATGCTTTATGGTGGACTATGACAGAGTGTACATTCAAGTAGTCATACCAAGAGTGGCATGGGTAAAACCATTTCCTTATGAAATTAACGTTAATGAAGCTAGAGACATCATTGAGGCTTTAGTAAATGAGCTAGCCAATCCAAATATTCATACATTTGGCACTTATGAGGAAGCCAAGAAGAGGATAGAGCTCAGTATCAAGATTCCTCAAGCTCTCAGAAAAGGTAAGAAGAGAATTGCCAAATTGAAGAAAGCTGAAGGTCCTCTAATGCTTACCAAGGGCAAGGGTGAGGATGAAGAGGAGGAATATGATGAAAAAGAAGAATCAAAGAAAGAGGAACTAGTAAGGAAGAAAGGTAGAGTGATTATCACTAAACCTCAGAAGGAACCAACTACAATGTTCTCTAAGAGAGGTAGGAAAGGTAAAAGTGAACTAGTATTCATTTTCTCTCCACCTACATTTGAGGAAAGGATGAAATAGCTAAGAGTTGGAGTAGGAATTTGTAAGTTCAAAGTTCTCAAATATGAGACTCAAAATCCAACTAAGCACAAAGAGATTGAGGACTTAGTCATGGAGAAGATGGGTATTTGGAAATACTCCCCTGCTCAAATGTAACCTCAAATCCATGCAGATCTTTTTTCCAAAATCCAAGTCAGATGGGAGAACACGGTGCAAATTGTAAAAGACATCTTTGAAAAATAGTTGAGACAGTTAGTAATGCAGAAGTAAAGAAGGCAATAAAAAAGCATGAAGACAGAATGATTCTAAAGCTTAACTCATGTTTTATATTAATGAATAACATAGAATCAGTGATTAAGCATGCCTTAGATATTTGGAGAGATGTATATCATCTCAACAAGCCATTAGATGAAACTTTAATTAAAGATGATGATAGTGATTATGATGATGATGATGATGACACCACTCCTTCCATCACAGTTACTAAAGGTGAATTACATGCTATAATGGAAGAGAAGGAAGAAGAGGAGGAGGAAGTAGAAGAAATGGATGAAGAAGGAAAGGAGGAAGAAGTAGAAGAGGAAGAAAAGGATGAAGATGATCAAGTCAAAATTGCAGTAGAAGCAATTACATCTCTTCCTCACACTCCACCACACTATCACATCTGTGGAGATAGCTTCTACTAGTGAGATTGTGAGCACAACAGCAACATCAATTTCTCAATCTTCATTAGCCACCTCCTAGCTCCAAGTGTCTATAATAGAAGTGTCAAGCACTTCATCTACTGAGCTAACTATTACTTCTTCAACTACCAAGTTAGCTCCCTCTGTAACTACTTTGATTCTGATTAGTTTAGACACTTCTATGGGTATTTTACTGAGTGTGGCACCATTTTTGGGAAGTGTTTCAATTTTTGGTCTAGTTAGTACTTCTATTAGCATTCAATCCTTAAGCCCTATTCCATTTTTCACTGCTAGCCCTTCTATCTCTACTATTGTGTCTATCCCAAAAGTCAAACCAGTCATCACTGAAGTAAAACAAAGGCAACAATTGAAACTACTCATCACTGGAAAGGAAATTAGAGAAGTCATTGACTTAGACATAGAGATAATAATACCTAAGATTGACCATGAGACTACTACTATTTAAGAAATGAGGTTAGCCATTCAACTCACAGAGAAGAAAGCTACACAGAAGTAGCTAAGGTCTAAAAGGGATAAGGAGTACAGAATAATCGAAAATGCCAAGAATATAATTATAGATGCTATAGGTATTGAAGTGGATTCCATTCAACATATTTTGATTTAGTTATAAAAGGTTGTACAGAAATATAATGAGGACTCCTCTGGACAAGAGAAGCTAATTGAAAAAGTTGAAAGGAAGTTTGATACCAAGGTGTTAGAGCATATTGCTGAGCAGATTGTAATCAAACAAGTGGAGCTGTCCACATTTTTGGGCAATTTTGAAAATTCTTTTAATAATGCAACATCACTTTTTGCCAAACTTTATGATATGTCTAGTTTTACCAATGAAATAAAGGAGAAGCTAAATAAGATTGATGCTTTCATGAAATCTAGTGCATCAAAGTTGCAGGCTGACCCCTCCTCTAGCTCCTCTCATCACACCAAGGTGAAATATCTAACAGAAGTGTAGGTAAAACTTCTAAAAGAAGTAGCAAGAATAAGAACAACCTTGATTGATATTCAGAACATGATCTTTCCAATAATGGATACAATGCAAAAACATATTGCTCATTGTAAGACATTGGTCCATGATCAGAACTTCTCAGTGGCTGATCACATGATCAAATTATCTATAGAAGTTTAGATTGTTCTCTCCGCCTACAAAATTTTGCAAGAGAATTGGAATACCTCATTTTCTCTCATTCTTAAGGTACATCAAGAATTTCTCTCTCATTTTGGTGTAACTATATAGATAGTATATATAGCACTTTGGAATTACTATCAAAAAGGGGGAGAGCTATCAGAATAAGCAAAAAGGGAAATTTTGTACATAAAGAGAAATATCAGTATAAGTGAAAGGGGGAGATAGCACTCAATAGAGTCAACATGTATATGTGTATATCTATGTACATAAGTATCTTTGTATATACATTATATGTCATCAAGGATATATATATGTAGAAATGTATATGCAACAACTTTACAAAGATCAATTTTGAAAAACCAAAATTTAGTGAGTTAGTTTATGTACATATGTTAAGTGTTTTGTCACTAATGCCATTAGTGACAACACTTATCCATTTCAATATAGCTACTGAGCTCAACACTTAATTCTCTACTGTCACCAAGCATTCCAGTGTTAACCAAGCTTTGAAGAGTTTAATAGTTTACACTGAGTAGACAATGGCTACCGAGTAAATACAGGCAATGTGAAGATTAGCAGTTTCTACCGAGCTTCACAGTGTCTACAAAGAAGTAAGCTTGTGTCATGCAAATTCTGTGTAAACCAAGCATTGGAAGAAATAGTCTTTACCAAGTGAAGTAAGGTAAACTCAATATGCAGTATCTACCGAGTGAGACTACATCTACTGAGTCACTAGTGGTCACCAAGTTTAGAACTACATTGAGTGATTAGCATGGACCGAGCCTTCACTTCTAATGAGTGCATAATGATGCCGAGTAATGCAGTGGATGCCATGGATCAAAAGGTCACCAAGTCAGTTCAGTGAACCCTAGTTATTTACTATTGGGCCAACTTTGTAATGTATTTGTTCACTTGTGTTTTGGCTGACCTTGCAGTTTTGTAAATTTGAAAGGTATATATGTAAGGTGTATTGTAAGATATGTATGTATGAAGCAATAGTGAAGTAATATGAAATATTTTGAGAAGTACATGCAAAATATTATTAGCAGCAATTCAAGGAATACAACAAGGTAATTACAGAGGCATAAAGGTTATATCCATCACATAAAGTGATCAGTGCATAAAGGATCTTATTAGAAATCAATTGTAAGTACATCCACTACTTCATCTTAATAGGTGAATCAATTTCTAAATCCTCTAGCAAGGTAGACTTAACAGTCTTTGTACAAATCTCTTAACTGAGTACATACTTCATTGTATGTTTTTAAATCATCTAACAAGGTGGACCTAGCAGTCCTTTGTGCTCCTAACAGGGTAGATCACTAGAAGTGGTCAATGTAAGCCTTAACAAGCCAACTTTATGCTATAGTATTGAAGTTTTGTGGGTATCATCCCCACCCCAATTTTACTTTTTATTTGGAAGGTTTTTGGGTCACCAAAATATTGTGTTCTTTTGTGTGATGAATGTTTTATCTTTCAATATTAATGCATGCAGTAGCATAGATTAATTTATGACAAATTTAAAAGGAAGAATTTAAAGTTACTGATTCACCCCTCCCCTCTTAGTAACTTGTCATATCTTGAATATTCCCAATCGTGTATTCATGAGACCTTATTGTAGAGTGCAATTGAAATAACAATGAACTAATCTAGACCCAAGAAATCATTGTTAAACAAAGACTCCACAAACATCTCCTATTTCCCTAACTACAACTCCTAAAATTGCTCTCAAACCAACATCTTAGTGATAGTTCTAGAATAGGAGCATGCTATGAGTGCATATCTACAAAGGTCTGTGTGAGATATATGTAAAAATACAGATCATATGGAGATAATAACACTAGAATGCTAGAATATGTTTATGCATAAGACTAAACAATGCCAAATGATGTTAGATAACTACTAAAATAACACTAATATGATACTAAAATGACATTAATTCTATATAATAACAATGCTAAAATGGATGATAGCTATGAATATGCCTATAGTGTAGATGCCTAAGACTTGGGGTCCTTTTGCTCTTTAATTTCCCTCCTATTTATAGGATTTCTAAAGGGGGTTGGGGTAAGAATCAAGATTTTACTTTTGATTTGAGGTAATGGTGAAACTATAAATATCTCATAAGGTACCAAGAGGAAAAGTCCAAAAAACTTAGTTTGTGAGGATAAAATGAGGGTTTTTCAATTCTTTTAATTTCAAAAATGAGGATTTTTACTTGTGAGAGGATAAATGGCTTTTGTTAATTTATTAAATATTCCATTTATTTTCAACTTTTTTCTTTTCCTTTTTTTATTTCATTTTATGATTTTATGATTTTATGAATTGTTTTTCCTTTTGTTAAAGTGATTTAGGTCCTTTTTTATTTGATAGGCGATTGATTGATTAATGACTTGATGTTACCATTGATTTGAAAGTCTGTTGTTTTCCTCTGTTATCTAATTTTGTCCTTAATTTAAAATATTTGATCAAAATTTGTATTCTTTTAGGTCTTTGCCAATTTTAGGGTGTCTACAATGATGTACTTAGAGAGGATGACGGAAGGTAGATAATGGATGCATAATATATGTATGATACCATATTATAGATGGAGCCTTCCCGCAAGTATATTGTGCAAAGGGATGAATATAAGTGAATAGAGATGTAAGAGGGTTTGGAAGATGATGGATGATGTGAGGCCCCACCGTGACCCATCATGGTATAGACATGTTACTAGTACTTTGATATTTGAGACTTTGATATTTTGACAGTTATTCAAGACTTAGATGGACAATGGATTGCGTTATCTATTGATTTTGATATTTCAGTAGTGTTTTGCATTTATGATATGTACTATGAGCCTGATATTGTGAATGGAATGATCGAACACATATGGATGCAACTTTATGACAAGATAGTATTAGATTATAATGCAATACAAAATGTTAACTTGGTTATGATGATTTATGATATGCAGACAAATGTTTAATTGATTTTGATGATTAATGATATGCAAATGGATGTAAAATTGATAATGAAGGTTCATGATATGTAGATTTTATATTCTAACATCTTGAATGAATTATTTGAACCGATTAGAAAAGGAAATTTAATTGAATTATGTTAATATAGATTTTTTTATATGCATATGTTTTATATGACCTCCTTGGACTACTGATGCTTGAGTTTAACATGTAGGAAGTGGAACCATGGAATTTCTTGGGGGAAACAAGTTCCAAACCTTTGTGAACACCGTATAACCAAGGTGAATCTTCAAAAATTCAAAAGCCTTGTTGTGAAAGTATGTTTCTTCATAAATGTGAGTTTTCTTGCATATGGAAATGTTTAATCATAAAGATACATTAGGGTTATATCATGGTGATGTGGAATATGTTTTTATGTGTCACTTGACACTTGTGGGATTTATGTGTAATTGACATGTAATTTAGGGTTTTTATTATGGTGGCAATTTACCCTAAAAATAATTTCCTTATTAATCAGTAAGTAAACCCACTTGGCAATGGGTAGGATGGGTCACAATCATAAGAAACTCGAATTTGGACTTGCCTAGGGTTTTGAGGGGTCATTAGGTGGTCCCAATTTGTCTTTTATTTTAGAATGAGCTACCCATGTGATAGTATAACATGTTAGGGACCTAATTTTGACCATGATAGTGACTAGACAACCTAGGGGCCCTCTTTACCCATGCATTTTCCCATCAAGTCAAAATTGGAGTTGTCACATGTGTTTCTCCCATGTTTCCCACCAAGTCAAATATAGAAAATTTAGAGGAGACAAGTTTGTAAGAGGAAGTGGCTAGGTGTCTTTGCTAAAATAGTTAGTGAGAAGGCCTTATTATAGATTCTTGGTCAAATTAGTGGGTTGTTCACCCACTCTCTAAGTTTAGAGATAGTTAGGGTTTTGGAGGGAGGTTAAGGGAGCTCTACTACAAGTATCATTTCCTTTAGCTTGGACCAAGGTGGGTGATTCAAACCATGTTCAATTTCTTTCCTTTTTGTATTGTAAAACAAATATGCAAGTATGGAATATGTGACATGGAATCATGCATTGTGTGGTAAATCTTTGGTCTGTAGATTTGGGTTTTGTGTTGTGAAAATATGAATTTGTATTGTGTTCATGTAAATTTCTTGGCTTTCCCTCTTGATTTTCTTGATTTGATTTGAATTTTGAATGTGATCATGGGTGTGAAGGATTCACCCACCATTGGGATGGAAGAGAAGCCTTGGGTGAAGGGGTTAGTTTGGCTCAACAATGTAGTAGAGAGCCTCTTCTCTTGGAGAGAAGGGGGAAGATTTCATGGAGTATGGGCTCCATTTTAGCCAATGTCTTGATATTATGATTGGGGGTGATAGGTGGAAATATGAATTTGGGGGTTATAAGTGGAAGATTGTAATGTGAAGCATGTATGATGCAAGCCTTGTAGAGGCATGGTGAATCCAATGTGTGTGAGTTGTATTGACATGGCGAATCTCCTCTTGAAGAGCCCACCTTCACCCAATGTTCTTATGATTCCAATGGTGAATCAATGTGTAAACCTTGGAAGGAATTATTATGTGGTGTCTTGTAAGTCTTCTCATACATTATCATATATTATATGTGTGTGTGTGTATCCCATTTGGATCTTGTTTCCCTTGCTCGGTGGGTGGCTTAATAGAAGCCTAGGATGGGAGGTGAGCCTCCATGGTTCTAGTTTTGTGTTGTGTTGTAGGTTTTTGTGAAGATGAAATCCTTGGAGATGTTAGGGTTTATTCTTGGTAATGTTGGAAACCAAGTGTGTGTGCAGATACAAATCCTGCATGTCATTGTAAATGTGTCAGGATGTTAAGTCTCCATGTTCATTCCATTGTGATGTAAAGAGGGATATCCTCATTATTGTATCTTGTTGAAAATGTGTAAGTAAAGATCAAAAAATGTTTATATAGTTACTTGTAAGGAAACATTTATTGTAAGTTTTCACATTATGTAATTTGATGCAACATAGAAAATCATGTAAATGAAACATTTCTTCCTACAATTCAATTAGTGTAAATATTTTATAGTGGTTACATCCTTTGATATAGTTGATTTAATTTCAATGCATAAATGGTTGTATCATATATATATATATATATATATATATATATATATATATATATATATATATATATATATATATATGTTTTGCATACAATATGATGGAATAAAGTTAACATATTTTGATAGTTTATTTATGGGTATGAAGAATTAGGTCACTTGGACTTCAAGTTCTAACAAAAATTATAGGTGATACCATCACATCATCAACTATATTCACTTAAATTCTATGTTAAGATTAAAGAATTTTTTTTGAAAAGGTACATAGCCCAAATACATAAGAACAATCCTATAGGTGTATATTTGGTTCTCTAGAAAATGTGTGGGGAAGAAAATAATTCCTCCCCAAGATTACAGTCCAATAAAATATTAAAAGAATATTCTAAGCATCTTGCGCTTGGAGTGTAATAAGATAATACATATGCTAAGCTAATAAAACCCTAATAATAATAATGACCTAGTTCCTAAATAAATTGCAAGAAAAGACCCTTATAAACCACATGACCCTTTGGGTCATCATTGTAGAAAACAACATAAAATATACATATAAGATAAGATTATGTCAAATCAAGATTATAAGAAAAGCCTTGATTTCTATCCCTAGATCTAGGCAATACCCAATGAAAATACCCCACTAAATAATAATAAAATGTTAATAAGGAAAAGAAAACTATATATATATATATAAAATAAGGACCCTAATCAGCCATCCTCCCTAATTACCTTGGATGCATGTGGTAAAGGATTTTGGAGGAAGCAACATACTAACATGAAATCAGATCACATCTCCCTAGGTTCCCAACAACTTAAAAAGGTGTAAGAAACAAGTTTTGATTCCATCCCCATCATACCACATGTAGGGAAGAGAAGTTAGGAATTGGGGTAAAGGGAAGAAATGATCGATTGATAAGGGCATGTTAGGTAACCTTGAAATTAATGATGACCATACCATACACTTAGGTAGCATAAGGGGAAAAGTAAATTGCATGGGGAGGAGAAATATGGGAGCACGTGAGTCTAGGAGATTGGGAACCCAAGGTAATTCACTTGGAGGGAAAAGTGCAGTCTTGTGATGTAAAAAGGCAGTGGGATATTAAAGTAGATTCATCCTATTTGGTTTCTTTGTTATGCCATGTTAGGTGTAGGTTAAGTAAAGGGAGTGAAAGGGTAGACCTAGGTTGGGTGAAAACATGTGAGAATTTTATGTTAAAGGTAAAATGGGTTTGTAGAAAATAATTTATATCTTGAGTTGTTAACCCAATAATTAGGAAGTATTTGTCCTGTTATTAAATGTATGGATAGGTGGTAAGGTGAGTGTTATAAAAGGGGAGCTAGGAAAAAGATTAGCAAGTATTTCAACATAACTAGGAATATGAGATGTTATTTGGTAGTAAGTATTTGTTATGGGTAAAGTGTTGTAATATGTGAGTGGGAATTTGGTTAGTGGAGGGGGAGATTAGGATAGAGCATTATTACTAAAATTGTTTGATGGATCAGTGTGGGTCATTAGAATTAAGTAATAAATAAGTCTAGTAGTTAATTTTCTTTAACACACAATTGTATGCTACTTATCAATAAGTGTGCATATTAAGTTCTCTTAACACCTAGTATATCATATGTAGGAATGACATAGTTTATGTGTAGATTATAAAATAATTAATTATCAAATACAATTGATTTAAGTTTAACAATAATAAACTAATGAATAAAAAATAACATAGTCAAATGCCCCTTAAATATTGATTAGACTAACGATCAAATTTATACGATACCAATTAGATTTAAAGTATAATTGAGGGGATGTAATAACCTAATTAAAATGGAAACCAGGAAGTAAATTTTATTAATCAAGATACCAAGAAATGGAATATTAAGATAAAGTTTAGTTATTAAGTGAAAATTTATTATAGAATTGACATATATAATTAACATGTCTATGTAAAAGGGTTGAGTTATCATGGGGACATAAGCAACAAAGTATGACTTAAGTTGCCATCTTGTAATGGTTTATGGTGGTTTAGTTTACTATTTTATCTAGTCATAGAGAGAGGTAAGGTAAGATGGTGGGATAGTGCAGGGGTAGCTAAGAATTTAAATAGTAGACTTACAAAATTTGATTGGACCATATAACCCCCCCCCCCCCCCCCCCCCCCTTATTTACTTAGGGTATGACCTCTAGTTATTAAATGAACGTAACGAAATCACCATTGTATTGGAAATAATTCAACTTTGATGTTAAACATCACTAAATGGTTGCCAACTAATGCTAAGATCCTTGTGAAGCTTAAAATTAATATAATCAATAAACATATCCATACATTGCCATAGTCAAATAATGGTATATGATTAGGTTAATAAATTAGAGTCTACAAGAAGTAATTATGCAAGAGCTCATTAAAGCTATACACCTCTACTTATAAATATATTAAAAATATAAGAATAATGTCAAAAATAATAAAATTACTAATACTTAGTATAATGACGAAATAACATGAAATAAATTAAGATTACCTTGTAAGATGCAAAGGAAAATGTATATATATATATATATTTAGTAAAGACTTATAAGAAGAATAATTAGCACAAATCAATATATTTTCACACCCTTGATTTTTTAGGTTCCCAAACTAAGACCTTACTCCTCATCCTTATGCGCAATGTCCCTAACTAGGATAGAACGTAAAATCACTAAGGGTAACATCGGCTAACTCTTATACTATACCTTAGTTGTTCAATGAGTATTAGGGAAGCTTATTGCCTTTCCTTAAAATTTGAAGTCTAGAAACTCATATGAAAGAAAATTCCTCCATTTCAACTAAAAAATAATTATCTCTAAACTAATGATCGAAATTGTACCATTTTTATCATTCTTGCAGACACATGAAATGTATACTCGGACATCCCATGGTTCGATAGAAATATTCCAAACATACTGTAGGTCTATATATGTGATTCTTTAGTGCACCTTCCAAAAAAAATTGTGGTTGTGTTATGTAAAATTTAGGGCATGACAGATGACTTATGAATGCAATTCAATGGAGAGTATTCCTTTCTTTTTTAATTTGCATTTCTTTTTTGGTGATTATTTGATTGATTGATTTTTTTGGGTATTTTTATGATTTTACAAGATGAGGCTCCTCAATATCTACACATATAAGTTATTTAAATGCATGATGTTGACATAATCAGGGATATGATCTCTTTTTAGTGATGCTAGCTAATAGGATCTAGATCCAAAATTCTGTATGACCACAAATAGTCCTAACCAACTAGGCTCAAAATTTACTTTCTTTTTATAGTTCAAGAGTTTATTTATTATTCTTTAAGAGAAGATAACCAACATTAAAATCATAGGGTTTGATCTTATTGTAATGTAGCTATAAGTGATTTTGATACACATGGAGATGGTTTAAGGCATCTAGGTGACTCTCATTAAGGAGGTGAAGCTCTTGGAAGTAGAAAACTTGGTATTCCTCATTAGATAAAATGTTACTCAGGTAGATTATGAGGGAAGGGATATTGAGTTCAATCTCGATGGGGATGACAAATTTAATACCATAAATAAGGGAAAATGGAGTGGTTCTATGATGCAAGTGCATCATGGGGAGTCATGTCAATTTTCCCTTAATTTTTTCATTTTTTGATACTTTGGCATTTTCATGTAGGTTAATTGTCATTGGTAAGGTTATTCCATCATTTTATGCATAGTTTCTCTTTGATCAATTGAAGTCAACCTTGGTTAACAATTGGTCAATGCCACACTTTTGATATATTATAATGTAATAAGGTATTTCCCATATTTTTGTTTCATTTGGATATGTTTATAGATATCTTTCATGGCTTGATGTATAAATTGTCAAAAAGTTTCAAAAATATTGCAAAGTTGCAAAATCGCATCTTTTACAAAAAAATGAGAAGTTGAATAGTCATCTTTATCTTATATGAATTTAATGAGTGTGTGAAGGTTATATGTGATTCTCCTTATTGTCTTAAGGATGTAAGAAGACATTTTGAAGAGTTAATAAAATATTGGCAAGTTTTTGTGGAGTAAATGCATGATACTTTTGTGACTGTGGTAACTAGTAAGTGACTTTAGACCTGCAACTTTGGATTTCCTTTATCATATTCATTGATTAATGGTTTATATAGATAGAGGAATTAATTAAACACATGATACATTATTTGGTTGGGTTGTATAGTCAATTTTGCAAGTAGGAGGGAATTTTTTAAGCTCAGTGGTCTTGTTAAGGCTTGTGGTAGGGTTTCTTCAAACAATGGCCTATTCCACTTGAATCCACCATTGGGAAATCCTTATTTTTGGTCAAGAGAGGGAGGGGTAGGCATGTAATCTAACTTAGTATACTTCCAATTTTCTTTCCAGTGGTGTTATCTTTGAAAAATGGAGTGATTTGACTAGGCATGTTGCAAGTGAATAGCCTTCTTAAATGTTGAATGATATTGCAATAGAGGGTTTTGGGAGCGTAACATTCTAAGGAAAAGTGGAAGTTGGTGAATCAAGTTTTCCTTCAAGTGCTGGAATAGCTAGTTTGAGTGGGTGGCCAAAACAACCCTAATATTTTGAAATCTCTAGTTGAATCAATCTAAAACCCTTAAAATTTGGCCAATTTGGGGCTCTTGGTGTTAATAAATAGTTGGAGAGTTGAAAATATATAATTTGATAGTCCTCCCAAATGAGTATCCAAATATGTGATTTATTTGGGAAGTACTTTGGAGTATTTTCAAGTTATTAGGCAAAAACCCATATTAGAGGCCTAATTCTAGTGGGTCAATTAGGCCTAATTGGTGGATATTGATGCAGGTGTTTGAGATAAGATTTGTAACTTGGGAGATGGTTGAAAAATGGTTAGATAATATGTCTACATCCTCTTCTTTTCCTCTTGGTGGTGACACTTGTGTAAAGGTCCTAGGGTGTCTAGTAAGGGTTGAGAGTAAGCAAGGAGTTAAATTGAAGTTAGAGTGAGTTGTGGGTGTAGGAGTGGGAACACATAGTTTCCTAGGTTAGCTATAGAAGAAGAGGCTAGAAAATCCCTTTTAGATGCAATAAAGGAGTCTAATAAAGAAATATTCAAAGTGGAAGTACCTACCTTTAGTGGAAAGATGGACAGAGAAGAGTTGATTGATTGTATAACAACTATGGAAAAATATTTTCATTTGAGTCATGAGGAGGATGAAAAGAAGCTTAAGTATGATAGAAACAAACTCAAATATTATTATATAATATGATGGAATTGCATTGAAAATAGTAGGAAGAGGAATGGTAAGAGAGCCATTACCAAATTGGAATATTATGATGGCCATGATGAAGAAAAAATTCATGCCTGCAAACTTTGAAATGCAAGTGATAAGAACACAATCATAGACATAAAGATCAAGATGTTGCTACTTACACTAAAGAGTTTCACGGGTTCAGTATGAGGGCACATCACAAAGAAGACCAAAAGAAAATGGTAACCAGGCATGTAAATGGATTGAGGTACAACATTTAGGATGAAATCATTTTATTTCTTCTTTAATACAATTGATGAATTCTTCCAACTTGCCATCAAGGCCTAGGAGAAGCTTAAGAGGAGGGGTGATCATGGTAGTAGTGGTAGAGGAGCTAGAAATACTAGCAGAGGCAATGCTAGTTTTGGTAGAGGATAGGGAAGTGGAGATGAGAATATAAATAATGAAAGAAAGGGTTAATAAAGAAGTAGAGGGGGACAAGTTTTATAGGTCAAAGAAGACCCTACAATAGAGGTAGGGGTAAATTTGGAGAAACATACAGAGGTAGTCTTGACTTCTATGGAAAAATGTTACAAATATTGGCAATATGGGCATACTAAGAATCAATGTCCAAGTAGATCAACTACCTCAAATGTAGGTAGGGATGGAAGGAATGAATTTTTTATGGAGCTTGAACAAAGTAGTAGTAGTGTGAATACTCATATTTAGTTTGAAACACTAGTAATTGATGGGGAGAACATGATGATTAAGAGGAAAAACTTGAAGGTAGAATTGAAGTAGGATCCACTATAGAGAAAGTCTCTATTTAGAACCTAAGGTAAGGCCTACGATAAGTTATTAAAAAAAATTGGATTTAGGTTCAACTATGAAAGTCATATACATTGAGATGGAAGAAAAATATACACTTAGAAGATTTCCTGACACATCACCCCATAATATTTTTGGGCTAAATAATAACTAGAGTTATACTATTGAAGAGAGAGTTTGGGTAGAATTTTAAGAGTTGAGTATAAGGACATGATAATTTACAAACTTATCCCTATGGATGATTTCCATTTGATCCTAGGGAGGCCTTGATAGTTTGATGTGAAGGCTCAACAAAACGGGGAGAAGATTGATAGGAATGTAAAATGGATCCACTATATAAATAGAATTACAAGGAGAAGAAAGGTACTTCTTGTAATACCTCAAAATTGGCTCATTGCCATGACAACCAATTCTAGTCTATTTCGATCAATTCTAAAGTCCCATTTCATTAGACAATTCTAATTTTTGATTTTGCTACTTGACTTAATTATCAAATGTAGAAAACCCTAATTTGCATTAATCATGCCATTTATTTAATTGCTAAAGTATTGAATTAGATTAGCTACATTAAACCTATTGATTAAGATTTAATTTAATTTGAAGTGTTTATACTTTAATTAAATTAAATTATCTCCTAAGGCTAATGTACTAAGGAATTAAAAATATTTAATTTAATAATTGCTCTCATTTTAATTATTGAATATGATTATTTAATTAATTGGAATAAGTATTTATGAGGTCATATCTCACTTTTATTAAATAAAATAACCTTCTAATTTCTCTTCCTCAGTTCAAGAATGGGAATTCCAAGTTGTCTATCTCTTAAATTGGAATTGACTTAAATCACTCATTCTCACACTTAAGTGAATTTTAGTTAACGATTCATTACACTTAGGATCTGAGTTAGTTAACTGCACCTATATTAGGAATTTTCCATCCTAACTGAATCTTAACTTCAATGCTAACTGTTGATTTGAGTTGATCTCAACTGTCAATTGATTTTAGGAATTCTATATAAGAGACTCCTAATTCCTCATTACAAAAAAGGTTGGAATTTGAATTGCATTGAATTATTGTCAAAGTGATTACTCATATAAATTCTAGCTTTCATACTTGGCTTAGCATTTGATATCATTTTAGATTAAATATGCATCCATTTAGTTTAATTTCCTTTACTGCTTATTAGAATAAATTGCATAGCATCTAGATTAATTTCATAATCATATACTTGCATAAAAACCATTCATACTAGATGGTCTGGTTGCCTACTTCTCAGTCTGAGAGCATATAGGCAAAATCCCTCTAGTTAGAAGACAATAGGTCACACTGTTGGACTTCTTGGATAAACGACTCCATGTTTATTCTAGGATGACTCCACAGATAAGGACCATGTTGAATTATATGTGAGGATTAGAGGCCCACAATCCACATGTGTACATTTTTGGCACCCATCATGAAGCAGAGAAAAATAATTTTTCTGGCCTCATTTACTTTATTTTTTAATATTTTAATGATTCTATCCTACCTACATGTACATATTTTTAGATTTTCTCGTAAAAAATATCATTTTTGCATAGAAAATATCATTTTTGCATAGAAAATATCATTTTCACATGAATATTTGAGGTTTTCTTGTTCCTCTACACTTTCTCACATGAAAAAGTGCCCTATTATGTAGTTTCTTGCGTGACACCTCATTTTCTCATTCGGGTTTGTATAAGAGTTCACGTAGATTTGTGCAAAAGTTCTCTTGGAATCTTATAACAACATAGATAAAATGCAAATTTTTTAAAATACTATTTATCATTTTGTTTCACTAACGTGTTTTCTTTGAAGCATCTTTATTTCATCTTTTTTATTTTCTGTAGCATAACAGTGGTTTGCAGGATGATTGACAAAGATTCCTTTTATACAAACTTTCCAAATATGAACTAACTATGTGTTTGTAGGACGTTGTCAAAGATATGATTATCAAAGATCAACTTAAAAAACCCACATAAAACATTGTCTTTTTCTTTGCTTTCCAAACATAGTCTAATTAGGGCTTGTGAACTTCATAGGGTGCAAGACATGGGAATAGGGGAGTATGCTCTTTACCACTTGGAGGTTATGACCAAGGGTAAATTAGAAACCTATAAACCTCTAAAAGATGACATCCAAGGGAGGCAAGCAAGTTAGTGGTTTTCTAGTGCGAGTCCTCTCCTATGAAGAGATGATGATTTCCTTTTAGGGAATCAAAATCTTAAGAAAGGGATAAGTCTAGATCGATTAAGCTAACTTGGTGATGAATGTGTTTTGCATGTTTGGATGAGGTTACAAGGTAGAGGAGTATGCTCTTTCCACTTAAGAGAAATTAGAAACTTGGAGCCTTAGATCTAGACCACTAGTTTGAGTCAACCCATAGAGGGCCTGCAAGAGTGATCCAACCTCTAGGAACAACCCAAGTGAGCACACTTCTTTCACCGAATATTCCAACTCACTATAATAAAGAAGCTTTGTAGAGTAAAAAACTCCAATGCCATATTAATTTCTTCCTCTTGATTCTTGATATTACATGTCAAGAGGAGGCTTTGTCTATTGCACTGGCCAATGCTAGCACCAGTCTTGCTAAGCAAGTGTGTGCACTCTCAAATGATGGTGTGGGCTGTTGGCCTCATCTCTACTTGAAAAGCCATTGAGGATTAATATGAACAGAAGCCAAGTAAAAACCTTTAGTTAGTTGCTACTCGGTTCACCTCTGAAAGGCGGCATAATCTTTGTGCAAGGAGGGGGAAGAAGCTCCCTTGTAGAACTCACTATAGGCATACTACTGGGCATTGGAAGGTGGTCTATGTGCTTGACCCCTACCACAATAGTGTTCATTTAGTGTATATTTTATTGAGCCCTTTGAATACACCAAAAACATGGGTACCCTCTAGGGGGTGACACGACTGTGTGAGGTGGATGCATGTGCATAAGTTGTGGGACAAAGGTTTTACCTTCTCTACCATTTTTGGTTTTAGGGATAAAGCATGTTTTTTATAGAGTCTTAAACATGTCCAAACCTATCTAAATAAACTAAAGGTAGAGAATCCCTCATCCCTCCGAGTTGCTTTGTCCTCGGTTGGATTGTATTCGACTACTACTTGCTTCCCATGTCTTTTTGAAAATACTTGTCTTGTTCAAAACCAAATGCTATTTAACAACTTGAAAGTCAACCTTGCTATCTATCAAAAATCTGCCAAACAAACCAAAAATCTATCTAGAACAGTCTAAAATCTTCAAATTCTTTTCAAAATCTAGTTTTAGTTGTTAGTCTAGTCTTTGTTTTCATGCACAATTTTGCAAATTTTTACACAAGTACCTTTTTAGTCACCATTTCTTCATGTGGCCTTGTCCAAGTTCTCATGTGAGTCTATGTGAATCTCTATGCAAGATCTTGCAAACTGTCTTGTTGTATGAATTTTATCTCTCTTGTTAAATCCTAACATTTCTTTGCGCAACCCAATGAACATCTTTGTGTGAGTTTAAATTGATGTTCTAAGTCTTTGCCTAGATTTGTGTGTTTTCTCATGTGGTTCCTAGAGAATCTTCACATGATATCTTGAGTCAAAATTGTTAAATTGGTCTATCAGAGCTATATGCACTCTAAGTCTAGTCTATTTCCTAAAATAGTTTACCTCTGTTCTATCTACAAATAGTCCCAAATAGTGACATCCTGCTTAGTTGATGACTTATGATTTATACTTCAACTAGTCTCATCTTTCAATTGTCTTGTTCTTGTCCTTTAGTGCTTTTTATACTCTATATCACAATAGCCATAATCTTTGGATATTCTAGCCTTCACTCAAACTATTTGTACCTTAGTATACAACACTCTTATCAGTTCCTTTTGAGACTACATTCTAGTGTGGTCCTTGTCTAGGTTTTTGCTTCTTTTCCTTCCAGTCACAACATACTATAACTATCCACATTCCCACAATGTCTGATCATAAACTTGAATTTGGTGAACATAGTAGAGATCAAGAACAACCTAGGAATGATAGGTATAAAGACCCCTTCACTTATGAGGATGAGGAAGAGGTAGAAATAAACTTTGAACACCTTGAAAAATGTCATAATGAAAAGCACTTCCAAAAGGTCATGGAAATCTTTCTTAATGAAGAGAAAGAGAAATACTTTCTCAAACTTGTCCAAGAGGGAGCTAAGCTACCTCATCACTTTAATGTTGAGACAATCATCACACCTAAAGAGGAGATTAAAGCTTCCAAACTCTAGAAATAACTGAAAATCATGCAAGACCAACTAGCTCAAGTGATGCTTGATAAAGACAAACCTGTAAAGACATACACTTTAGACACTCTTTGTCCATTTCCATTTGAAAAGAGCATAGACATGCCTCCTTTTCCAAGAGGAGTTGAGTTACCTAAGTATGAAAAATACTTTGGAACTATCGATCCCCAAGATCACTTGTGAGAATTCAGAGCCTTGTCTATGGAATTCATGCATAATCAAACATATCTCATGTGTTTATTCCCAAAAAGTCTAGGTGGTTAGGATATGGAATGGTTTTCACACTTGCCTCCAGGTATCAAAACATTTGATCAGATTTCTTACTTGTTTGTATAACAATGCTCTCATAACATTCAACATCCTATTCTGAATTCAAGATCAGTCTGCTTCTTTGATGTCCAAGATCAGATTTTTTGGGCTCCATCTAAGGATGGTAAGTATTTAGTGAAAGAGGGATACAATATTCTACAACAAAATGATTTGAATAAACCTACGTCTAGAGCTTTTTCATTTTGTTGGAATTCGGTAGTTCTACCTAAAGTAGGTTGTTTTGCATGGCTAGCATTAAAACACAAGATTTTAACTAGTGATAGATTGAATAGATTACAAATTGCCAAGCCTTTTAAATGTGTTCTTTGAAAGGAACAGGACCAAACTGTGGATCACTTGTTTGTCTCTTGTTCATTTGCTTATCAATGTTGGTGCTTTATTTTGAGCAAGCTTAAGTTCTCTACCCCCTTGCCTAACAAGCTTTGGGATCTATTTCAAGTCTAGTCAATTCTTTATCAAAAATCATTATTTGCAAACCTATGGAAATGTGTTCCAACTTTGGTAGTTTGGGCTATTTGGTGGGAAAGAAATAAGCATATTTTTAGAAAACAATCTCTTCCATTAGAAGTTGTCTTAAATGGTATTGAAAGATCTATCTCGGAATTGACTAATTCCAGTTTGAAAAGGATTAAATTTAATCTGATTGTGACTCATTAGGATTCACAACTTGTCCAGGAATGGAAATTATTATTTATTCCTAATGGGTGGAAAATTAGTAATTCACTAGCTCAGACCTTACTCAGGAAGAATAGTTGGAGACCTCCATCTTCTAGTTTTTGGAAGTTGAATTTTGATGGTGCTTGTAGAGGAAATCCTGGTCCTTCAGGTGTTGGGGTTTGTACTCAAGATTCTTTTGGTAAGGTTGTAGCAATTAGAGTATCTCCTCTACCTATTGACACAAACAATATTGCTGAGGCTCATGCTTTGTTGGTTGGGCTTTTATTAGCTAAACAAGGTTGTCTTAATAGGTTACATATTGAAGGGGATTCTTTAGTTATCATTGATGCTTGTATTCATAGACACATTATTTCTTGGAAACTAAAGTATGTTCTCAATCAAATCTGGAGACTCCTTGATGAATGTTGGGAAGTTTTCCTTTCACATACTTATCGTGAAGGAAATAAAGTTGCATATTTTTTTATCAAATTTGGGATGTGATAGGGTTAATGTCTCTAATTTTCATTCTCTACCTTTTTGAGCAACATAAGGTTTTAAAAAATCTTATTCACGATGACATGGTAGCAACTGATAGTAGTAAGGTTGGAGATTAGCAAGTTATCTTAAGATGCTGAGTATTTTTGGCTCATGTGCCGAGATTTGCAGCATCCTTCAGGAGCCGAGCTCCTTAGTATTTTTTGTTGTGAGTCAAGCTCAATCAAATTCTTCAGCTATTCTGAGTTTAGGCTTTAGGTGCCAAGTTCTTCAGTACTGCCGTGTATATAGGTTCCTTTCAAGTGACGAGTTGGCATTTTGATAACTGGTGCCAAGTTCTTTTGTTGTGCCAAGTTCTTTTGTTGTGCCAAGTTCTTCAGGCTTCAAGTGTCAAGTTCTTTAGTAGTGCCAAGTTTATAGGATCCTTTCAAGTGCTAAGTTGGTATTCTAATAACTGGTGCTGAATTCTTTAGCTATGCCGAGTTCTTTAGGCTTCAGGTGCTGAGTTCTTTAGTAATTCTGAATATTCAGGATCCTTTCAGGTACTGAGCTGGCAATTTGATAACTAGTGCTGAGTTCTTTAGCTGTGCCAAGTTATTCAGGCTTTAGGTGCCAAGTTCTTCAGTAGTGTCGAGTATTCAGGTTCCTTTTAGGTGCTGAGTTGGCAATCTGATAACTGCTACAAAGTTCTTTAGCTGTGCTGAGTTCTTCAGGCTTCAGGTGCCGAGTCTCTCAGTAGTGCCGAGTATACAAGATCCTTTCAGGTGCTGAGTAGGCATGAAAATAATTAGTGCCGAGTTATTGAGTTCCAAGTAACTGAGTCTTTAAAAGTGTCTTTGATGTTGAGTTATGCTTATCAGATGCCAAGTTACCCTATTTTTTAAAGTTGGTGTCATATGAAAAATTTAATGTCGCATGCTTTTATTCAAAGCATTTACACTGACATGTCCTCCAAAGTACAATTTGTAGGATCCAAATCTTTTATTATCTGATGATATTTAATTTTGATGTCATGTTGGTCAATAGCTTCATGTTAACAAATCTGAATATTTAAGGAGTAATGTTTGTAGTACTATTTATAGGTAGGATTAGGACATCACTGGAGAGATTAAATGACAAGTTGCAATTTGATTATTTAATAAGTCTCATCGCTTCATCTCTAAAAATATCTACTAATGCTAAATTAGGAAAATTCAGTCTATAAGCTAAGATTGTGTTCAAATATGAATTATGGGTGGGATATTGATTTGGCCTACGCATCATGTCATATGCAACATTGTTTAGTCATGCCAAAAAAATTCAAATTTGGCTACAGCCGACCTTAGATGAAGTTGTGTTTCCTAGGCATATAATGGATGAGGTGCTAAATCAAATGTTCACTATGAACTCACACTCGATTAGTTCAGCCATTCAATGCATCATTGGTGAGGAGCTTCTCTCTCCCTCGACACTTGTGTTTTTATATCCCTCCCAGGTCATTTCTATTTTCCTATCTAATGCCATGGATCTTCTACAATCTCTAGAGTTACTTCAAGGCTTGGATCGTAAGGTAATTCTGCCACATTTCTTACTAGATTATAAATTGGAAATGGTCATGCAGAAATATGATTTATGGAATGGTATGGCTTTAGTAGGGGGTCTGTTTTCACATTTTCAAATCCTACAAAAGCATGAATATTATATTGTTCTTGAGGTGATGAAGAATTCTATAGATAACTGTAATATCAATTATTTGAAACAATCTTTGCCTTCTGATCCATGATTTTTGGGTGAGCGGGTAGTGGAAAGAATCTTGTTAGTTGCAATGGCCATGATTAATTTGCAATCAGATCCTAATGTTTCAACTCCCACTCAGAATGCATTGGCAGTAACTCCTCAACCATTGGAACAAAATCATTGGGATTCAATTGGTATACCTAACTCTAATTTAGATTGGCTCATACATAACTAGGTTTCATGATTTTTCTATGAAATTCTCTTTTTTGGTCTCTGGATCTTTTTTTTGTGTTCTTTCAGTTTGGGCAGAATTGCAAAGCAATGGTTCATCTCGACAATTAACTCTTTTCAATTGGAGATATCTCTAATGTTGAAAGCTCTAAGTCTATTTGCTACAAAACTTATTGTATATGTATTATGCAGAGGCTTAGAGTGGGTTATCTTAAGATGGGTGATAACCTTTTGTAATTATTTGCTTTTAATATATACATACATGTAAACTTTAGGGATGATGCTAGGTTTTCTTCACTGATTCTTTCCCAGTTGACCTCATTGAATCAGATTAATAAATAATATAGTGGCTTGCCACATTTGCTTTAAAAAAAAAAAAAACATTCAACATCCTATTAACATCTAAGATTTGTGTAATCTTAAATAGAGTTGGGGGAGCCTTTCCTCACATTCCTCTAGAGGTGGAGACAACTTTTTACTAAATATTCATGCAAGATTCCTGAAACAGAAAAGCTTGACATTTTCACTGATAATCTTCTAACTGATTTCGGGTATAGAGTCTAGCTTCAAGGTCCATGCACCTTTTGAATACATGGTAACACAAGCTATCTACATAGAGTAATTCATGGTCAAAATGGGTGAACTCACTCTCCAAAAGGACACAAGACAAGAATCCACCTCTACCAAGGACAACCTAAGTACGTCAGCTAGAATCAAGAAGTTGTATATGATGGGGTTGTTGACAACATCACTTCTAAACTGGCTAATCCAACTTTTAATCTCATAGATAGTCTCAATGTGGCCAAGAATGTTGAGAAACCTCCTCTTGACAACAAAAAATCCAAAAATAAATCAAGGAGCTCATGGGCTACATGCCCTAAATGAGAGTATACACCTCTTGGTGAACCTTTGGACATGGTCTATAAGACCTTGCTACAAAACAAGCTCATTTCACCATTGGACAACTCTCATCCTTACGATCCGCAACCATGGCCACCATAGTGGAACAAAACCACATTTTGTGAATACTACCAAAATAAGGGACACAAATTCTAGGACATGATTGATGATGGTGACATTGTGGTGGATGGACATAACAAAAACTTGGATCACAAGGCTTTCAAGGAGCCCTTCCCGTCTTACAAAAAAGGAGAGAGGTCAAAACCAAAACCTAACAACAAGGTAAACTATTCATACTCTAATGAAAAAAATGTGATCAACATGGTTGAACCTGTGTATTTTGAGTACTATGATGTTAATACCATCAAGGGAAAGCAAGATAACAATAAACCCACCATTCATCTTGAAGGGCCCTACTTCCCACACATTTGATAATGAATCTTTGCAATATTATGCCAACACTGTTACACGTTCTCATGCTAAGTTGGTACTCAAATGCCCTATGCCTTCTACTCCTGATCTTGAACAACACAAAGATAAAACCCTTGTTGGTTCATCTGGCATAGGTGCAAAACTTGCAACAAATTCAGCTACCACTAGCTACAGTGTTCTTGATCAATTAAAATAAACTAATGCTCAAATCACAATCTTTGAGCTACTTAAAATCTCACCTACCCATAGGAAAATTCTTGACAAAGCCCTCACTAAGGCAAATGTCCCTCAAGATCTTGATCTTGAGTGATTCCAATCTATGGTAGGTCATTTGACCTCACCTTACTATATGTCCTTCTTTGAAGAGGATGATAATTCATTAAGTCACCAACACAATCAACCTCTACACATTGAGGTCATGATACATCAGACATGTATCTGTTGGGTACTCATTGATAATGGAGTTGGGTTGAACATTGTCTCTATTGCCTTACTTAGAAAATTATACTATTTTGAGGAATCTATTGATCCTCGTCGCAAGATCACTATCAAAGCATATGATGAAGTTGAGCGAAAGTCTCTAGGTCTTGTGATGTTTCCCCTCTATGTTGGTCCTGTAGAAAGGGATGTCACTTTTTAGGTCCTTGATATTCCCTTGGATTATAATATTCCTTTAGGAAGACTATGAATACATGAGATGCATGTTGTACCATCCACTTCTCATCAATGCATCAAATTCCCATTTCACGGCTTTGAGGTTACTATCCCTGCAAGTACTAGCTATACCTATAATATGTTGAAAGCTACTGAAAAATTTGTACCTACTAATAGGGAATCTTTTGATTATCATGCTGACAAAGTGAAGCAAATTAGATAGTCGCTTTGGTTGAAAGAAATTGGAATGGGTGAAGATCATATAGAACCTGTACTGTCATTGACATCTCTTCCTGAGTCTCCTTGTCATTATGGGAGACCATCTAAAATGAAGAGACCATTTGTGTTGATACCTCAAACTAATTACAATGGTACTTTTGTCAAAGCTATAGTTCCACTAGAGGATGAAATTGAAAACAGAGCCATTGCCACATGGCTTTATAAAGAGGAGCCTCTGGCTTACCTCACAAAAAAAACTCATGAGATTAATCCTAAGAAATATGGTCCTAGTCTTAGACTCATAAAATGATTTGGCTATAAAGGAACTGGTCTTATTGGATGCAATAACAATGGTTTAATTGATCCTATCAAAGCAATAGCTTAGAGGAATAACTATACATTAGGTCTAGGTTTCAAGAAGGTTCCCTTCAATCTAGGGATTAATAAATTCATACCAGAACCTAAGAGTTCATATGAAAATGAGTCACAAGCTAAGGCTAATGGTCCTAAAAATTATGTTGATGATCCCTATCCTTATCCTATTCCTCATGATCTTGCTAAATTCTTTGTTGAACTTGATGACTTTGTGCCACGTGTCAGCACTATGGATGGTACTAGTGATTCTTCTGAAGACACTACTGAATCACATCACACTCCACCAGAACAGTGAGAGTCAAGTCAATCTTTGTGCATTGAGTATCTTTTCAAAAACCTAGATGATGAAGGAGAGTATTTTCCTATCACTATTGGGGAATTCTATAGTTTGTCACCATGTAGCACTAGTTTCAAGGAATATGAGTTTGACTCTCTCTTAGAGGCAACTATAGAAAAAGACATCTATCAAGTTCATGTCGATGAAAACCAAATCAAAGTAGGTGAAGAATCTAGGGTTAGGTCTAATGAGTTTGATCCAGCTAGGATTTTTGAGTCTTTAGTTGATGACATTAGTGCACAAAGGCATTCAAACACACTTGTGGATGAAGTCGCTCTAGGTCTCAAATTGTTGGTCCAAGGATTTAATTATTATATCATGAAAGCAAGTGAACCCACCACCACTCTTTCACTCACATACCCCTAGCTTATATATTAGAATTCCAACACATCTAGTGAAGTCCCTACATTCTACAATGATTATGCTCTTGCTTGCTAGTTAAATGTTGTAAAACTAGTAGCATCTTCCACTAGTGAACAAAGTGTCAACATGACTGATGCTAACATCAAGTATCTCAATCATACAATAAAAAAGAAGAAAAATAGAAGGTCCGATGGTGAAAACCACATTGTGGCAGTGTTAGAAATAAAAAAAAAGTAAAAATAAAAGACATATCCAAGGGTGAAAACATCTCTAAGGTGCCTGCAGATGAGATATTTGATGCACTTCCTAGTCATTTTTAGGAAAGATCATCAGTGTTGATAGAGCCAACACAACTGATCAACTTGGACATAGAAGAACATCCTCACATAATACATCTACCATAGTCACTATCTCTAGAAGAAAAAGAGGAATTCACTGCCTTCTTCAAAGAGAAGAAGATAAACTATGAGTGGACATATTCAGAAATGCTAGGATTAGATCCCGATCTTATTATGCATCACTTGTCTATTGCACCAGACATTAAATTAGTTAAAAAAAAACTTCAAAAAATGCACCCTCATGTAGCATTGCTCATCAAAGTTGAATTGAAAAAGCTCCTGAAAGCTGGTTTCATCCGTGCTATCAATTATGCTAAATGGATATCCAAAATTATTCTAGTCTCCAAGCACTACAAATCTATCAGATTTTGTATAGATTTTTGAGATCTTAACTTAGCATGTCCTAAGGATGATTTTCAACTCCCTAAAATTGATATGATAGTGGAAATGACAATAGGTTATGAGATGTACTCACTCATGGAATTTTTTTTTGGTTATAATCAGATCAAAATTGTACTAGAAGATTAGGAAAAGATGGCATTTACTTGTGTGTGGGAGACCTTCTGTTGGAACATGATGCCATTTGGCTTAAAAAATTCTAGTGCTACATATCAGAGAGTAGTCACTACAATTTTTCATGCCATGATGCATAAGACCATGGAGGACTATGTGGATGATACATTGGTCAAGAGAACAAAACATAATACTCACCTTTAAGATTTGGGACCTATCCTAGATTGCATGAAAAAATTCAGTCTAAGGCTTAATTCCAAGAAATGCGCATTTGGCATTACATCAAGAAAACTATTGGGATACATTTTGTTTGCAAAAGGAATCAAGGTGGATCTAGATTAAGTTCAAGCAATTATGGATATGCCTCCACCCCATAATATCAGTCGGATGAGAGGCTTACAAGGAAGACTTCAATCTATTCTCATATTCATCTCACAGCTAGTGGATAGATCACAAACTTTCATCAAGACTCTACATAAAGGTGTGAAATATAACTAGAGTCAGGATTTTGAGCAAAGCTTGACACAAATAAAACAATACCTTTCTAATCCATCAATCTTGATGCCTCCTACTTATGGGAAGCCACTAATTTTGTACATCTCTGCCATAGAAACTTCTTTGGGTATCTTACTCACTCAAGAAGATAGTGATAACAAGAAAAAGAGCTATTTACTATCTGAGTTGCACACTGATCTCTTATGAGATGAATTACAGTATCATTGAGAAATCTTTCTTGGTAGTTATCTCTACTTGCCAAAAGTTGAGGCATTACATGCTTGCTCACACTACATGATTTGTGGCTAAAATTGATCCACTAAAGTACTTACTTAGTAAGGCAGCTCTAACAAGGAGATCAACTAAGTTTTTCATGATACTAAGTGAGTTTGACATTCAATATGTTGAACAAAAAGCTATCAAGGGACAAGCGATTGTGGATCAGCTAGAAAATGTACTTATGGAGAGTCTTCTCCTGATGAACATCTATTTTCTTGATGAATTAGTTTTGACACTTACACACCAAACGTGGGTGATTTTCTTCGATGGTTCCTTCACACAACAAGGATCTAGTGTTGGGTTACTCTTCATAACACCATAGAGATATTTACTCCCCAAGGTGTACAGGATTCTATTTCCTTGTACAAACAACATTGCAGAAAATGAGGCTCTGATTAATGGCATGAAGATTTTGGCTAAATGGAGAGTGGATTAGTTGAACATTTTTGGGGACTCTTAGCTCATAACCAACTAGGTTAATGATCTATATTAGAAAAAGGATAGAAATTAATCCCTTACAAATGAATGGTTGATGATATGAAGAAATACTTTTCTCACATAAATTTTCAGCAAATTCCTTGAGCAGACAACAAAGTGGTTGATGCCATGGCTACTCTAGCTTCTTTGTTACAAATACTAGAGAATGATCTTTGACATGAGTTTCTACTGGAAACATTATTCTACCCTGCCTATGATACCCTTGAATCTAGAATGATCTATTCTATTGTAGGACAAGATTCATCCCACTACCATCACGTATACTCCTATCTGAATGACCAAACTATTTTGGATGGTCTAACCCATAATGAAAAATGTCACCTTATCCATAATGTTTCATGGTATGTCATTATTGCTGATGAAATGTTTAGGAGAGGTCTTGACAGAATACTCCTTAGGTGTCTAGAATTCAAAGAGTCCAAATGTACATTAATTGACATTCATGAGGGATTTGTGGGTCTCACTCAAATGACTTGACACTAGCTCATTAACTTATTAGAGCTAGTTACTATTGGCCAAAAATAGAGCAAGAGGAAATCAAGTATGCCAAATCCTACAAATAGTGCCATCTCCATGGAAATCTAATTCATGCTCCAACTAGGGAGTTGATTCCATCTACCACACTATGGCCATTTCAACAATGGGCCTTTGATCTTATGGGTCAGATTCACCTATCTTCTTCTAATGGACATAAGTTCATTATTATGGCTATAGACTACTTCATGAAGTGGGTAGAGGTAGTAGCTCTCTCAATAGAAAATGGCAAAATTGTAGCTATGTTTATCACAAACTACATCATATGCAGGTATGGTGTACCTTCCTTGTAATGCTCCACCTGAAGATCCTTGGGAACAAGGATGAAATACAAGCCAATTTTTTTTTTTTTCACAAGTGTAAATGAAAATGTCAACAACATACACAAATCAAAATGATCACAACAGAAGACTAAACCACCATCCCAACAACAAACGAATCTCCAAATGCCACTACCAACCAAAAAGACCCAAAATAAAAGACACAAAATTGAATTTGAATTGAACATGTCATAAATTCAAAATGTGGCACCATAGGGTTGAAGAACATTGAAGAGGGTATCCGAAACAACTCCCAAAAAGTTTGGATCAAACTGAAAAATGCCTACTACCTGCTTGCACAAGTTTTTACAAAACCTAGGTGATACTTTAATACAACATTGGAAAGTATTGCACGACATTCCTAAAGAAGGAGGGTGACACTTTTAGGGAAGGGATGATACTTCACTCGAAGGTGTACGATACTTTAAGGGTATCGTATAATAGTTCTTACAAGGAGGTGCAATACTGGAAAGTATCTCACAATATTTCTCCATGAGGCATGCAATAGAATTAGGGGACACATGATACAATTTCAATGGGTGTGCAATACAATATTGTATTGCACCATGCTGATAAATGGTCACCCAGGAAACTTAAGAAACACTTAAAGACAAACAACAAACTAAAAGAAAGTTCAAAACCTCTACACCAGGGAGTACCAGATCAAAAATTTGAGGCATGAACACTCAAACACGCTATTGGAAGATGTAATATACATCTAACCATCTAACAAGTAGTGAAGGGAAAAATATTGAAGTAAACATCACAGTGTACAAAAGCAACATCGCAATTACTGAATAAATATCGCAATCAACAAAATAACCAAACTAAGTACATGGTTCCTCCCAAATATCAATGGCATCATAAGACCATCGCATGCTCTAGCCATACCTCATGCATAACATCCCAAGCCACCGATCAAATCATCAGTACTGTCGTAATAGGGACATCACTACTAAATCATGCAATAACAAAAGCATAAGGAAATCTAACATGCTAGTAGTAAAGCATAAGATAAACTTGCATGTAGATAACATCACCTATCACATTCTAATCATCATAATAAGGAATGCATCAAAACTAAGGTCATCTAACATGATAAATAAACATCCCAATGAAAGCATAAATCATAAGAAGCATACTCCAGAACCCAAAAGTACCAAGTGGATATGACATCCAAGAATGTTTGTCCTATAACAATAGACCATCTATGTACATCAGTCCCTAGCAGTGGTGAAGGTAGCTATGCCTCCCAACCATGTGGCACCTATAGGTCCACACTGGATGTGATAATGGAGATAATGATCCAACCAAAAAGACACAAATATAACATACATGGCCAACACACATACCAAGTAGTCAAGATATAGACAATGCATAAACTATAGGTCCTAGTCAAACATCTCAATGGGCTACTATGTAGGGACTAACATCATGGAGAGTTGCTTGGCATCAAAGATGCTCCAAGCTTAGATCATGTGTGGAAACACTCTCAAGGGAATCCCTTGGAACCATCACACAACTGCAAAACTTTTCATTATCTTAAGTTTTATTACCACCTAATGTTTAGTTTAGTTATCACTTATATAAAGCTCCCTCTGCCAACCTCTAGTGCCATGAACATTGAGCTATGAGATACAAGCTTGGCTATCCTACCCTACCCATGCTCATCCAATGATGAGTGCCTGTAGGCATGCAAAGTCCCAACCCAACCCCAATGATCAAAACTTCTGAAACAACCACAGAAGGTCAAGACCTACAAGTCCTCTAAAAATTGTATGCACATGTACTCATGTGTGGTGCACCACCATCACAAAGATCATAACACAAAGACTGGATAAGAACACAAAGTAGAAAGTCCCTCAACTAAAAATAGAATCAAGAGGATGGATGAATCACACATCCCAATGCAACATAAAGTGCAAAAGTGATCTAATAGATATCCCAATAGATCATCCAGGTCCACGAACCACATTGTGCCAAGAAAACTCAAGAAAATAGGTCAACATGCAAAATGAGGTAAAACTCCAAATTTTGAAAAAAATCCAAAATTAAAACCCATTTGGCCTTTGGGTGCAAAAACCCCAAAAATCTAAAAATAAATAAAATTAGACATTGTATGCAAAAATGACCAGCATAACGGCTCAAAATCCCAAACCCCCATTTCAAAAATAGGAAAAATGTTCATACCCGACCAACTAGGTAGAACCGGCATATAGAAATGGAGGGGAACACTAGTTCTCAACCTCCTAACATACTGCTACAAGAAACAAAAGCTGAAATAGAGTGAAAACAATAAAATGGGAAAGCCCTACTTGACAATAAAAGGGGCCAAAATTGAAACCCACAGAATAAAATAAATCTTCTGCCAAATCTGCTGAAAGTGACAGCAATGCATAAACTCCCTGAGCCAGATCCAATGAGACTGACCTCACAAAAAACCCATGCTCATAGCTCCTAGAATGAAGAGACCAAGAATCCTTCAAAAGAGAATTTCTAAAATAGCTCTCAAATTCTATTTCTAAAAAGTGAGAGGTGAATAATGAATTCACTTTTCCAATACTTATTCATTTTTGAGTGAATAGTTGGCTATGGAAAATAGCCAATTAGAGTAGCTAAACTCTGAATCAACCCAAAAAAAAAAAGGTTATTATCTATAATAAAAATTCACCTAAGGCAAAGCTACCAGAAATTAAATCTGAAAAGATTAAAAACTCAAAAATGCAAAATCACAGAAAAAAACTTAACACTTTCACAACAATGTAAACTTCTAAATGCACAAACATGCTTATTAGTCTAATCGCGTAATGCATATGAGTTCAGATTTACTAATCATCAAAAGGTTCTAATTAAATAATTAAAACAAGGATATGAACAGCTGGATCACTAACTCCACGTGCCACTGCCAGGGATATAATTCCTGCACACTAAAACACATGATCAAGTGCAATTACATATAATATCATAGCCAAAGCAACATGTTTAAAATACCTATTTAATCCATTTACATCACTCACATTCATAGAAAGCATAAAAATACAAGAATGAAGTAAATAACCATGGCATAAAATTCATCTCATAACATAACCAACAATTATGTCCAAATAAACCATATAATTATATATCATCATAGATCTATTGTCATCTCAAAATAGCATCAACATGCAAATATGATAAACTAAATTGCATAGCAGTATAGCATCTATGGTACTAAATCAAAATATAACACCTAACCCTCAAGTCATCTCAAAATACATATAAAAAGAGTATCAAATATCTCTTGAATCAAAATAGACAAGGTATAGACTCCAAACATGAGAGGCACTACATCCTTCCCCACTAGCATAGGCTTACTCTTGGAAGCCAGCAAAGAGATAGGGGTACAATCTCCTCAACCGTGAAGCATCTTCCCAAGTCATAGAGGTCTCATCACTCGGGTCCCATTGGACCATTACCTGCTCTATGTCTCAACCTTGCAAGGTCAGCCTCCAGTGCTATAGGATATGAATGGGCTCCAAAGTAAGCTGCCCATCCACTACCTGCAAAGCATCCCAATCAAGAACATGGGTCACATCCAGAATATACTATCTCAACACAAAAACATGAAAAACATCATGAATTCACGATAGGCTAGGTGGAAACACCAGACGATAAGCAATAGGACCAATCCTCTCAAGAATCTCAAAAGGTCTGACAAAATGTGGTGCCAACTTAGAGCCTTTCCCATAATGGATGGGGATCTTCCTCGGATGCACTCTCGAAAACACCTTGTCACAACAAAAAAATGATGATCCAACCTATGGGCATCTGCATAATTCTACCTATACTAAGTAGCAACCAAATGCTCCCTAATGTGAACAACTGGCTACTCCATATCTTGAAGCATCTCTAGACCCAAAAGAACTCAGTCCTCTAAATGATCCAAACTCAAAGGGGTATGACATGGCGTACTGTACAAGGCCTGAAAAGGTGGCATGCCAAGAGAACTATGATACCCATTGCATGCAAACTCAACAAGGTACAAATAGTCCTCCCACTTCACCTAACTATCCATAACATACATGTGAAGCATATCCTTCAGAATCTAATTCACTCTCTTAGTTTGACCATAGGTCTCTAGGTGATAAGCTAAACTAAAATTGAGCTACATGCCCAAAGCATGCTAGAGAGACATCCATAGTGCAGAAGTAAACACTAGATCTATATCCAAAATAATCTAACAAGGAATCCCATGAAAATGAACAATATCTACCAAGAAAACATGCACTACCAAAGAAGTTGTATAGGATGCTCTCATGGGTGAAAAATGTGCTACCTTGGACAACGTGTCCACTATCACCATGATACAATCATGTCTCTGTGACGACATAGGAAAACTTGTGATAAAATCAATAGATATCATATCTCACTTCCACTTTAGAATGGTATGTGGCTGCAAAAGACTTGCCATATGCTGATGCTCTTCCTTCACTCTCTAGCACTCATGGCATCTAGCAACAAAATCAACAACATCACATCTCATCCTTGCCCAAAAGTATAGTTGTTTGAGATCAACATGCATCTTCTTAACACTGGGATGTATAGAATATGATGCACGATGCACTTCAGACAAAACCAAGGTCTGTAGATCACCCAACATGGGTACATAGCTATCAAACTCAAGTACATAACCTAAAAATATCCCCTCAAGGGTACTTATGGACTCGATCTCCACCCTCACCTCTTGATACCAAGTGTCACTAGGCAATGCCTCTAAGATACGGCTTTGCAAGTCCACTCCCAATGACATCATTGATAACTCATGTTACCTTCTGCTCAAAGCATCTACGAAAACATTCTCCTTCCCCTTAATGTAATAAACATGAAATTCATACTCACACAAGAACTCCATCCAATGACACTATCATACATTTAGGTTTGGCTGAGTAAAGATATACTGCAAGCTCCTATGATCGCTATGCAACTCAAACCTATGTACCAAAAGAAAATGCCTCCAAAAAACAAGGGCATGCACTATAGTGAGTTCCAAACCATGAGTGGGGTAGTTAAGCTCATGGTCCTTGAGTTTTCTAGACTCAAATGCAATCACTCGACCATCTTGCATTAACACCACACCCACACCTTCCAAAGAAGCATATGTGCAAACTATGATATCACCTATAGGATTAGGCACTACAAGGACTGATGCACTAGTCAAACCCTCCTTAAGAGCATTAAGTGTTGTCTCACACTGGTTTGACCAAACATACTTCTTCCCTTTCTTCTGAAGAGAAGTGATGGGATGGGCTACTCATGAGAAACCCTTCACAAAGCAATGGTAGTAACCTACCAATCCCATGAAACTATGAACTTCTAAGACATTAGTGGGTGCCAGCCAATCCATGATAGCATGAATCTTCTCCAAATCTACTACAATTCCATCACCTATGATGATATGTTCTAAATAATTCACCTCTAACTAGAAGAACCCATATTTACTCAAGTTGCCATAGAACTAATGGTCTCTCAAGCACTGCAATACTTGATGTAAATGGACTTCATGATCCTCCTCAGTCTTCGAATAGATCAATATGTCATCCAAGAATACAATGATGGTGCATTGGTTAACCCAAAAGGTACAATCGTGAACTCATAATGCCCATATCATGTACGAAAAGTTGTTTGATGAATATTAGCCTCCTAGATATGAAGATGATGGTATCCTAACTTAAGATCAATCTTTGAGAACACTCAATCTCCCTTCATCTAATCAAACAAGTCATTTATCCTTAGCAAAGGATAACAATTCTTCACCATTACCTTATTCAACTGCCAATAGTCAGTGCATAAAAAAAAAGAACCATCCTTCTTCTTCATGAAGATGACTGGTGCACCCCATAGGGATACACTAGGAAAAATATGGCCATTGGCCAACAATTCCTCCAACTGCAATTTGAGCTCACTCAACTCTTGAGTAGTCATGTGATAAGGAGCTCGTGAAATTAGCTCTGCTCTTGGTACAAGATCGATTTGAAAATCAATGTCACATTGTAGTGGCATACCTAGAATCTCATCAGGAAACACATCTGCATACTCACAAAGGAGTGGGTGATCATCAAGTGTCACTATATGGCCCTTGAACTCCTCAAGATCACTAAGAGACATAAGAAACAATTGACAACCGTTCCACACACTCCACTTTAGCCAATTAGCTAAGACCATATGAAGTGAGATTGGTCTTTGAAATCCAAAAAGTTCCACCTACCACTGGTGTCATCCACACACTGTACCACCTTGTAATGGCAATTGATACTCACCTGATGGGTGACTTACCAATCCATGCCCAACACAATGTCATATGATCCCAGAGGTAGAATTTGTAGATCCATTATGGTGGTGAAGGTTCCCAAATTCAAATAACAAGTCCTAACCAATGAGTCAACAACCACCTTAGAACTCGTGGCTAACTCAACCTAATGCATTGTTACTAGCCCACATTGCTAAATAAGAGATGGTGAATAAAAGAATCTAAAGCACTAGAGTCAAACAAAACTAAAGCTGAAATACCATGCAACATACTTGTAGTCTCAACTGTCATACCTTGAAACTTAGCTTGACAGTTGTCAACCACCACAAAGACTCTATGATTCCTACCCGCATCTCCTATAGTAGGTGAAAATCTCACTACACCCTTACCAAGTCCTATAGATGGTTTGATGGAGCACTCAAAAGATCAATGACCAGGTTGCCCACAAGAGTAACAATTCCCTAAGAAACTGGAACCTGTTCCATGACCACCTTGAGTAGCACTAGGGTAAGGTGCACTACCCCTACTAGAATTCTATTGAACACTCTAAGGGCATCAATCTTGTTGAGACTTCTATCCTCGATTCTTATTATCTCCCTTCTTTCTAGTAGTACCAAAAGACTATGCCAAAAATTCTTCTTACTCTTACCATGATAACCACCCTGAGAGGGTTATGACTAGGCTTGACCATTCCTTGAGGAGTGAGAATACTATAAATCCTACCCTAAATTCTTTGCACTTTGGTTCTAAGAACCAGATCTTCTACTGAAACCTCTAGCTAGATTTTCCTTAGTAATACATGCCTTCTCTACAGTGAGAACAAGAGTCCTAGGCTGATGCATGTAGACTTCTCCAATGAGGGAATCCTTAAGGCCTCAGATAAAATGATGAGCTAAGAGTAAATCATCATTATTGTAGCATGAATACTACCTAAGTTCAAAGAATTAGATCTCATACTAATCCACAGTCATGTTCCCTTACTAGATTGCATGGAACTCATCAGCACGGGCCTCTCTAAACTAAGGAGATAAGAATCTCTCTCAGAATCTCTCCTCAAAGATCTTCTAGGTTAGATCTACAACACTAACTTGAATCTTCTAACTCTCAATATTCCACCAAATGGATGTGTGGTCCCTCAATTGCATAATGGCATAATGGGCCCTCATGTTGGTTGAATATGGATACATGGTGAAGCATTACTCCATGTACAACAACCAAGTCTCAGCTTTGAGGCCACTTCCCTTGCCATCATATGATGGCAGTCTAGAACTCTAAAGGCACTTCATGATATCCAATCTAATGGAATCCTCACTATTGTTGTCCCTACCACCCTGATGGTGCCTTCTACCCCCTAGTGGGGTAAGAGAATGCTCATGTTCATGTTCCTCCTCTCTATTCTTTGAATGATGGGAATCTCCATGGTGAGACCCCTCTTCCCTATCATGATCCAGTTGGCACTCCTCAACATGAGGGCTCAACCAAGCAAGAATCTCCTAGAGTAATAGAAAAACAATACCCCCATGCCATCCTAATTAGCATTATTACCTTGTTCTCCCTCTCCATCCTGATGTTCCTCTTCATGGTGTTCATTTCCATAGTTACCACTATGGGTACCACCATGGCCACTAGGTCTCTAGGAGGCATCACTCTGGGAACAACAAGGGGATGTCAAAGAGTTAGATCACAAGCATAAGAGTCAAAACCATGAACAACAAGATATCAACTAAATAAGCATAACATAGCAATACACAATAGTAAACAAAACCTTAGTGGAAGCATAACACAAAGATCCCAATGTTGCATCATGGGCTCTGATACCAGATGTAATGCCCCACTTGGAGATAATTGGGAACAAGGATGAAATATAAGCCAATTTTTTTTTTTCCACAAGTGTAAATGCACATGTCAACAATATACATGGATCACAAAGATCACAATGGAAGACTAAACCACCATCCTAGCAACCAATGAATCTCCAAATGCCACTACCAACCAAAAAGACCCAAAATGAAAGTCACAAAATTGAATTCAAATTGAACACATCTCAAATTAAAAATGCGGCACCATAGGGTTGAAGAACACTGAAAAGGGTATCTGAAATAACTCCCAAAAAGTTTGGATCAAACTGAAAAGTGCTCATTGCCTGCCTATACAAGTTTTTACAAAACCTAGGCGATACTTTAATACAACACTGGAAAGTATCACACGACATTCCTAAAGAAGGAGGGTGATACTTTCAAGGACTATGTGATACTTTAAGGGTATCATATGATAGTTCTTACAAGAAGGTGCGATACTGGAAAGTATCGCATGATATTTCTCCAAGAGACATGTGATAGAATTAGGGGATGCACGATACAATTTCAATGGGCATGCGATACAATATTGTATTGCACCATGTTGATAAATGGTCATCCAAGAAACTTAAGAAACATAATGTAGATGAGTTTATATTTACTAATCATTAAAAGGTTTTAATTAAATAATTAAAATAAGGATACGTCGACCATACAGGGGAGACATTGGCAAAATATGAACAACTGGATCAGTAACTCCATGTGCCACTGCCAAGGATATAATTCTTGCACACTAAAACACATGATCAAGTGCAATTGCATATAATATCATACCTAAAGCAACATGTATTAATATACCTATTTAGTCCATTTAAATCAATCACATTCATAGAAAGCGTAAAAATACAAGAATGAAGTAAATAACCATGGCATAAAATTCATCTCATAACATAACCAATAATTATGTCCAAATAAACCATATAACCAGATATCATCATAGATCTACTGTCATCTCAAAATATCATCAACATGTAAATATGATAAAATAAACAACATAGCAATATAACATCTATGGTACTAAATCAAAATATAACATCTAACCCTTGGGTCATCTCAAAATACATATAATAAGAGTATCAAGTATCTCTTGAATCAAAATAGACAAGGTACAGACTACAAACACAAGAGGCACTACATTCCTCCATTATTACTAATAATGGAGGATAGTTTCAAAACAAAGACCTCAAGGAGTTATGCAAAAAGTTCAAAATTACACAACACTGGTCTTCTATCTATTGTCCCTAGGGTAATGGCCAAGTAGAGGCATCCAACAAGGTTATCCTCAAGATCTTGCATCGCACAATTAGTAAGTCTGGAAGGGACTAGCACCTTCAAATTAATCTAGCTTTATGGGCATACAAAATAAGTATTAGAACTCCAACGCGTACAAAACCCTTTGCTTTGGTCGATGGAGTAGATGATATGCTACCAATTGAGGTTGAGATTCCTACTCTAAGAATCTCTATGAAGGGCCTCATTACTAATAATGACTACAGAATATCTTAGCTTCAAGAGCTAGTATTATTAGATGAACATCAACAAGTGGCATGCAATCATCTTTGAGCTTATCATCAGTGTATGTCCAAAATCTATAATAAGAAAGTTAAGCCACGTGACTTCCAACTGGGTGATCTTGTCCTGATAGAGAACCCTAAGAATTAGTAACAATGGGTCCAAAAAGGGAAGTTCAAACCAAACTAGCCTTGTCCTTACATAGTCATTGTAGTGTTTGGATCTAGTGCTTACCAGCTTTCTATAGCCAAGGGAGAGGTGCTCAAGGAGCCCATCAAAACTCTCCACCTAAAGCGGTTCTATAGCTGATCTAATCTTAGAAGCTCTCAATATATACTTAAATGTCTTGAAAAAATCTAAAAATTAAAAAAAGTCCTGAAAATATCATTACCCTGGTTAAAACCTAGCAATAGGCACCTTAGTAATACCAAAAGAGAGAGAGAGAGAGAGAGAGAGAGAGAGAGAGAGAGAGAGAGAGAGAGAGAGAGAGAGAGAGAGAGAGAGAGAGAGAGAGAGAAATATAAAAAAATTGAAAAAAGTTCCACTAATGAAAACCTAGAAACAGGCGTCATGGTAGCAAAAAAAGAAAGTTCTGCCAAGAAGGTGAAAACCTGGTAAATAGGTACCTCTTGTTCCCAATGCTCCATCTTGCAGTATATCTTCTGGCTTCCTGTATAGTTGCTTTGATACTTTTGCTTCCTACTTTAGTTTCCTACTTTTTTCTCATGTATCCATGGATTGAATCTTATCATAACTTGGGGGCAACACCCCACATTGTCATAGAATTTCCTTTACGATAGTCACTAGTTGTTCCAACTGCATCTACCTACTATCACTAGTGTCACTCTTTTTCAAGATTCTCCTCATAGAATCTCCTTCACAATAGTCGCCAGTTGTTCCAATTGTATCTGCCTACTATCACTAGTATCACTCTTTTTTGAGATTATCCTCATAGAATCTCCTTTGTGACAATCACTAGTTGTTTCAATTACGTCTACCTACTATCACTAGTGTCACTCTCTTTTCAAGAGTCTCCTCATTGAATCTCCTTCATGATAGTCACCTGTTGTTCTAACTACATCTACCTACTATTGCTCATGTCACTTTTGAGATTCCTATTAGGGAAGATCTCTCTTGCATCAGTTACCAGTCATGCTAGCTGTGTCTGTCTACTATCGCTCAGTCCTACTCAGGTTCTTCTTACTGAAGATTCCTCATTGACTTCAGTCACTAGTCATTCTGACTATGTCTATCTACTGTCATCACCATACTAAAGAGATTTCTTTCAAACATATTCTGAACATTGACACTTGACATTAATCCTATAACATAGAAACTTGAACTCAAAATAGTGAATTTGTTTGGATGTATTGAGTTTTTCTTTGTTTCCTTTTCTTTTACTTTCTCATGTCTCCTCAAGCAATTCAATTATGTCATTTTTGACTAGAGAAGTAATGATTGGAGGCATGATATTTTCTTTTCTTTCTATTTGTGGTTTAAATCCAACTAATTTGAAACATCCATATAAGAGGGGTGTCCACTATAAGAGCCTCCATCTTGTATTGGATGGTTGAGTGTACCTTGACTCCTTTTATATGGATAAATTAGCAAGTTTGGTTCTTCTCCTTGCTTGTTGGAGTGAAATTTTCATGCTACAATAAATATTGATACTCATCTTACTAAGTGAACTTATGGGTCACTGTGAGTATATATGGAAAAATTATATCTCAGGTCACAGACGCAAGGGTCATTGTGGATAAAATACTTACTAATTACTTAGCATAAGAAGGATCTCTCATATTTCTGGTGTGTCTACATGCAAGCAACATTCTAGTCATCCTAGCATTTATGCTTTCATGCTCATGTTAACTCGCTACATCAAAAAGGACAAATATTCTCGTCACTCTAGCTTCTTATGCCTCAAATGCTTGCATTTAATCTCAAAAAAATGGAACATATGTCCTGTTCATATTTTCATGATATCAATGTCAGTGGGAATTGTATGGCATATGGGGTTTCACTATATGCTTAGTGATGAAAATTGAAGAAGCTTGGTAACCAGAACTAGGATTGCATCTAGCATAGGTTTGCATTGCATACTTCTCTTGGCTAAGCACATGAGTTGATTACAACTCTACTTCCATCCTTCATGATGAGGGATTATTGGTATATTCAAAGTATCATGTTTCTTCACAACTGCACAAGCATTTAGTTCTTTGGTTCATTCTCTTGCTCCTCAATGAGATACCTATCATTGTCAAGAAAAAACATGGAACACTACATGAGATGTCAGTCCATTTGCATTTGCATTTCATATATAATTTGATCATCCATCTCATCTACACTACATTTACCAATCAAGTTAAATATGCATTTATACATCACATCATATTTGTATTTCATAATCATAGCATAAATATCTTATGTACATCAAGTTAAAAGATAGACAATGACAATGAAAATGGTACTAGACTCACAATCTTGTATATCTATATCAGTATCAAAAGAATACAATAGTACAAAAAATGGACACTACTCGAGCACTGTAGATAAAAAATGATAAAAAATAGTGCTGCAAACCAGTTGATACATAGCCAGATTAAACAATTGAAGATAGATCAATCTAACTCTCTGCAACTCCCTCACCTCTTGGAGGAGGAGAAGGTGGAGGCATCTCTGGCCTAGCAGGTGGTCGTGCACCTCTTGACTCTCGAGCATACTGCGAGTATTGAGGCACCTACTAAGCCTCATCTAGCACAACTATGGAGTAGGCTACAAAACAATAGGCCACTCACACTTCTTGCAACTGTACCTCATCTTGTAGGTGCTCTACCCTCCTCTTAGCTATCTCTAGCTACTCTCACAACCTACGGATCTCATGATCCCACTTAGCTATATGGGTGTCTCGTATGACTACCTAAATCTACAGCTCTCCTAGCCACTAAGAGGCCTACCATATCTACTTTCTCACTCTCCTTAGTGCATCCACAAGCCTAGTAGTAGGTTGGTCTTACATCTCCTCATCCAACTACCTACTACTCAACTGCCTACCGCTCCTCAATATGGGGTCTTTGCTACTGAATCTACTTTGTTCCACTACATCCCACACCTAGATCTACCCCCATCTACCGAGGGAGGATCTACACCTATCTAACTCAGTGTCTAACCTAATGTGGTCCCTACTCTGGTGCTTGCAGTGATACCTACTGGGGTACCTATGGTCCATGAGCTCCCATCACTATTGGAACTGTAAATAATGGGAAGGGATGGCTTACAAAATATGCCTGATAGGAATGTGTCATCCCAACATCTACTACTACTAGTAGATAGTACCACTGTATCACAACTAAGTTGCACACATCGATCATAGACCTCCCCAGATCTAGCTTCTATGACCATCCACACTCTAGATCTCTCACCAAACATGCATAGGAGTAGTACTCCTATGATAGATCTTGTGGCCACCCATACTAATGCCACACACATGTAATAGGGAATCTCTCAATAATCTATTTCAAGCAGCCTATCAGTGGTCATGATATGAAAATGTGACTAAGCTCTTGGGCTACATCATCCCAATCCTCGGTCTCTCTCCAAGGCCACCATACGATGGATACTAGGTCATGAAGATGTGCCCTCCACTACTCAGTCTTCCCTAGAGCTACCTGGGTAAGCTGGCCCCTATATCTACAAATGTATGGCTCTATGAGCTATTGCTCATCCTCAAAAATGGGCCTTGTAACTGGTAGGTGCTCCCATGCCTAGATTATAGCACATATATGCTAGTGACCATACTCTTCCATTGATGGTATACGATCTCATACATCTCATGGAACATGTTTGTGAGCATGCACTGACCCCACCTAAATCTCTCTAGAGTGTCCAACATCCTTTGGAGCATCTGACCTCAACTGAACTCCTATCCATGCTACCCTCTATCTGACACCAAGAAATAGCTTATAATGATCACCAAAACTGAAGTAATCTGTGTGTGGGGCCATAAGTGTGGAAAAGTTTGTCCCATGTGATGACCTGACCCATGATCAAATCCTAATGGAAGATTCCACATAGTGCCTCTATACCTGCTCTCGGTACTATATCATAGACTACCCTTGACCTGTGGAAGGGTATGTGCAAGATCCTATATATATCCTTGAGAGTCATAGTCATCTCTCCCTAGGGTAGGTGAAAGGTGTTCATTTTTGAATGGAAATGCTCCACCAATGCAATCAGTAAGCTATGGTTCACTGGCACTACTGGGATTAGGCATAGATGAGATAACCCGAGTTTATCTATATGTGAGATGTCGACATCATCAAGACTTTGCAACAGAGCTTTGTATGGTGGGTAGTGGGACTTGAATCCAATGTCATCGAAGATAACCTGTACACACAACCAATGACAATAGGAAAATGATTAGTTCTTGCTTGAAAAGTAAGACAAAAAAAAAATTGAACTTAAATGTTGCAAAAGACACCAATTTTTCATGCACGCACGCACTTTCTCGCATGAGAAAGCAAGTCTTCATGTGAGAAGTGACAAACCATTAAGTGAAAAATGCCCAACAATACATGCACTTTGCATGATATGTGGGTATCTCCCTTGCAAGAAACCTTAGTATGGCACTTGAAGAAACACCAGGCTAGTGAATCTTCATGCGAGGAAAGATTGGCCTCACGTGAAGAACAAGATCATTAGGCGCAAATCGACAAAGCAAAAATTAAAAATCCCTAAATCATGCAAAAAATGCCTCAAAATGCATAAAAAACTAAATACGAAGCAAGATTATCAACTACTCACCAGAGGTCCATAGTTTTTCAACTAGTTGTGTCATTAGGTGCGCTCGAATCGATGCATATGCACGGGGACTGCTATTTTCACCTCAAAGCTCTCTTCTTCACTAAAGACAAAAAGCACAAATGATTTTAAAATGACCCTTTGGGCCCTTATATAGGTTTTGATCTAGTTTTTCAAAGTGCTTTGATTTGTGCAAAAATCAACTCCTAGCTAATCAAACTACTTTGAATCCATTTTCGGGATCAAATTCAAAATTTGACACACTTAAACAACCCAAAATCACATTTTAAATTTTTTGGGACTAATGCGATTGAATGCTTGTGTAGTCCAATTTTTTTTGAAACCCTATGAATTTTGGAATCTTTTCAACTCAAAATTTCTTCAAATTTCATCACAAATCTAGAAAAAGTCCACTATGGTCAAATCTAGTCAACTTTTGGTCAAACTTGGTCTTCTGGAACTCAAAATCACTCTAAATTGAATCCAAATTTTCTAGTGTGTCATCTTTCAATTTTTGTTCCCGAGGGGGCAGTGTGATTACATCCTTGAATTTGAATTTCAACTCAATTTGAATCTTATGTCCTCATCACTTAGGCCATCTCATCACTAAGGGCATCTTGTTCCCCTCTATTTGGCATCATTTTTCATCTATCTCATCTTTTCATTAGCTTATCACATCTTATAATAGTCTTTATCAAAGTTTGATGGACAAGTATCAGGATAGTCTAAACCCTGACTCTTGAGGATCAAGCCTCATTCTAGGGATGATTATATGACTCATGGTTGGATCTTTCTATCTTTTATGGCTAGGTATCTAGGTATTCTATCTAGATCCCTTAAGGTTAAGCTCCATTCTAGAGATAATCTTTAAAAACTTATCAATCTAGGTATCTAGGTGTTCTATCTGGATCCCTTAAGATTAAGCTCCATTCTAGAGATAATCTCTAAAAGCTTGCCAATCTAGGTATCTAGGTGTTCTATTTGGATCCCTTAAGGTTAAGCTCCATTATGGAGATAATCTTTAAAAGCTTGTCAATCTAGGTATCTAGGTTTTCTATCTGGATCCCTTAAGATTAAGCTCCATTCTAGAGATAATTTTTAAAAGCTTATCAATCTTGGTATCTAGGTGTTCTATCTAGATTCCCTAAGGTTAAGCTCCATTTTGGAGATAACCTTTAAAATCTTATCAATTGGTCTTTGTATCACCAATTTTAGAACCAATCTTATCTCTTGATATGTGCATCATGCTTTTTGATTTTCTTTGAATTGAACATGTTGCTCGCACATTCATTCAAAGAGGGACAAAATGTAATACCCAAAATTGGCTCATTGCCATGACAACCAATTCTGGTCTATTTTGATCAATTCTAAAGTCCTATTTCATTAGGAAAATCTAATTTCTAATTTTTCTACTTGACTTAATTGTTAAATGTAGAAAACCCTAATCTGCATTAATCATGCAATTTCTTTAATTCGTAAAGTATTGACTTGGGTTAGCTACATTAAACCTATTGATTAAGATTTAATTTAATTTAAAGTGTTTATACTTTAATTAAATTAAATTATCTCCTAAGGCTAATGTACTAAGGAATTAAAAATATTTAATTTAATAATTGGTCTCATTTTAATTATTGAACATGATTATTCAATTAATTGGAATAAGTATTTATGAGGTCATATCTCACTTTTATTAAATTAAATAACCTTCTAATTTCTCTTCTTCAGCTCAAGAATGGTAATTCCAAGTTGTCTATCTCTCAAATTGGAATTGACTTAAATCACTCATTCACATACTTAGGTGAATTTCAGTTAACTATTCATTACACTCAAGATCTAAGTTAGTTAACCACACCTATACTAGGAATTTTCCATCTTGACTGAATCTTAACTTCAATCCTAACTGTTGATCTGAGTTGATCCCAATTGTCAATTCATTTAAGGAATTATGTATAAGAGACTCCTAATTCCTCATTACAAAAAAGGTTAGAATTTGAATTGCATTGAATTGTTATCAAAGTGGTTACTCATTTAAATTCTAGCTTTCATACTTGGCTTAGCATTTGATATCATTTTAGATTAAATATGCATCCATTTAGTTTAATTTCTTTACTTCTTATTAGAATAAATTTCATAGCATCTAGATTAACTAAATAATCATATACTTGCATAAAAACCCTTCATACTAGATGGTCTGGTTGCCTACTTCTTGGTCTGAGAGCATATAGGAAAAATTCCTCTAGTTATAAGGCAAAAGGTTGCACTATCAGACTTCTTGGATAAATGACTTCATGTTTATTCTAGGATGACTCCATAGGTAAGGACCATGTTGAAGTGTATGTGAGGATCAGAGGTCCACAATCCACACACACTTCTTTGATGTTGGTTGCAGGGAAATAATTCTTGAGTGTGACTAGGGAAGAGGATTTCCAAGGGCATGTAATAGTGTTAAGCCCAAGGAAGATGCTAAGAGTTAGAAGCCTATACCAAAATAAGTGGCCAATTTTCTTGAACTTTTTTTATAGTATTGTTGTAGGAACATATTCTAAATGTTTTCCTCTTATGAGGAGTGCAAGTCATCAAATAGAGCTTATTCTAGGTGCTACATTACCCAACAAGGCTTCTTGTAAATTAACACCCCCAAAAATTATAAAATTTAGTCAACAAGTACAAGAGCTATTTGATAAAGGAAAAGTTTGAGTCCTTTTATAGTGCCATCAATTTTGGCCCATAAGAAAGATGGAAAATGGAGGTTTCATTACTACATTTGGGCTTGAATTGTGATAGAAGGTTATCACAATTGTGACGACCACCCATCGGCCAAGTGACAGTACCATGAATTGGTTCCCATTAGATGGCCATTAGACTTCTACTATTGCAAATTTTGTTGACAAGGGTATTCATCAACATTGCGACAGATGAAGCTGGTGTAACTTGGAACAAGAAAGGGAAAGACTTCATCTTCTTTCCACCCCAATTGCAATAGTAGACCATCCCAATTGTGATAGTAGACCATTAAAATTGAGATGGTCTATGCTTTCAGTATGTGACAGTCATGCAGTTGGCACAATGACTATCCATTGGAATAGTCTATCATAATTGCGACAGATATGTGACAATAATGATGTAAGTGAGATTGTTATCCATCAGAACAAGTTGTCACAATTGTGATCACTTGCTGAATTATTAAAAGAAAATTTGGTAGAAAACATTGAATAACTATTCCCAAATTTCCTAGAAGGACATCACAAAGAGGATCAAAGTCACCTATGATACTCTAGGGAAGCAAGAAAAGGAGATGGTCTTGGATGCAACATATTTCTTCATTGGAGAAAGAAAAAGTGTGATCATTGAAGCATGAGACACTAATCAAACGGGCATGAAAATGAGATGCAAAGATCACAAGAGAACAATAATGAGATGCATAGATCATTAGGGTATGCCAATGAAATGCAACAATCACAAGGGCATGACAATGAAATCTTAGATATCCACTGATCTCAACAATCTACAAGATCACTCTATATACATAAATACATACATACATATACATACATATATACATACATACATACACATACATACATATATCCTTTGGAAGGTTTAGAAATAATGTCATTGTGGAAGAGGTTTTTGCAAGGGAATGAGCCTCATGATTATGGCATTTATAGAGAAGAAGAACTTGCTTCTTCAACTCCTTACACTCAATGCTTCACTAAAGTTATTCTTCCAACAGTGACAATAGCTACTACAAATTCCTTGGAGCCAAGGGACCCTAAACCTATGCTATATTTTCTAGAGACATGGGAGAAGTTACTATTGGCTTCAGTACTTAATTACATTCTAGATCATATAACGATGCCCAAATTAACAAAAATAGTAGATACTTTGGATCCTTAGAGAGAGAGCATGCCAATACATGCATGGTTACATCCTTGGCTTCCATTGTTGGGACAACATATGGAGTCTTTATATCCAACCATTTATTATAGAGAGATCTTTTTTAAGGTGCTAAGTGAATTATCTCAAGATTTTGCACACAAATGATGTAGACCAGGAAAAATGGGTAGAGTTCACAAGAAATTTTACAAAAACATATCATAGCAGATATTTTTAGAAAGAAACAAACTATAACCTAGTTAAATGGGTCTAATTGTTGATTATTTGGGTTGATTACAAATTCGTGTAGAAATGTCATCAAATTACGTACAATAAAATGAATGAGATATAGAGATCACAAGGTCATGAAAATGAGATGTAGAGATCACAAGGGTATGACAACAAAATCCTAGATCTCCACTTATCTCTAGAATTCATAAGATCTCTCTATATATATACATATATATATAGAAACACACATATGTGTATGTATGAATGTATATAAACATATATATGTAATACATACATTCATACATACATCTACATACCTATATATATATATATACAAAGAGATATTTTAAAGGTGCTTATTACATCTTAGCACAACAAAAAAATTGATCCAACTACATACATATTCCAAAATTCAAATAATAAAACAATACAACTCACTCAACTTGTGCTAAGTGACTTACCTAAAAATCCCACAAACAAATAATGTAGATTTAATGGGCAATATGTATATATGTGTGTGTGTATGTAGGGGAAATATAATGCCCATTAGCAATGACATTAACTTTGTCCATTTTTCCTGGTCTATCTATGTACATACATACATACATACATACATACATACATACATACATTTTCATCCTTTGCATGGTTTTGAGTTATTGTCATTGTGGGAGAGGCTTCTACAAGGGAATGCACCTCATGATTATGATATTTACATAGAAGAAAAACTTTCTTCTTCAACTCCTTACATTCAACTCTTCACTAAAGTTATTCTTCCAACAGTGAGAATAGCTACTAAAAATTCTTGGGAGCCAAGGGACCCTGATCCTAGCCTACATTTTCTTGAGACATGGGAGAAGTTACTACTAACTTCAATACTTCATAACATTTTGGATCATATAGTGATGCCCAAATTAATAGCAACAGTAGATACTCGGGATCCTCATAGGGAGACTGTGCCAATACATGCATGGTTATATCCTTGGCTTCCATTATTGGGCTAGTGTATGGACCCTTTATATCCAACCATTCATTATACATTGGTGAATGTGCTTCATACATGGCATGAAAGTGATGCATCTGTATATGCAATTTTATCACCTTGGAAAACTATATTTGATCATTGGCTTTGTTCATGTCTTAATTTTAATAAAGTAACAAAGTGGATTTTAGGCTGGAAAGGGTTATTTTCCTAAACTTCTTGCTATTAAGGGAATAAGAAGTCAGCTAAGTGTAGCCCTTGAAATGATAAATCAAGTTGTGGAGGGTACAACTGTGGAACAACCTAGGGCTAGAGAGAATGTAATCTATCTTAGGGTGATGAAGTAATGCCAATTTTAGGCACTTTAGTAGCAATATATGCTCAACAACAAGCCTCAACTTCCATGGGTAGTGGGATTTACCTAAATAATTCCATGGGTGCACCTCAATTTAGTTTGAAGGAAGTGATTGAAATATATGCACAAGAATGTGACATCTAGTTTTTCCCTAAAGTGGGATGCACACATGACAGTCTTCAAGTTTATGGCTTTGGAACTCTCATTATTTATCCAGATTCTATAAAATAACAAGTGCTTACATATTCTAGAGATTTATGGGTGATTGCATCATTAGAGTAGCTAGTTGAGATGTACTGTGATCAAACTAGGGGAATTTATTGATAAAAAAAACATATAATAAAGACAAAACTTGAAAACTTGAATGATGAAATGTTGAAATAGAAGCTATTGAAGATCAAACATCTATGCCAAAGTTACAACACAATATGGTCTTTTATTTTACGTTGTCCTCCATATGGCCTATTACAAATATGTAGTCTAATTTTAAGAAAAATAATAGTGTTAAATGTATATAAAAAATAAAATAAACAAGAGCATTAGCTATAGCTACATAATTCTAGTATTACTGATTATGTTAAACAAAATGTTTAATAAAATAAGTATGAAGTAACATAAATGGATCATTTTCTCAATCCTATTATCACTTAATGTGAATGCATCCAATCATTACTTGGATGATATTATGCACAAGATATTTACTCAATCACCAAGAGATAATATAGCCTTTAAGTATAGATTTATACATACTTGGTTTGGTATGAATAGTTTCGATTCAATTCAAGGATAATTGCTTGTGTTAATTCAAGACATGAATGATTAATTTAATTTAGCACAAGTCCTATGCAAGTTTGTATGTATGCATGTAAAGTACTTCACATAGTGAACTAATATACATACATACATACATGCACATATGTATACAATCATCATAATCAGTTATCCTTGAATCTAACCAAAGCTATTATATATGAACAAGAGATACATGTTTAGAAGGGAAAAAAAAGAATATTTAGATAGGTACCTCTTCTCCCCTTGAAGAAAATCACAGAGCAAGGACACAGAGATCACAAGGGCACGGTATGACAATGAAATGTAGTGATGACAAGGGAACGATAATAAAGTCTTAGATCTACACTGATTGCTACCAATGTTCAAAGCTCTCCACCCTCTTTTGTGCATAACTCTCAACAATCAATAAAAACAAATGGGGAATAATTAATATCATGTTTTCCTTTCTTTTTTGTTTATAATCCATAATCCAAAATCCACAAGATCTCTCTCTATATATATACATAAGCACATACATAGACACATTTATCTACATATACATATAAATATGTATATATATGTATATACATACATACATACATATATAAATACATAAATATATACATACATACATATATACATACATACATAAATTCATACATACATATATACATACAGACATGAAAACAATAAAAAACTTTCTAAGAGTTTGCAATTGTTCAACAAAATTAATATTTTACAAGAAAATACACCTGAAGAACTATTAGCTCAAAAGCAAGAACATGGCATTGAAATAATACAGAAAGTGTTTGACACGAGAGGTCTGTGAGTGAGTGTATTGACCAATCTTGAAAACTTGAATGTTGAAATGAAAGCTATCGATGATCAAACACCTATGCAAGAGTTACAACATAATGTAAAGTTGATTTTAGATATGGTAGAGGTAGATATTTAGAATTTTGATAATCAAGGAGGAGCATCTTTAGAAAGAGAAGGAGAAGGAGCTGCTTTAGAAAGAAACTACATGGTAGAAAAAACACCTAAAAAACATAGAGGATATTATGGGAGTCCCTGGATATAATCTAGGAAAGTGTTGTAGTAGGTACTATGACACTAGAGTCATTCGCAAGAATCTTTGAGAATTCACAGTCCAAATATTAGGAGGACTACAAGTTGTGCAATTTGTCATGTATTGCATCTACATTTTCTTATAAGAGTGTTTCAAGTATTGGCACTCCCTACGATGATCCCAAGAATTAAATGCTTATAAAAGTGTTTCAAGGTTGGGAACCACTTCAACATCCTTTGCATGGTTTAGAGGTAATGGCATTATGGCAAAGGCTTCTACAAGGGAATGAGCCTTGTGATTATGGCATTTACACAGAAGCAAAACTTGTTTCTTCAACTCCTCGCACTCAACTCTTTACTAAACTTATTCTTCCAATAGTGAGAATAGATGCTAAAAATCCTAGGAGCCAAAGGATGCTATACCTATGCTACCTTTTCTAGAGATAGGGGATAAGTTACTACTAGCTTCAGTACTTCATAACATTCTAGATCATATAGTGATGCCCAAATTAAGAGCAACAATAGATACTTGGGATCCTTGTAGGGAGATGTCACAATACATGCATGGTTACATCCTCAACTTCCATTGTTAGGCTAGCTTATGGAGCCTTTATATTCAACCATTTTTTATTAATTGGGGAATGTGCTTCATGCGTAGCATGCAAGTGATGCATTTGCATATGCAATTTTATCACCTTGGAAAACTATATTTGATCCTATTAGTTGGGAACAACTAATTGTTCATTTTATTGTAACTAATATGATGATAGTTCTACAAGAATTTATAATCAACCCATCTAATTAGAAACTATACCCATTTAACTGGGTTATGGCTAGTTTCTTTCTAAAATATCTACTATGACATGTTTTTGTAAAATTTCTTGTGAACTCTACCCATTTTCCTAGTTTACATTATTTTTATGCAGGATCTTGAGGTAAGTCACTTAACACAAGTTGAGTGAGTTTTATTGTTTTATTATTTGGATTCTAGAATATGTATGCAACGAGATCAATATTTTGGTTGTGCTAAGATGTAACAAGAACATTAAAAAAGATCTCTAAGATACACATGTTTAGAAAGAAATATAAAGAGATACCTATTTAGAAAGAAAAGTAACAAATATTTACATAGTCCTTGAAGAAAATCACAAAAGAAAGGGCATTACAATGAAATCGCATAGAAAGGGCACAACACAATGATGAAATCACAGAGTAAGGTCATAAAGATCACAAGGGCATGACATGGAAACAAAATTGTAGAGCAAGGGGAGGACAAAAAAATTGCAGAGCAATGTCACAACAATTAAATGCATAGATCACAAGGGCATAACAAAAAAATCATAGAGCAAGGGTATGGACATGAAATGTAGATATCACAGCAATGAAATTGAAGAGAAAGGGAATGCCAACAAAATATAGAGATCATGGCAATAAAATGCACTAATCACAAGGGCATGACAATATTTAGAGCTCTCCACCCTCATTCAGAGATCTTCACCCTCTTTCACATGCAAGTCTTGACACAATCAAAACAAATGGGGAATAATTTATGTTATTTTTATTTATACTCATGAGGGCATCACAATTATGGCACCAACATCAACATTGTTATGACAGCGGATATGATTGAAAAAAAACATGAAAATCACGACAAATTGCATAGTCATCACAAATTGCCATCACAATTTGACCCCAAATGTTGCAGTGTTTATGTGGAATCTAGAGCCATTAACAAAATAAAAATAAGGTATAGGCTCCTCATGTTAAGAATAGAAGACCTATTCACTTATCTGTTATATTGTGATGACTGATCAGGAAAGTACTGTACATACTTCATAAATTCTTTAAGGTTTGGGCCATGGCCAACATTTTAGCCGACATATGGCCAACATATGGATGACATGTTGTAACCCTAAAATGGATAAAATACTTGTATAAAAGGGTTTAGGGTTAAGTATTTTCATTATGTTGTGATGCAAAATTGCTTCTTGTGGCGGTATTGAGCTGTAAGGGATTACAGATTGTAATCAGGTTGTAATCATTGGATTTTAATAATATTGGACTTGCAGTTTGGTGGACATAGCCTAGGGATTGGCTGAATATTAGTGCCTTGTGTTCATTTATGTGTGATCTATTATTTTCTATTATTGGTTATATTTACATGTAGTTTTTATTTTTATCTATGGTTTTATCCTAACATTATCTAGGTGGGTCTTGTTACTGCTCAAAGATTGACCTCAAATTAGGCTATCATCAAATAAGGATCAGACATGAAGATAAGTGGAAGCCAACATTTAAGACTAATGTGGGGTTGTATGAATGAATTTTTATGCCATTTGGGCCAATAAATTCCCCTAGCACCTTTAAGTTGATGAATTAATTTTTGGTCGAATTCATTGGTAAGATTGTTATTACATATCTTGATGATATTTTGGTGTTTAGCAAGACTACAGAGAAGCACATTGAACACTTGAGGTTGGTGATTCAAAGGCTTGAGGAGGAGACACTAAAAATAAACATGGAAAAATGTGAGTTTCTTAAAATTGAGCTTCTATATTTGAGTTTTATGATTTCTCAAAGTATTTTAAAGATGGTTCCATCTAAGGTGGATGTCATAGCAAATTGGCCAACACCAACTTCAGTAGAAACATTTAGGAGTTTCCATGGCATGGCCTCTTTTTATAGAAAATTTATAAGGGGATTTAGTGGGATATGTGCTCCCATTATAAAGAAATTCAAAGGTGGGGTTAAATATAAGATTTCATGGACAAAGGAAGCAGAAGATAATTTTTAGTATCTAAAGAAGAGGGTAGTTGACTTGTAAACTCTCTTTTTTCCCAACTTTGACAAGGTATTTGAGGTTGAGTGTGATGCTAGCAAGCAAACTATTGGGATAGTATTTAGCCAAGAAGGGAACCCTATTGCCTTCACAAAAAAATTTAATGATGCTAAGAAAAGGTATAGTATCTATGATCTTGAATTATACACAATAGTTCAAGCATTGAGAAAATTAAAACATTACCTTAGGCCCAAGGAGTTTGCGGTGTTTATTAATGACCTTGCCTTGAGTTTCCTTAATAGGTAGGAAAAGTTGAATCATAGACATGTCAAATGGATGGAAAAAATCAAACCTCTTACATTTGAAATAAAACATAATAAAGAAGCTGCTAATATAATAGCTGACACTTTGAGTAGGAGAGTGTTGGAAGTTCATGAAATTCTATTGTAGAGTATTCAAATGGAGAAAATTAAGGAATTGTTAAAGGAGGATGAGGATTAAAAGGAAGTTTAAAAAGAATATCCTAATTTTTCTAAAAATTTCCATGGTGACTTATCTGATTTTGCATTGTAGGATGGGGTTCTTTTCAAAGGAAGAAGGTTGTGCATCCCTAAGTCTTCTATGAGGTAGAACATAGTGAGGGAAAAACATAATGGGACATTAGGAGGAGACATTGGAGTAGATTAAAATTTTGATTAGATTGAAAGGTTTTACTACTATCCTAGATTGTAGAGATAAGTGAAAAGATATGTTGAGTGTGGTGGCATTTTTCAAAGGGCCAATGGATCTTCTTCTAATTCATATTTATATCAACCTCTTCCAATCCCTCATTAACCTTGGGATAACATCAGTATGGATTTTTTTTTAGGATTACCAAAGACTTCTAGGGGAATGGATATGGGGTTTGTGATAGTAGATATATTTAGAAATATGTCTAATTATGTGCCATGTAGGAGTAATCATTATGCATTTCAAATTGCAAACTTATTCTTTAAGTAGGTGGTTAGGATCCATAGTTTTTCATTGTCAATTATGAAAGACAAGGACACTAAGTTTATGGCCCATGTGCCAATTTTGGAGGACCCTATGGAGGAAAATTGGCACTCAAATCACCTTTTATTTATCCTATCATTCACAAATGGATGATCATAAAGAAATTGTGAATAGGAAACTTAGAAGCCTATTGAGATGTTTAACCAAACAACATAGAGTAGCTTGGGATTTTTTTAGACCAAGTAGAGTATGCCTACAATAATTTAGTTTAAAAGGTCTATTTATAAGACTCTATTTGAGGTTGTATACGGGTTCCATCCTAGAGGTACCATGGATTTTGGGAATATCATAAGATGAGGGGAAAGAGTGCAATGGGAGAGACTTTTGTAGAAGTTATACAAATTGCTTATGACAAAGTGAAAGCACAAATGGAAAAATCAGTGGCTAAGTATAAAGAAAGGAAAAATCAAACAAGAAAATACAAGCATTTCAAAGTGGGGGACCTTCTAGTAGCATATTTAAGGAAGAAAGGACTTACAAAAGGTCAATATAGTAAGATTGTTATGAAGAAGGTAACTCCATGAAAAATACTTCACAAATATGGTGAGAATGCATATGAAATTGAGCTTTCATTAGATATAGGACCCATTGTCAACAAAGAAGACCTAAAATTATACAAGGGGGATGTTGTTTTTATTGATAAAATCGAGGTAGAAGACACCTCAAAGGATCTAGAGTGGGTAAAAGACTTACCACCAAACAAACCTATGAAGTTGAAATGCATTATTGGTACTAAGGTGATAAAAAAAGACAAAGAAATATATCTACAAAAGTATTTAGTCAAATGGAAGGGTCATCCATTCATTATTTGGTTTTGTGATACTTTTTCATTTTTATGTAGGTTTAATTGCATATTGTAGTAATTTCATGGTGAGTTGTTGTCATTGGTCAGGTTATTGCATCATTTTATTCATAGTTTCTCTTTGGTAAATAGTAGTCAACATTGGTCAACAGTTATTCAAAGTCATATTTTGGGTAGATTATGATGTAATAAGGTTTTTGGAATTTTTTTGTATCATTTGGATATGTATAGAGGTGTCTTGCATGGTTTGATGTAGAAATTGTCAAAAAGTTGCAAAATTGCAAAACATGTTGCAAAGTTGCAATTCTTGCAAAAATTGAGAAGTTGAATAGTGATCTTTGTCTTTTATGTATTGAATGAGCATGGAAATTTTAGGAGTCACTTCCCATGTTTTCTTAATTATTTAAGAAGACATTTTTAAGGGTTAATAAAACATTGACAAGTTTTTGTGGAATGAATGCATGATAATTTTGTCATTGTGGTAATTGGTAAGTGACTTTAGACCTGTAACTTTGGATTTACTTGAACATATTCATTGGTTAATAGTTTGAATAGATAAATTAATTAATTAAAAAAATTAAATACATTCTTTTGTTGGGTTTTAGACTCAATTTAGTGAGTAGGAGTGAATTCTTTAAGCTTAGTTGTCCTATTAAGACTTGTGGTAGGGTTTCTCGAACAATGGCCTATTCCTCTTGAATTCACCATTGGAAAATCAAATTTTTGGTCAAGAGAGGGGTAGGAATGTAATAAAACTTTTTATACTTAAATTTTACTTTCCATTGGTGTTTTCTTTGCAAAATAGAGTGACTTGACTAGGCATGTTGCATGTTACTAGCCTTCTTGAACATTGAATAATATTGTAGTTAGGGGTTTTGGGAGTTTAGTATGCTAAATATGAGCAAAATTTAATGAATCAATTTTTTCTTGAATTATTTAATTTCAAATTTAAGTGAGTGACAAAAATAATCCTGATATTTTGCAAGCCCTAGTTGAATTAGTCGAAAATGCTCATAATTGGCCAATTTGGGGCTTTTGGTGTTAGGAAGTAGTTGGAGAGTAAAAATTTGTAATTTGATCATCCCCCCAAATGGGTATCAAAATTTTAATTTATTTGGGAAGTGTTTGGGAGCTTTTTCAAGTTATTAAGCAAAAACATGGATTGGAGGCCTAGTTCTAGTAGGTCAATTTAGGCCTAATTGGTGGATATTGATGTGGGTGTTCAAGATAAGGGTTGTAACTTAGAAGACAATTTAAGCTAGTTAGATAAGATTCATAGAAGCTCTAATTTTCCTAAAGGTGGTCTTGGAGTGACACTTGTATAAATTTCTTGGGGTGGCTGGCAAGGATTGAGGGTAAGAAAGGAGTTAAATTTGAGTTAGAGTGAGTTGTGGGTGTAGGAGTTAGAACGTCGGGTTTATTAGAGTTAGGTGAATTAGGAGAAGACAAAAACCTATTACCTTGGGTTTTGAACTAAATTTGAAGCAATTTGGTGGCTCATGGAACTCACCTAGACCAATTTAAACCTTACATCAAGCTCACTTGCATCACTCTAGTGTGTGTGCACATGGAAGTATGATAAGCCCAAAGGGAAGGATTTAACTAGAGATTCAAATTGTGTCTAAAATTATTAACTATTTCTTAAGGATTTTAAGGATAGTCTTATTTTTAGCCTTATCATAGCCATTAGCTTATAGATATAACTTGGAGGAATAATAATGGGTAATGACAAAATTATTACAACATCCTTTGAAGGGGGGCCTATTATTGGAAGTGAGATCCTAAGGAATGCCATTATGATAGATTAGGTATTCAATATGAAATTGATATTTTTTCTAATGGTTTAATGTGAATTTCTTCAACCCATTAAATGAGGTATTTAGTGGAAATAATGTTGATGTATTTATGATTTTTGGAAGAATTAGGTCCAACAAGATGTTGATATTACAATCAATTTTGTTTATTAATGACACACTTATTCAGATGATTAGTTGCTACTGAGTTCCAAAAACAATATTCAGTTTGCACTAAGTAGTATCTACCAAGTTGGTGATTATCAGTGTAAACTGAGATTCATAGTGTTTACCAAGTTTCTCAATGTAAATTGAGTTCTCCAGTGCTTACCAAGTTCACAACTTTAGTAATGTGAATCTAGTGTTGACCAAGTTATGCAGTGTCAACTAAGTGATTTAGTTTATATCGAGCTCACAGTGATAGTGTTGACTGAGCTATGTAGTGTGAATCAAGTGATTTAGTTTATATGTTGAGTTTCATCATATTTACCGAGTCACTAGTGGAGATCGAGATTAGACTACTTGAAAGTGATCAATATGAACTAATTTTCTACATCTACCGAGTGCATGATGATGCCAAACATTAAAACTGGATTCTGAGTGTTAGAACCTCACCAAGTTTGTCTTTAGAACTTAAGTACCTACAGTTGGGCCAACTTTGTGTATTTTGGTGAAACTTGTATTATAGCCAACTTTGATGAATTGTAAATTGGATTAGTATATATGTAATGTATTGTATCATGTACAATAGAAAGAAGTACTATATGTGTATTGAAAATCATATAAGTGCAAAGTAAAAAGGCTACAATAGTATAAGGAGCAGCAAAGATTTATCTATCATAGCAAGGTGATCATTACACTCAAAGAAATCTCATTCAGCAAATCAAGTTGCAAATTAGAGATCAACCACTAGTTCATCCTAATAGATGGAAAAGTTAAATTCTTTCACAAGGTAGACTTAACAGTTTTTTGTAAATCCTTTTGCAAGGTGGACCTAGTAGTCCTTATTGCTCCTAATAGGGTAGATCATTAGAAGTGATCATTGTAAACATTAATAGGACATCTTTATACTATAGTACTAAAGCTTGTGGGTATCATCCCCACCCAAGTTTTAATTTCTATTTGGAAGGTTTTTGGGTCACCATATTATGTGTCAAAGTGTTATGAATTTTTTAATGATTTCAATTTTTTCATGCATGCAATTAGATCAGAATACACATGAAGGATTAATTGGTGAATTAAGATTAAGTTTTATTGGCTACTGATTGTCCCCTCCCCTCTTAGTAACTTATCCTATCTCATATTTCCAACAATTTCTATCAGAGCTTTGTGGTTCTCAAAGAATAAGTTTAACAACTTGAGAAAAGATTAGAGGTGGTGGAGGTATTCAAACTTGATAAGGCTATTGACAATGAAAAGCTAGATTTGGAATTAGCTATTGGAAAAATTAAGAAAGAAAATGAGCAACTCTCTCAATCCTTGAAAAGAAGAAAAGATCTTACAATTTAGATGAATGGAAAAATCTACATTGAAGAAAGAATTGAAGACATCCATTTAGAAAGAAATTCAAATGAAGCTAATGAAGCATTCAAAGAACTATTAGAAAAGAATGGTACACTTTAAGAAGAAATTAGAAAGCTGAAAAGAGAACAAGAAATTCAATTAGTAAGATTGTGTGAAGTCATAGAAGAGGAAAAATAAGATAAAAGAAGAGTTATAAGGAAATAGTAATGAAATTTATCATCTATCCCTTCAACATAAAAACTTAATTGATCATATTACCTATGCAAATGAAGAAATCATGAATCTAAGATTAGAGAATGAAAGATTATAGAATGATCTAAACACTGAAAACCAAACCAATGAAAGGATGATGAAATCTCAAGTAGACATGAATCAATTGAATGAGGAAAGCCAAAATAGACAGAAAGGAAAAGTAGGAATTGGATATATAGAAGAAGGTGAATCATCCAAGTAGTGAGCTCAAAAGAATCAAAGACCTACTTGCAATCACTATGGTAAGATATATCATACATCAAAAAAATGTTGGAGCAATGGAAAAGCTAAATTCAAGGGAAAATGCTACAATTTTAATTAGCATGGTCGTAGAGCTAATGAATGCAAAGAGAAACCTAAATTTGAAGGAAAATGTCACAAATGCAAGAAGCATGGGCACAAACCCTCTGAATGAAAAACTAAGATATTGGATCTAGTAGAATAGATTGTAAAAGATATATCTGGTTAGGGCTACAACACTTGGTGTAGATGTCACTAATGTGGAGAATTTGGATAGATTGGAATGAATTGTGTGAAACATCACATGAGGAAAAGAGACACCAGTAGAAGATATTTTATTTGTACAGAACATGGACACCTTGCAAGAACTATATGAACACTGGAAGAATTGAAGATGAAAAGAAAGCCAAGGCTAACAACATTAGAAAATAGATGAGATAGAAATGGATTCCAAAATCTTCTGAGAATTTAAGTCCGAGCAATGAAGCACATGTCACTCAAGAATTGGGTGACTCAAGCTTCTCTACTTGATCTCCCACAAGGGTAACTAGAACTAAGATTTTGAAGTAGACATCCTACATTAGTTCCAATCACCTAGAAGGAAAGATCCATATCAACATCCAAGATGTAAAATGATCACCAAGTGTCCAAGGAATTCTGGACCTTATCAAGCAAGGTCAGGTTGCAAGACCCTGCCGAGCAAGGTCAAGAGTTACTAATTTGTTGCGTGGACACCAAGTCATGGATGACTATGCCAAGAAATTAATTCAAGTCAAATGGAAGATATTTTATCATTGAGTGAGTGATTGTACCAGGCATTTATGGTGATTGGAAAGTGGAATTTTTTAAAAAGGGAAAAATTGAATTCATTTGTCACTGTGAATTTCTAGAGCAGAGTGATTTTACTGCATCCAAGAGATCTATGCAAATTATTTTTTGAAGTTTTTTATGTTCTCACAAACCCTACTGAGCAATGGAATCCTTCAATAGCAAGAAAAAAAAGGGTTTGAGATGTTAGTTCATGGAGTTGAATGGAAAGCACTAGATTTTGAGTTGAATCTGGCTATTATAGAAACCATTGATCCAACTAGAGCTCAATCTCAAATTTTGTCTAAGGTACTTTTGGTAAATGATATTCTCTTACATTTTTGATGTTTTATTCAATATATAGGAACCCTAGAAATAGATGAAACTTTGGAGAAGTTGTGTGTGAATTGTGTGTTGAAATTGGAGCATCAACACCTAGAAGTAAAGGGTTTAACCCACATTCCACACATGCCCTAAGATTTTTAAATAAAGTGGATAAGATTTATCCTCATCCATGTGCATAATAGGCAGTTATAGTTGGAGCAACCTATTTTGATAACAAAGAAAATGATTCATTGGATCACAGGACTTCCAATGTTGGCCAAGGCAAAAACAACTAAAACCCTAAGTCAGGTAGAACTGGAGAAGAAAACCTTTGCCAAATGGGATGGAAGGGGTACGAAGATCAGTTGTGTTATAGATATGGAGTTGAAATTTGGAACTTATATAATTTTGCACAAGATATATAGCTATAATCAACTCAATAGTGTATCATATGAAGCTGTGGATCTCACTTTCAAAGTGGTTAAGAACAACATGTCCTTTGACCTTGCCGAGTTGTTGTTGAACCAATTCCAAAAAAATATGGAAAGCATCAATACATCAAATAATAATGTATGTAAGTTTGGATCACTTTTAACCTATTTATTTTTCTTTGTGAAAATTTTTTTCCCCTCAAAAGGTATAGTTGTATGGAGAAAAGATGTGCCTATTCTTTATCAAATGAATGAGTACATGGAAGATATGGGAGAAAATTATGTTAGTATCATGGACAACTATTTTGATGAATTCAAGGATAAGATGAATAATAGATTTAGGATCCCAAAGAAACTTGTAGAAGACTACAAAGATGATACTTTTTTATGATAGATTGTGATAAAGTGTATATACAAGTAGTCAAACCTAGAGTAGTATGGGTCAAGCCACTAGGTTATGAGGTCAATAATGATGACACTAGGGATATTATTGAGGCATTGTTAAATGAACCTGTGGATCCAAAGATCACATATTTTGGAACATATGATGAAGCTAAGGCTAGAATAGAACTAGATATAAAACTCCCTCAGGCAGTTAGCAAAGGGAAGAAAAGAATAGCAAAATTGAAACAAACTAGTTCTACTCTCCTATTGACAGAAGGTAAAGGAGATGACATAGAAGATGATGATGTAGAAGATGAGGTGAAATTAGAAGAAGAAGAGCCAATCAAGAAGAAAGGTATGGTTATTATAACCAAACCTACCAAGGCATCTATTGTAGTGTTTACAAGAATAACATCCAGAAATAAACTAAAATTGGGTGAAGAAGCAGAGGATGTGATTTTCAAATGGCCTCCACCCAAATTTCAAGAAAGATTGAAAGAAATTGATTCTAGAGTTGGCATGAAAATTTTTAAGTCATTAAAATATGAGACCAAAAATGTAGAGGAAAGCCAACAAGTTGACGACATGGTCATGTCTAAGCTAGGTAAATGGAAATACTTACTAGACCAACTTACACAATAGATTCCCAATGAACTAATGGATAAAATCAAGCCAAGGTGGGAACATGCCAAGAAAACTACTAAGGACATATATGATCAGACTTTGAGGTAACTCATGCCAAGTCTTAATGACAAAGAAGTGAAATAATCCATCAAGAAGAATGAGGTAAAACTTACTTTAAAATTTAACACCTACTTGATAATGATCAACGACATTGAACATATGGTGAGGAATGCAACCAATACATGGAAAAATATCTATAATCTTTATAAGTAGAGTGATTTTGTTGTTAATGTTAGTGATAAGGATGATGATGGTGAAAATAACAAGGAAGAGGACAATGATGATGAAGAAATAACAAATTATGACAATATAGATGATGAGGAACAAGAACAAGAAACCATTGAGGAGAATCTCCCTAAGATTTAGAGCATTAAAGAAATATATCCTAAAAATATTGCAGCAATACTTATAGCCTCACTTCCTCACTCTCTGAGAAAAGCATTAAAGACATCAAGCTCAGAGAAAGATACTACCAAGTTGGTTGTGTCAAACATTACAAATTGAAGCACTCAACCAGTATTTTGACTTGTTCAATTTAGTACTTCATTTACTGAAGTGGCCAACACTTCATCTACTGAGCAGTTAGTGTTTCCTCCTTCATCAGCTATGATTACTCAGCAACAAGGTATTAATTCAATCATTTCTATATCTACTTTCATTGCTAGTCATTCCATTTTCACTATTGTTAGTATTCCAAGCATGCAAATAATAAGTACAAAGATAGTTGAGAGAAAGCCTCAACTAAGTACAAAAGTTTCTAGCAAAGGAAAAAATAAGGAAGAATACATTGATCTTGATGAGGATATAGTTATCTTGAATTGGGAGATCTCTAATCTAAATCCTAATCAGATGCATTTAGTAGGAGAGGTTTTCCAAAAAAATGCTAAGCAACAAAGGCTTATAGAAGAAAGGAACAAATAATTTCAAGTTCTTGAAGATGCAAAGGACATTCTTGTAGATGCACTTAGCACTGAGGTTGATACTGCTCAACCTATTTTGGCTAAGTTAGCAGAAGTGGTCCAAAAATTCAATGAAAACTTGAATGGACAAGAGAAATTGTTGCAAAGAGTAGAGAAGAAATTTGAAAACAAAGTATTGGAGCTAGTAGCACAAAAGATTGCAATATATCAAGTATACTTGTTTACTATTCTAGGCTCATTGGAAACCTCTACCAACAATTTCACTTCTCTATTTGGTAAACTCTGTGATACATCTATATTTACACAAGAAATCAAAGATAAACTCTCAAAAATAAATGAAGATATAAAGGCAAGTGCACAACAATTGTCACTTGACCTAAGCTACATTTCTGTTCACTGTACAAACATCAAATTTTTGACTGATATCTAAGTAGAATTACAAAGGGAAGAATTCTAGATAAGGGATACACTTGTGAACATACAAGGCATGATTCTTCCAAACATAGATGCATTGCAGAAACATATTGCACATGCTAAAACTCTCATCCATGATAGCAACTTCTCCATAGTTGATCACATGACAAAATTATTAGTAGAAGTTAAAATTAAATTGCACACAAGCAAGGTGTTGCAAGAAAATTGGGACAACACAATTTCACTAATTCTAAATGTACATTCTAATTTCTTGTCACATTTTGGTATTACCATGTAAAATACACCTTTGGCATTTATGTCAAAAAAGGTGAGAAGATGTGATATAAAAGCGAAGAATATGTAATGATACAATAAAGGAGAGAAAAAATGAGAAGATGCGTATAACATGTAAAGTATATTGAATATATATGTATGGGGGAGAATCATATACATGTATAGATATTTAGATAAACATATCTTACAAAAGTAATTTTGAAAAACTTCAAAAAAAATAGAGTACATTAACAAGTTGAAGAATTAAAATGGAGACTAAAGATTGTTTTGAAGTTTTTGAATTCAATTTTGATTGATTAGTGCTTTTGTCACTAATGCCAAATGGGGAGATTGTTGATATTATAGTCAAGTTTGTCTATTAGTCACACACACACACACACACTCTCTCTCTCTTATTTAGATGATTAGTTGCTACCAAGTTCTAGGAACAATATTCAGTTTGCACCGAGCAGTATCTACCAAGTTGGTGATTATCAGTGTAAACCAAGCGTCATGGTGTTTACTGAATTTCTTAGTATAAATTGAGTTCTCCAGTGCTTACTAAGTTTGCATCTTTAGCAATGTGAATCTAGTGTTGACTAAGCTATGCAGTGCCAACCAAGTGATTTAGATTATACTAATCTCACAGTGGTAGTGTGAATCAAGTGATTCAGTTTATATATCGAGTTTTGTAGTATTCACTGAGTCACCAATGGAGACCAAGTTTAGACTACTTGGAAGTGATCACTACAAACCAAGCTTCTATGTCTACCAAGTGCATGATGATGATGAGCATTGACAATGGACACCAAGTGTCAGAACCTCACCAAGTTTGTCTTAAGAACCCAAGTACCTGTAGTTGGGTAGACTTTTGTGTATTTTGGTGAAACTTGTATTGTAGCCAACTTTGATGAATTATAAATTAGATTGGTATATATGTAATGTATTATATCACATCCAATAGAGAGAAGTATTGCATGTGTATTAAAAATCATAGAAATGCAAAGTAAAAAGGCTACAGTATTATAAGGAGCAACAAAGATTTATCTATCATAGCAAGGTGATCATCACACTCAAAGAAATCTCATTCAGCAAATCAAGTTGCAGATCATAGATCAGCCATTGGTTCATCCTAACAGGTGGAATAGTTAAATCCTTTCACAAGGTAGACTTAATAGTCTTTTTAAAATCTCTTTATGGAGTGCATACTTCATTGTATGTTTGTAAATCCTTTTGCAAGGTGGACCTAGCAGTCCTTATTGCTCCTAATAGGGTAGATCATCAAAAATGATCACTGTAAGCCTTAATAGGCCAACTTTATAATGTAGTACTAAAGTTTGTGGGTATCATCCCCACCCAAGTTTTACTTTCTATTTGGAAGGTTTTTGGGTCACCATATTATGTGTCAAAGTGTTATGAATTTTTTAACGATTTCAATTTTTTCATGCATGCAATTAGATTAGAATACACATGAAGGATTAATTAGTGAATTAAGATTAAGTTTTATTGGTTACTAATTCACCCCTTCCCTCTTAGTAACTTAGTCTATCTCATATTTACAACACAAGATTGAGTCTCTAGTAGGGAAAGTACCATAATGTGATGGTGGGATAAAGAGATTAAAATGGTGCATGTATCAAAATGTTGTGCTACTAAAAAGTCACAAAACTCTTTATTTAGTTATTTACATATTCTTCCATAGTTAGCTAGTATTATCCTATACACAATAACTTATTTGCAAGAGTAATTCCACTAAAGTGAGCCACATTATTTCCTTTGAGAGCCTCTTCTAATGTTACTTTAGATTGTTTTTATTCAAGACATCTATGGAGGGTTCTATAAAAATGGTTTTAGAAGATGGTATCACCTAGCACCTTGATATATTTGGAGGTGTGATGAATGTATGTCTTTCATTAGTTCTCAACAATAAATTCACACTGATGACTATGTTCAGGCATAGAGATCATAAACCCAATGGTATCCATTACATCATCAAATATTTAGGTATCATTTGAACTATATTTTTGTGAAATATTGTTTTAGATCCTTCACCATTATGTGCTACATAAGAAATTTATAATTTTTGTCTAATATTGATCATTAACTTTCTTGATTACCAACTAAGAGAAATCGACAATCATACATTGTATGAGGTGTCACTTCTCAACAATCATAAAATAAGCTCTATAACCTATCTTGTAAAACAAATATGAGAACTCATGCATAAAATAAACTCCTCAACCATATAGTATAGTGCCACATATATCTCTATATAAACCCTCTTGATATCTATTAATAACATCTCAAATTGATCCATTTTTGAGGTAAAAACCTAGAATATACTAGCAATGTCTATAATGTGAGGTGCATCACGTGCAAGATTCTCATGTGTGCTAGCTTGAGGTGCATCACACTAAGGTACATCATCGCAATAATGTGATGAATATTACTCCCCTTATTAACACAAACACATACAACAAAATAGAGAAATAACATCAAATTGTAACCAAAATAAATTGGCATCTTATTATCTCCACAAATTATAATTTTCACAAATATGATATGAAAAGAAACATGGGAATTTTCCTTGCAAGATTCTATAATAAAAATATACCATATACATCCTCATAATTTTCCTAGACAACCCTATGAGGCTTCATTATATAGGCAAGTTTCCACCACCCACAAAGATTCTAGAAATTCTAACCCTAAATGTTGAGACCAACCAACCCTAAGATTGTTATTTATATTTTATTACATTAAAATATGTCCTGGAAAACTTTGTAACTTAGATAAATATTGAAGGAAATTTATTTTCTTTGATTTCAAGTAGTACAACTTGAAAAGACCATAAATCATTGTAGTTAATTTGATTGTCTATTATGACACATACTTATCTACAATAATTGACTTTTAAAAGACCCAATTAGACAAGGTTTTTGATAGAGATACAATAGAATTTTTAATATCAAACTCCTAATTGGATCCTCCAAACTAGAATAAACACCCAAGTTGCTTATTGTTCCTAATGCACCAAGAGCTCTCAAATGGTCAAATCAAGACCTCAATCTCTCTTACTTGTTCCAACACCTTATATAGATTTATCTAATCCAAAATGAAAGGAATAAATTGATTCCCAACCCCCACAAACTAATTTTATTCATAAACTCACTTTGAGCCCTTAATTAGGCCTAATTCACTAATTACGTCTTATGGGACTATTTTTTCTCACTTTTGACCCAAGATCTCCAAAACACCTAAAAAGTAAATAATTGTTTTAGGTAAAAATTTGGGAATAATATGAAATATCAAAACTCTGTATACCCTTCCTTTGGATTAATTGTATAAATAGGCAAACTAGCACTATTTTAAGCCTAATTTAGCCACCTTTACAAATCAACTACACCCATAACTTCCTGCCAAGACCCCAAAAACTTACGAAGCATTAATTTGTGTCCCAAAATACAATTGTTGAAGAAGGAGGCTATTGAGAAAAGATTGATACAAGTATGATCAATATGTTTCAATCATTATTTTGTCACTAATGTTAAACCTACTATTTATTGGTAAGACAACTACTTATATGATCTAAGTACTATCACTTATTTGATTGATGAAGAGCATTTGATGAAAAGATGTAACAATAGAACCTAGAGGAAAGGTTGAGTTATGATATACAAAGGAGTACAAGAATTAGTTAAGACAGTGATAACATGGTGTATTTATAACCTACTTAAGGTTGCAAAGGTTGGCTACACTAAGCAAGTTCAAAAGAACAATTTAAACAAAGTTTGTCTACAAAGCTTGACCAAGTAGATAGTAGGTGTCGAGAAAACTTGGTGCAAGCCGATTAGAAAATTAGTTGGAGCCAAGTAAAAGTTCATTTTAGTGGATGCCAAGAAAAATAGTGGATGCTTGGTAAAGTTTGGTTGATGGTGAGCACTAGTAAAATTTAGCTCATGTCGAGTGATTTTATAGTGGATGCCAAGCAACATAGTATGTATCGAGCATCAAAAGCAAGTTAATGCTGAGTGGCTACATTATTTGAAAGATTGTGAATTCGATAGATCTGAGCCAACAAGTTTGTTTTCTTGGATTGTGTGAACTAGGTGGAAGATAAGATTGATGAGCTAGTGGCACATAATTTAAGGTAAACTATTTTGAGGCAAATTCAATGAGGATTGAAGGAGAAGTTTATAGAAGTAATATGAAATAAGGGGTAGATTCATTGAATTCTACCTAATATATCCTAATCCTAAATTGGATGATGGAGAATAAATGACAAAAGATTTTAATTTCTTATTTATAGGGATGGCTTGTCAGAAGTAAGGGTTGTCATGTGTGAGAACCTAAGGAAGACAAGAAATCAGGGGCATTACTTCATCAAAGTGACGTAAGAGAAGAGTCTACATTGGCATGTTAAGCAAGAAGGCATAAGGGTATGAATTCTTGAAGGGTGAACAAGCTATTAGAGCTTAAATGTATGATGGCAAAGTAGAATGGAGGACTAAAACAGAGATCTGTAATCTAAAAATGGATTTGTAAGTTATTATCAGATCAAGCCTTACTATTACTCTCTAATAATTGTATCAGTCTAGGGTAAATACTTTGGATTAAGGTTAACCTAATAGTCATTTGTAAATCCTTTAATTGGGTGACAATCCAAGTAAATGGTCTATAGCCCTCTAACAAGGCTCACTCCCTAATAGGGTGATTGAAATTCTTTAATAGGGTCACATTTAATAGTGTGTATTGTAACCTTTAATAGGGTTGGCCTTTCACAAGGCATCACTTTAGAAGAGTGAAAAAGAGTAGCATGTTACTAGTGGTTTTTCCAAAATTGGGTTTCCACATAAATCATTGTGTGAAATGTCTTGATAAATCTATTATGTTTCATGTTTACATTTTGCAAATTGATTTGACAATAATCTATAGATTTTTAAGTGATTGCATAATCTTATGGATGCATGCATGACAATAAATGTTTTATGAGTTCTCTAAGCTATGAAAAGTGTTATTTGTACATCTAGACCTTGGATACCTAATTCACGCCCCCCCACCTCTTACTTATTCTAAAGTATTCCAACAATTGGTATTAGATTCATCTACTTAAGAGGACTAGTTTGAAGGTACTAGAAGCAAAGGATCAAGATGTCAAAAAGAGAAGTACCCAAGCTTAATAGAGATAACTTTCCTCCATGGAAAAGTTTGATGAAGCTACACTTAGAGGACTTGGAGATCATGCAAAATATACCATTACTATTGAGCATGTTGATCCTATTGGATCCCTAACAACCAAGGATATGAAAAAGAAGAAAGAACACAAATGGGCAATGTTGCAGATTGCCTCTACCCTAAGCTCTACCAAATTTAATGATATCAAAGGTCTTGATAGTGCAAAGAAAATGTTGAATTCCTTAACCACCATCTATGGAGGAGACACTAATGTTTTATGAGCCAAAGCTGAAAGTCTCAGAGGTAAGTTTGATCATATGAGAATGGAAGAAGGTGAAAATATTGCTCAATATGTCTCAAGGATAAAATTTGTTTTTAATGCAATAAGCAGAGCTACTAGCACAATAGATGATCATACTGTACTAAGAAATTTTTTAAGAACACTAGTGCCTATATATGCTATTAGAGTTTTTGCAATTCAAGAACTAAGATATATACAAGGGAATAATCTATCACTTGAAGGTTTGGTAGGTAGGCTCACTGATTTTTACTTATCTAACTTTGATAATTGCAAATCTAAAAATATTGAATCTACTTTCAAAGATGAGCTATCATTAAAGGAACCTAATGAGAAGAAGAAGAAGAAAAAGATAAAGTATGTGTCTAGTGATAGTGATACAGATAAGGAGGATTTAGATCAACTTGAAGCACTACTAGCAAGAAGATTCCATAGAGGTAAAGGCAATTTCAAAGGTAAATTACCTGTCATTTGTTTCAATTGCAATGAGGTTGGTCATATTGCTACTATATGTCTAGAGAAGAAGAACTACAGAGGTGGTGACAAGTACAAAAGTAGAAGAGATGAAGAAAAGAAGGATTACAAAGACAAAGGCAAAAAGTCATGCTACATTGTTGAAGAGGAAACAAAAGATGAATCTGATGAACATAATGATGAAGTGGTGTGTGTTGCAATGAAGGATGAATCTGATGAAGATGAGGCAACTACACTTGTGACTTGTGTGAACACGTATGACATATGGATCATTGACAGTGGGTGTTCACATCACATGACTAGAGAAAAAAGTAAGTTCATTACCTTGAATTGTTATGATGGAAATAGTGTAAGATTTGGTAATGATGCACCATGTTTGATAAAAGGAAAAGGTTCTATCAAACTCACATAAAATATTTTTGTGAAAATGCTTACTATTTTGACAGACTTAACTATAATCTATTGAATGTGTCACAACTAAATAATTTAGGATGTAAGGTTAACTTTTAAAACAAGGTTTCTAAGATATATGACAATGATGGGAAATTGATTGGAAATCTATTCTATCTTAATATAGAGGATGCTACTTGTCTAGTTGTAAAATTTGATGATGTATGGCTATGGTACAAGAGGTTATATCATGTTAATTTTGATAACTTGGTTAGTATCACTAACATGAGAAAAGTTAGAGGTTTTCCTAATTTGAAGAAAAATGATAATACAATGTGAAAATAGTGTCAGTTAGGCAAAATGAAAAAGTCAAGTTTTAAGAGTAAAACTCATACCTCTAAAGGAATACTAGAGATTGTTCATACTCACTTGTGTGGACCAATTGAAGTGCAACGCTACAAACAAGATAAGTACATTATGTTTTTTGTTGATGATTATTCTAGAATGATGACAGTTGTGTTTTTTAAAAAATATGATGCTTTCCAAATGTTTAAGTGGTACTTAGCAAGAGTTGAGAAGGAAATAAGTAAAATTCTAAAATGTTTGAGACTAGACAGAGGTGTTGGCAATATGTCCAATCAATTAGATAAGGTAAGTCATGATTTTCATTTATGGCAACATATTTTTTTTGCAGATTAGCCCTATTCATTTGCAAGAGAAAATTGTCTAAGTATCAGATAGTATTATAGTAGCTGGACAATTTTGATGATAATAGAATATTCTCTTGTGCAGTTAATCAAAGATGCATGATGTCATAATGATGACATATACTAGTGCACATGTCTGTACACTAAACCAAGTTTGAGTTATGAAGGAATTAGTGATGTAGTGATGACACAACACAAAATAGGGCATATCAACAGAATGTGTTAAATGACTTGTTTTATTATTTTAAATTATAATTTCTTGTTGAGCTGACTCTAATGATGTTATGTGAGCCAACTATGGAAGAATTTATTAACATGTTCTATATAAGTAAATAACCTTTCTTGCGAAGTTAAAGTGAAAAAAAAAGAGAAGAGAGAGATATGATGATATTGATATGTGATCAGTAATTGTGAAGTCGATATGGTCTTATGAAATGAGAGTAACAAGTGAATGTAACTTCGTGATATATGATGTGAAGCATTGTTATGCTTAATGTAATGCAAATTAAGTTGTGCATAGTCACTCTTGTATGAAGAATTGTCAATAAGAAGATTTGCGAAGTAACACAAGTATCTTAGAACTATATGTATACTTAATTCCTGAAGATCTCATTGCATAGTTACATGTTAGGGTAGTGGGATCTTCTTGCACACATTTGTATATGATCCACCAACTCCTAACAGGGTTGAACCAACTCCTAATAGTGTTGAGGGTTCTAACAAGGCCTAGTCTCCTAACAAGGACTCAAGACACTATACATGGTTCACAGAATCCTAACAGGGTCAATATCCTTAACAAGATCCTTTATATAGTGAATCATCTTGACGGTTTCATTGCCACCAAGGTTCTCCCTTGGCCAGGGTTTCCCTACTTAAAAAAATATGGTGTTATGATCTCTCTTTGTGTATGGTTGTTTATAATGTTCAACACTATTGGTTTACTTTCTTATGCATGTGGTAAAGTAATTAATAATATTTAGTTGTGGGTAAAAAGATTGAAAATAATGATTCACACCCCCCCTCCCCCCCTCAGTATTATCTATTTCTAACAATTGAGATTAGAGCCTAGTTATTTAGAAGAGGCTTAAAAACTTGAATAAGATCCCTATTAATATGGAACAACTGAAGAAGAATCTTGAAGAAACACTTGAACAGATTGATCTTCTCACTAATGAAAGAGATGACCTCCAAGACAGATACAAGGATGCAAAAGCCTACATTGGTGAATTAAAGGACAAAATAGATGACCTAAAATAGAAAGGAACTTCTAATTAGACCAGTGATGATGACATTGAAGATCTGAAGAAAGAAAATGAGATCCTAAAACATGAGTTAAAGATAGTTGAACTTAAGCTCAGTCTTAAGAAAAATGGAGGAAAGATTGACTCTGAAATAAAATCTCAAAATGCAGATCTAAGATCCTAGTTAAGCAAAGTAACATCTGAACTGCAGTCTATTAAGTTAGAACATGCAGAATTAGAAAAATAAAACACTATTGTGAAAGGTTAGTTGGTACAAACCAAGTAACAACTTGAATAATTATATACTACTAGTGATAAGATTGAAGAACAAATATGTGCACAAAGACCCAATTATGATAAGATTGGACTTAGATTCTTTCTTGGTCAATCCACCAAGAAATTTGTTGAAAGAAAAGAACATGTTACTCCTGAAGTCAATAAGGATCTAAGCAAGACAAATGATACACCTAAAGACAAAGAGAATGCTGCTCACTATGAGAAATTCAAAGAATCTAATAAAGATATGAATAACAAAAGAAAGGAATCCTTTTCCTAGTGAGATGAACCTGAAGGCACTGAAGTCAATTGCTAAGGTAAGCCTTTCAAACCTATTTCAAAATTTTATTGTCATAATTTTCATGGATATGGTCATTATGCAATAGATTGTAAGAAACTTAAATTTGATAATGATAATGCAAATAGTAGGATGCATAGGAACACTAACCATGCAAGAAATAGAAGAAGATCTCACAACAATGAAAGTGGAGAAAGAAGACAAATTGTTTGCTACAGATGTAACAATCTTGGACACATTACAAGGAATTGCAGAATACCTAATGACAACCTGAATTAATAGAAAAGAGACATACTTGTATGTCATTTATGTAATAACTTTGGACACACAATGAGGTTTTATAGAATGGATAGAAGAGACCTAAATATGAATCATAATTATAGAAGGAATGATGATATTTTGAAGAAAGAAATGAAGGAGCAAACAAATGAATTAAAGGAATAATTTGTAAAGGTAAAGGAACCATAAAGCTCTCATATAGTTCTAGAAGATGTACCTAACAAGACAATGAAGTCACTTATTGTTTGTGACTCTTCTTACCAGAATTAAGCATTCCTAGTAAAACTAAGTATCAGTTGTTGATAACTGATGCTAGATGAAGTATCAAAGGTTGCATAGTTGACAGTATGTCATAGACATTGAGAGAAGTCTATAGTGAAGTGTGCATTGCCTGATAAGGTAAGGATAAGGACATATAAGAAGATTAAACTCTCTATTGCATAGAGACAGTATGTTGAACTAGTGGCTAATATGCATTTATTGCACAAGTACAAATTGTGGAAGATTTAAAGGATGCAAACTAACTTGAATACATCATTTGCTTGTGCAAAGTTTGTGTGTGATATTGAAGTGAGATTTGAAGAATTTAAGAAGCTTGAAATCATGTGAAGTCACTAGAAACCCTAGTATGCAAAATTGAGGTATTTTCTACAATATTAAGCATAATCTTTCAAGAATGGAATGACAAAATTTTTATAATATAAGCAATATGCCTAGGTATAATTTCAAGAAACACCCATTTGTTTCTTTACTCAATGACCCCATTGGAGCATTTTCACAAGATTCAAAAAATGTTCTTCACGTAGAAGATATCAGAGGATATATTCATTGTAAAATTGCAAGCATAGGTGACTCAAAGATTCACAAGGATTTGGAGAAGATGTGCAACAATGATTTATTATTGAAACCTAAACATAGATTTATGGAATGTCTTAACCTAGTTAAGTATATTTTTTACATGAATTTTGACAATAACAAATGGACTAGGATAATTCTTAGTAGAGTACATGATGATTTTCTATGGCTGGGAGATTTTATCATTTGTATTGGCAATGACCTAATTCACAAGGTCATAGGTTTGAGTAATCAAGGCAATAATTTAGTAAACATTACGAATGTGTGCAAACTTGTTGAGGCAAATCTCAACACATATTTTGAGAGAAACATGAAAGTCAACTCAATTCAAGGTGATGGAGAGAGACTCATTTGCAATATTTTGGGATATAAGTATAATCATGGATCTAGGATAGATTCAATCCCTATAGGATTTCTTCATGTAACTTAGCAGCAAGAGGTGAAGAAGTTAATATGCGTGATATTATCATAACACAACTATTGGACAACATATCAACAATCAAGAAATCAAGGAGTGCAATTTTTAGATTTGAATCCTTATTAACACACATATTTTTCTATGCTACTAAGAAGTTTCCTAGTATCATAGTTTGGAATGAAAATGAGTGCGCAATGCAACAAATCACTCAAGCTTATAGGTCAAGAATTGAAGCAATTAGGGACAGTGACATTGATAGAATATTGAAGTCTTTTCAAGAAGAAATGAAGCAAAGGTACAAGATAGCTCCTGCACTTGTAAAGAAGTATAAGGATTATGGTTGAGATAGATTTCACATGTATGGAGGCAGTAGTTCCTCAGGAAAAATTCATTGAACCTATGGGATATGAGATGAGTGAGGATTTGATTGAAGGGTATGCAAAGATAATCCTTCGTTCTAAAGTTGATTCTAACTATCCCATATGGGGAACATATACTGAGAAGATGAGAGAAGTTAAAACTAGTCAAGTAATGAAGGACTCCAAGAAAAAGGTGGAGAAAGTTATTGATTCTATCTTGAAAGAATCTGGGATGATTAGGAAATAATTTGATGAGTTAAAGGGAATAGCTATGGAAATGAAGGCCAGTGACCAAACTGAGTTTTTAACCCCTACACCCATTGTAGTGGTAGTACCTACTAAAGAGGTCATAGTTGCCCAAGCAAGTGTGCAGACTCCTACTATGCCTTATGCAACAGTTGCACAATAGAAACCTCCAAGAAAACTAGTAAAGACATAAGAAACATCTACTACAAGAATGTCTCCAAGGATCATAACCCCTCCTAAAAGGAGAGTGAAGAAAACTACTAGTGGCCCAAGTAAAAGGAGAAGAAATTTATAGATTAGCTCATCTGAATCTAAGGAGGAGATTGGTGACAGACTAGTTGAAGTAGCTGATCAAGAAGCTAAGACATCAACAGGGTGCAAAGCATGGAAGCCTACGGTAGAAAATATAAACATGCAAATTATTAATGATAAAAAAATTGTATAGTTGAGTAAATAATATGATTTGTATAATAACATGGATAGGAGGTAGCTAGAAAATGTTGTAGTCAGGAACATGATTTTGAAAGATAGAGATTTGATAGTATAAAAGGGTAGATACCTAAAGATTTGTATAATAGATTACTAAATAGGAAGATCAAAGTTATATAAGAAGATAAACCAATAAGAATGAATATGGTTAGAAAGATATGTTCTGTAAATAATGAGGAAGATATAAAAGAAATTTTGAAAGGTATAGCACCATTGCTGAGACATAAGAAAAGATCCATTCTCCTCACAGGAGGAAATTATGAGGAAGTAGTAAGGAAACTCAAGAGGGTATAGTTTCATTCGTGTCTACTATGCCTAGAGATAGTGTGAAAATAGAAGAGGCAAGCCAAATGCCCAAAGAAAGTGTACAGCTAGAGGAAGTCGGTCAAATACCTGAGAAGAGTGTGTAGTTAAAGAAAGATAGTCCTACAACATGCAATCCTCTACACAATTCTGAACTAGCAGCAACACCAAGCTCTTCACCACACATCACTATTGGTAGTGAATCTATGCAAATAGATAACACCAAAGTGACAGTTGACAAAACAAAGGATTCATTCAAGGATTTTGGTGCCATCATGGTTGGTAATATTGTGGATTATAGTAGCTCTGATGAAGAAAATGATCAGGAGCCTACTAAAGAAGATGCATAGAAGATGGAGACTAGCATTGAAATAGGTACCTCAAGTGTGCCTCTAACAACAATATTAGTAGTAGAAATTTCCACTCCTCCTACCCAAACAACAATAGTAGCTATAGCACAATCCGATGAAGAAGATGAAGCAAGTATTCTTATATCTTCTCTGAGAAAATTTCTTGAGAAGAAGAAATCAATCAAGTCAATTGAGAAGACTTTGACTATAGTTTTTGACAAGATGGAGAAGGTAGTAAGCCCTATTGACACCCCAACAGATATTCAATAGTGCACAACAATTTTGTGCAAAGCTTTTGACAATGAGTTCACTACACTCATGAATGTAGCTACCATTCAAGCATAGACTAAGCATGATGATAAACTTCTAAACACCATGTGCAATAATATGAGAAATGATATAGAAACTTTGAATATATGTATTAAAAGACTAAGGTAGTGTATAGAGGAAGGAAAATAGGCTTACGCTAAGTGCAACTTAGCATACATTCATCTGAAATAATTTGATGATCAAATCAAGGAGAAAGTGACTGAGCTTCAGATAATCATTGACAACTTTTTGAAGTAGAATCAGAAAGTAAACACCATTGAGCATATAATACAGCTACTTCATGATAGTATAGGGGAAATACAAGCAAAAAAGGAGAAAATTCTAAAGAGGTTCACTCTTTTGAGAGTACACTTATTCCCTCAAATAACATTTCTAGAAAATCAATTGGAAGAATGCTTGTCAGAAAAATCTTCATATGATAAGTTTGTGGCTACAGACTTGAATGCAATAGAGTTGGTAGCATATACTTGATGTGCACTTATTAGTGTATCTAATGCACTAAAGGATAGTAGGAAGAAACACTTTGAGCAATTGAAGAAAAATTTTAGTGACTATTTTTCCAAATTTTGATGCAGCTACCATATTTTTTTGACAATTCCTTTTTTTTATATACCTTTGTCATTGATGTCAAAGGGGGTGATATGCAAAATTGTAATTGAAATTAATTATAATTGCAAAGGGGGGAAATAATTTGTAATAGGAAGTTATAAGGGATGTAACCTCTTTCATAACATGAATACAAATGTTTTTATTTACGTTATGGCTATTTCTTTTCATTGGTATGACAACATGCTTTGGACTTAGCCAATTTTCCCAAATTGTTGCCATCAATGCCAAAGAGGGAGATTGTTGGCAATATGTCCAATCAATTAGATAATGTAATTCATGGTTTTCATTTATGGAAACATATTTTTTTTGTAGATTAGCCCTATTCATTTGCAAGAGAAAATTATCTAAGCATCAGACACAACAACATGACAGTTTTGATGATAACATAATATTCCCTTAGAATATTCTCTTGCATAGTTAACCAAAGATGCATGACATCACAATGATGACATATACTAGTGTGCATGTCCATACACTAAGACAAGTTTGATTTATGAAGGAATTAGTGATGCAGTGATGACATAACACAGAATAGAGCATATTAGCAGAATGTGTTAAACAACTTGTTTTATTTTTTTAAGTTATAATTTCTTGTTGATCTGACTCTAATGATGTTATGTGATCCAACTATGGAAGAAATTATTAACATGTCTTATATAATTAAAGAACCCTTCTTGTAAATTTAAAGTGAGAAAAAAATAGAGAAGAGAGAGATATGATGATATTGATATGTGATTAGTAATTGTGAAGTTGATATGGTCTTGTGAAATGAGAGTAACAAGTGAATGTGACTTTTTGATATATGATGCAAAACATTGTTATGCTTAATGTAATGTAGATTAAGTTGTGTGTAGTCACTCTTGTATGAAGAATTGTCAATTAGAATATTTGCAAAGTACAACAAGTATCTTAGAACTGTATGTATACTTATTTCCTAAAGATCTCATTGTATAGTTGCATGTTAGGTAGTGGGCTCTTCTTGCACACATTTGTATATGATCCAACAACTCCTAATAGGGTTAAAGCAACTCCTGATAGGGTTGAGGCTTCTAATAAGGCCTAGTCTCCTAATAGGGACTTGAGACACTATTAATGCTTCATACACTCCTAACAGGATCAATATCCTTAACAAGATCCTTTATATAGTGAATCATCTCGTGGGTTTCATCCCCACTAGGGTTTTCCCTTGGTCAGGGTTTCTCTAGTAAAAAAAATATGGTGTTATGATCTCTCTTTGTGTATGGTTGTTTATACTATTTAACACTATTGGTTTACTTTCTTATTCATGTGGTTCACTTTCTTGTTTATACTATTCAACACTATTGGTTTACTTTCTATAATGACAGAGGAATCAAAAGATGGACATTTGCCCCTAAAACCACTCCACAAAATGGAATTTTTGAAAGGAGCAATAGGTCTATAATGGACTATGCTAGGACATTCATGATGGAGAAAAATGTTGCTTTGAAATACTAGAGATAATCTATAAGTACAACTATCTATACCTTGAATTGTGTACATGTCAAGAAAGGTACTTATTCAACACCTTTGAACTATGGTACAAATACTCACCCAATATAAACTATTTTAAGGTATTTGGAAGAAAATTTTATATTCTCAAAGACTTCATGAATGGTAAACTAGATGAAAAAAGTGAAGAAGGTAAATTCTTAGGATATTCTACGAGAAGTAAAGCTTATAAGTGTTTAAATACTAACACTAACAAAGTTGTGGAAAGTGCAAATGTAAATTTTGATGAATATAAAAAAGTTTATGAGGCTGAACCTATGAAAGAACTAGAAGAATACAAATCATTTGTATACTTTTATGAAGGTATGCTTGCTGAAGAAGATGCTACAAATCAAGCTACAAACCAACAACAAGTTTTAGTAACTGTTGAGTCACATACTATGAATGTCAAGGTGCATTCAAGAACTAAGCTACATTCAGATGCCGAGTTACAAAATAATTTTGAAGCACATTTTAATTCTAAAGTTATTTTACATGAGAGAGATACTAAACTACCTAACGAAGATGTACATAATGACTCTGAAGTTGAAAGATCAAATGAAGAAACTAGAGTTGTGATCTACCTCACAATTGGTGTATAATAATCATGCCCAAGGCCATACTTAGGAATGGCATATTCAGTCTAAGGAATCTTTTCCCCACCATGAAGTGCATGTAATTTTTCAACATAGGGATGTATACTTGAAATGGTCGACATGGTATGTGCACTAGGTTTCTTAATGAGCCATTATGCTTATGCTGCAGGAAAGTAAAATGCAAGGAAAGGACCTACACTAGTGTTGCAAGAAACTAACACACTTAACTCTTCACTGAAATGAATGTTAGAAATAAAATTAAATACTAATTTATATTCCAACTCAATTCATCTACTATAACTATTCTTACAAATGTTGCAGGAACACTCACAAAGTATGATGCTACAGGAAGAAACTTATAACTTCTACTTGCAATACTAGAAATATTGAAAACAAATCTATACTACTCTAGTCTAATCCACATCCCAAGTGGCCCCCCTTGGTTGGCTTCTACTAATCTACTAATGTAGAGTGTAAACCAAGAGCTACTTCATTATTTTACAAAAATTCCTTACATGAGAATGATACATAAAACTATAAAAATAACTCACTGCAATAGTCAACAGTTTCTTTTCATAAACTTTCTTCTAACCTCCTAATACTATTGATCTAATCTCTATAAATAGAGGATCGACACTTATTCTAAAATAGGAAAGGAAAAAAACTAACTAAAAATCTGTTAGAGAAAAAGAAGGAAAGATAACAGTTCACGATATGAGTAATAAAGTTTGGACAACTGATTTGACACAATAGTAAATGTAGAGAAAATATAGCAATTCTTCATAGCTCCTCCTTGGTAGTGGCTGTATCTCTTGGTACCGTTATGAATTCTTCCACTCTACCATGGCTGAACCTTAATGTTTTCTCCTTGAATGCCATCATCCATCTTCAACATTCCCCTTGAATACTTCCGACCATCTTCATCTTCCTTTTCTAAAAAGTTAGTTATAATGTAGAGATATTTGCAAATAAGAAATAATCAAATTAAATCCAAATATTTGAACACACATTCTAATGGTTATATGAAATATTGGATTATATATATAATATTTTCAAAATATGACATACTATCTACCCATAGGTTAATGGTTCTATTCTGGACTTTAATCATCAGTTCAGGTAAACATAAGTTCACAAATGTCTTGGTGGTATTAAATAATTAGCCTCATCAAGCTGAACCAAGATTGTCCAAATATGTCAAGAGACATCATCCTACTACACAAATTATTGGAGATAAAGATGTTAGGCCAATGACAAGAAAAATATTGAGAAATGATAGATTCTTGTTGAGCATGAAAGAACCTAAATTAGTGAGAGATTCCTTAGACAATGTAGATTGGAGTAAAGCCATGGAAGAAGAGATTGAACAAATTGAGAAAAACAAAACATGGACTCTAGTTCCTAGACCAGAAGACAAAAATGTGATTGGCACCAAGTGGGTATTTAGAAACAAGCTAGATGAAAATGGTGAACTCACAAGGGAAAAGGCAAGATTAGTTTGCAAAGGTTATGCACAAGAAGAAGGAATTGACTATGGAGAAACTTTTACTCCTATTGCTAGATTGGAAGGAGTAAGAACTCTACTTGCTTATTCTTCATACAAAGGTTTCAAAATTTATCAAATGGATGTTAAATCTATATTTATGAATGGCATATTAGAGGAAGAAGTTTACATAGAATAGCCAAAAGGATTTTTTGATGTTATAAATAAGAACATGGTATGTAGATTACACAAAGCTTTATATGGCTTGAAACAAGCACCAAGAGCATGGTATGAGAGATTTCACAATTATCTTATGAAGATTGGATTTGAAAGGATTGATGATAACAACAATCTATACATGAAGACAAAGAAAGGCAAAGGTATTTTATTATCTAATTTTTTTTTTGATGATATCATATTTGGAGGTCAAGATGCTTTATGTAAGGCTTTTGCAAATGAAATGAAGCAAGAATTTGAGATTCTATGTTTGGAGAGATCAAGTTCTTTGTGGGTTTGCAAGTATATCAGATGAATTATGGTATATACATCACTCAGTCAAAGTATGTCAAGGAAATTTTGAAAACTTTTGGAATGGAGGATTCCAAACTAGTAAGTACACCTATGGTGACAAGACATAAATTTTCAAAGAATGATGATTTAGCTTAGGTGAATCAAACATTATATAGGTCTATGATTGAAAAATTACAATATGTAGTACATAGAAGAATTGATATTGCATTATCTATAGGAATAGTTACAAGATTCTTTGCTAATCTTAGGGAGAATCATTTGATGGTTGTAAAGAGAATAATGAGATATCTGAAAGGAACAGAGGAGTATGGTCTATACTAGAAGAAAAAAGAGAAATTTGAATTAAGAGTCTATAGTAATGTTGATTGGGCTAGAAATATTGATGGAAGAAAGAGTACCAGTAGAGGAGCATTTTTCTTAGGCAAGAGGCTAGTTAAATGGACTAGCAAGAAATAAAATTGAACTTCACAATCTACTGCTGAAGCTAAATATGTTGTTGCTATTGTAAATTGTACAAACATTGTATGGATCAAACAGCTACTCAAAGGTATGAAGGAAGAGATCACAAAACCAGTGACACTTTATTGTGATAATATAAGAGCCATAAACATATCAAAGAATCCTATGATGCACACAAAGACTAAGCACATTGCAATCAAGTATCATTACTTGAGAGAGTTGGTTCAAGATAAAGAGGTGAATATGGAATATGTTAACACAAAAGAAAAATTACTGATATCTTCACAAGAGCATTACCTAAGGATGCTCATGAGTATCTAAGAGGTAAACTAGGGGTGATAACCCTATCAAAGGCTATCTAAGTAACAAAAGGAGTGCCTTGCATCAAAAAAGCTAATTTTCATATGTTACAAATTGATGTAGTGGATCTTACTTTAGGAGCTTCATAAACTAATCAAAGAGCTGGAACTACAAATTAGTAAGAAGAAAGGTGATAGAGGGAGAAACTAAAGAAGTTTTTATCAACATATTAAGATGTCAAGTCTTTGGCATTATTGTCAAAGAGGGAGATAGTTACTGATTAAGGGGAATATAAGAAAGAGGGAGATAATTATTGATTAGGAGAAACACAAGAGTTAAACTGATCCTAGAGGAAGAGATATACAACTAAGAGGGAGATAGAAAACACAGGAAGAGAAATCTGAACACATTGTATGAGGAAGAAATATATTTGCTAATTACATCTACCTAGCAAGAGGAAGATAATTTAAGAGGGAGTCATAAGGATGACACAACAGAGTTTTGTAACCTATTCAAAACATAGAAGTTTCTTATAGAGGGAGAGATTTCAATACAAGGAATTATTTTCTTTTTGGTATTTTTTTGGTCTTTATATTTTAATCTAGTTAGTTTAGTTGATCAGTTTGGTTTACCATCAATGCCAAAGAGGGAGATTGTTGAAGAAAGAGACTATTGAGAATAGATTGATACAAGTGTGATTAATATGTTTCAATAATTTTTTTGTCATTGATGTCAAACCTCTATTTTTTGGTAAGAAAACTACTTATATGATTTAAGAACTATCACTTATTTGATTGATGAAGAGGATTTGATCAAAAGATGTAACAATAGCACCTAGAGGAAAGGTTAAGTAATGATATACAAAGGAGTACAAGAATTAGTTAAGACAGTCATAACATGGTGTATTTATAATCTACTTAAGGTTGCAAAGTTTGACTATAGTAAGAAAGTTCATAAGAACAAGTTAAACAAAGTTTTTCTACAAAGCTTGACCAAGTGGATAGTAGGTCCTGAGAAAAGTTAGAGCAAGCCAAGCATAAAATTAGTTGGAGCCAAGTAAAAGTTCATTTTAGTGGATGCCAAGACAAATAGTGGATGTTGAGTAAAGTTTAGTTAATGTCGAGCACCAGTAAACTTTAGTTCATGCCGAGTGATTTTATAGTGGATTTTGAGCAATGCGGTATGTGCCAAGCATCAAAACAAGTTAATGTTGAGTGGCTACATTATTTGAAAGATCATGAGTTTGATGGATCTAAGCCAACAAGCTTATTTTCTTGGATTTTATGGACAAGGTGGAAGATAATATTGATGAGCTGGTGGCACAAAATTCAAGGTAAATCATTTTGAGGCAAATTCAAAGAGGATTGTAGGAGAAATTTCTAGAAGTAATATAGAATAAGTGGTAGATTCATTGAATCCTAACTAATTTGTCCTAATCCTAAATTGGATAATGGAGAATGAATTACAAAAGATCTTAGTTTCCTATTTATAGGGATGGGTGGTCAGAAGCCAGGGTTGTCATGTGCAAGAACCTAAGGAAGAAAAGAATTCAAGGGCATTGCTTCATCAAAGTGACCTAAGAGAAGAGTCTACATTGGCATGTTAAGCAAGAAGGCTTAAGGGTATGAATACTTGAAGGGTGAATAAGCTATCAAAGCTAAAATGTGTGAAGGCCAAGCAGAATGGAGGACTAAAATAGAGATCTATAATATGCAAATGGAGTTGTAAGTTATTATTAGATCAAGCCTTACTATTACTCTCTAATAATTGTATTAGTCTAGGGTAAATCTTTTGGATTAAGGTTGACCTAATAGTCATTTGTAAATCCTTTAATCAAGTGACATTCCAAGTGAATGGTCTAAAGTCCTTTAACAAGGCTCACTCCTAATAGGGTGATTGAAATCCTTTAATAAGGTCACATTTAATAGTGTGTATTGTAACCTTTAAAAGGGTTGGCCTTTCAGAGGGCATCACTTCAGAAGAGTTAAAATAGTAGCATGTTATTGGTGGTTTTTCCCAAATTGGGTTTCTATGTAAATGATTGTGCCAAATGTGTTGTTGAATCTATTATGTTTCATTTTTACATTTTTGCAAATTGATTTGACAGTAACCTACAAAGTTTTAATTGATTGCATAATCTTATGGATGCATGTATAATGATAAATGTTTTATGGGTTTAGTAAGTTGGGAAATGTTTTATTTGTACATTTGGACCTTGTATAATTGATTCACCCTCCCTCTTAGTTATTCTAATGTATTCCAACAACAATAATATCATACCTATTTGGCCATCCATGCACTTTAAGCACCCTATCCAACAAACCCTTACCAAATGAGCCTATAATCTAGGGCCTTCTAGAAACCTTGCAAAAAATTACTTTGAAATTATATCAAGAGTTGTTTCACCATGTATTAAATGTACCCAAAAATTATTGTTTCATCCTGAAGGAAGATATCTAGATAAAATGCATGGTAACATATATCATAAGACTTCTTTGAGCAATTCCACTCTTGAATGGTGATCACCTAATCTCAAAATATTCAAACCTGAATATTTATCACAAAATAAATTATATTAAAATTTTAAGGACCCATCCTAAAATAAACAACAAATACATAAATTATAATGGGCCATAGGTGCTTAATAGTCCCTCAAAACAATGCAAAGTGATTGTTCATGGGTAACCTTGAAATCAGACTTTGTAAATAACTACAAATTAATTGATAAAACATTTAAGTGGAATTTATTTTATTCAAAAACCTTCTAATTAAGTGTCTCCATAACATACCATCAGTATTTGGCAATACCAAATAGATTTTGGATAAATAAGCTCAGAAAACTTGTTGTTATCATAGGAAAAAAATTAACTATTTGTTGAGTCCTTTCATGAATACATTCATATATACTTCAATTTTCCTTAGAAACCCTCTAATAGGAATGAATAACTTACCCAAGCATAAAAACCCTCCTATAACTGACTCCAACTATGTAACCTATTCAAATTACTACTTTAGGCTTAACTAGTTGTTAGTTTTTAAATTTGAATTTGCTAAATTTTTCCTCCTAACGCCTAGGCCCTTATAAGTTATTGAATGGATAATTATTGTTCCTTAAAATATAAAATAAAAGAAGACATATCTCATTGTACCCCTTATAGGAATATTTTTTCATGGTCAACCAACTAGGTCCAATGGCCCTTATAGGGCCCATTAGGACTTACATTCATTTTTATTATTCATTAAGAGAAAATGCCTTATTAGGCCTTGGTACATCATATTGAGGTCCCTTAGACCCTTGAATCTTAATTCCATGTCTTGATGACCTCATAGGTTTCCTTGGTTCATCAAGTGCTCCTACACCATTTTGACCTCCTTTCAGAGCCCCTAAAGACTTCAAAAAGGAGTTGAAAGTTTTAATACCCTATTACCAATACAATTTTTTTTAATATATTAAAAAATAAAATTGATTTTGCAATAAAAATTTACTGTTATGACAATATATCAAAAGTAAACCTCCAAAGAAGAAATTAGAACATTCTAAGCTCTAATGTCCAACTTACTATAAATAGTAAGTTTCCACAAATATTTTTTTTAAAAACAAACCAAAAATGGTTTTGGGTAATGCAAGATTTCACTTACACCCAAGATGATCCTACATCAGATACCTTGGGTAATTTGAGAAGTGACCTTGTCACATCTCAAGTGTTTAGAGGAAAATTGAGATGGTTAAACTCCTACCTTGTCAACCATGGTGAATCTTCAATAGGTTATCCTTTCTATTTGACTAGATATTCTTCATTAGTTCCACTTCTGGTGCTTCTAGCAACACAAATGTCTAAAATATCTTCAATCTCCTCTATAGCTAAAAATGTTTCTAGAATGCTCTACTATGCTTATTTGACCTCGTATTCAACACCTCCTTCACAGTAATCATTTAAATCTAAAATGTTAAGCACTAGTGAAATATTTAGTTTGTTGGTTAATTCTACTTCATAGGCATTTCTTTAATCATGTTTCTTCAATATCTTTCATGATCCAAAAAACTTCATCTCCAATTTGAAATTCATTATGCCTCCTTTTCCCATCTGCCTCAACCTTGTATTGTGTATTCATTTTGGTAATGTTCTTTCTCACCTCCTCATACAAATTCGTCAAGTAATTTGCGAGGCCTTCAACTTTAGCACTACTTATCTCCCCTTTTTCCAACCTCCTTAATTTGGAAACATTTCTTGGACTACTTCCATCAACTATCTGGAATGACTTGATTAACTAGTGTGCCTATTGATATAATTATTATATTCCAATTATGCTTATGGTAAAACTATATTCCATCATTTTGGATTATCTCCAATCAAACATCTCAATAGGTTCACAAAAATCCTATTCACCACTTTTGTTTGTCCATCAATTTGTAGATGATGTGTTGAGTTTAATTGCATGTATGAATTTCAATTCTTCTACATTGTTTTCCAAAAGTACAAAAAGAAATTGGTGTCTCGATGTGAGACTATGCTCTTTGGTAGACCAAATAGTCTTACCACTTCTCTTAAACATAATTATGTGAGGTGAGCAAAATCATTAGTCTTCTTGTAGAAAATGAAATGTGTCATCTTTGGAAACTTGTCAACCACCACAAAATTTTAATCATGTCCACTCTGAGTTCTTGGATAGCCACAAAAAAAGTCCATACTAATATCCTCCCATGGCTTCTTTGGTATAGGTAATGGCTTATACAACATCATACTCTACTTGATTCCCTTTTCCATATGATAGACTATGCAACTCTTTACAAATTTACTAACATCATGCTACAGTTGTAGCCAATAATAATTCTCACTAACAAAATAAATAGTTTATCACAACTAAAATATCCAAAAAACCATCCACTATGGTTCTCTTTGATAAGATTATCCATCATATATCTCCTTGGAATGCACAACTAAGTATGTCTTAATAAAATACCATCCTAAACTATAAATTCTAACTATGTGATTCTATGTAGAGTAATAGGTTTTGTACAATCTTTCCAAGCTTCAACAAAATTAGGATCCTCTAGATACAAATTCTTGAGTTCCTTAAACCTAAAAACCTTAATTTGCCTCTTTGTCAACAAAATATGTCTCTTTCTAAGAGAATCTATAACCCTATTAGTCTTCACACTCCTATTTTTTAAAACAAATGCACATAGCATTGTAGGAACTCAACCCATTTCAAATTTATTTGATTTAACTTTCCTTGACTATTCAACTTTTTCAAAGCTTAATAATTAGTATTATAAACAAAATATTTAGCTAAAATTTGATGTCTCCACTTCTACATGTAATCACCCAAAAATAGTCATCTAGACTATTATCCCCCTTCTTAGCATTTTGGCTAAAATTATTAAAATCACTGATTTTGATCAAATCCTTAAAGATCAATTTATTTGATTTTATCCTATAGTTTGACCACTATATCCTAAGTTATTATTTAATTAAAAGGAACATTTCCACACTTTTATTAAACAAAAGACTACACTCATCTCTTATCCTAATTTTTACACAAAAGCATTTTCCCACTTTATAAGTAAAAGAAAAGCTATTTTGTCTCACATGCAGACACAAAAGTCAACTCTTTTTCATTGGTGGAAATGAATGTGCTCTTGGATCATGAAAAATTAAACTCCCCACCCTTTATTATATCCTCTTGCTTCATGGTCTCCACCATCTTTACTTCTTTAAAAGAGGGAGCTCTCTTTTCATATTGCATCGAATCCTTTTGTACTATTGTAACACTATAGGTTTTTCTAGGTACTTTTGGAGCTTTGGAAGACCTTGTGGCCCCATACTCTCACTCGCATATCATAGTGTCTTAGAATCATATTGCATTAGCATAGTTTCCTCTTATGCATTAGAATAACACACCTAGTTTAATTAGAAGGTTTGTAACACTCTCATTTCACTAGTTAGTTTGTATTCCATATCTCATTCTATAGCTTATTTTCCACTTGCATTACATTACCTATGGATTCTTAGACACTAGAATCCTTCTTCTTGTCTTAGAATCTCCCATTTCATTATGTACTTTTAAGGGGTTTCATTCTTATACTCATTTGATAGTTATTCTACTTCTATTCAAATCTATTTACACATAATGACTAGGGAAGTTTGGGTCAATATTTGAGGCTCTCAATCCATGAGATCCTATGAATAGAGGGACTTAAAGAAGTGCACTTTTTTTAGTGTACATTTTTGGCATCCACTGTGGGGCTGAACAACTATGTTTTGCCCTTTTTTTGTGTTTTTTTCACTTTCTTGATTTTTGTTTTCACCTATTTTCCTTTTTTGCAAATGAAATTATCATGCAATACTTTTCTAGTATCCTACAATATTTCATTCTATAGTGGTGCAATATTTTACCAATTAAAGCATCACAGGATTGTTTTACATTTTGTGGCACTGTGTTCTATAAAATATCTCATCCAGAGACATAAAGTATCACCTAGGTGAATTGTATCACCTCGCTATACTGAGAAGTGTCGTATGATATATTTTTAGCATAAAGTATCACCCAATTTAGAACATATAGCTATTTAGGTTTTTTGTTAACATTTTGAGTCCTTGAAGCATTTTATTTCTAGGTTTCAAGTTTATTTAGAGTATAACCAGTGGGATTTTTGTAGTTTTATATAATTTTCTAACTCTTTTGATTCCCTAACATGGTTGGTTTGTAGGGATTTCCTATTTTCTTGAAAAAAATCTTAAAAGAATGCATGCCAAAGACTTATATTTGCTAGAAGGGTCTACTAATCTTTGTTGCAGGGCTACCTAAAAGAAATAAAAATAAACAAAATCTTTTTTGTATTTTATTTCATTTTCATGTGCACCATCTACTAGTTGTTTTATTTTTTAGGCATCTAAAAATCATGAGTAGGGATCCTTTTTTGGTAGGAGAGTATGCTCTTTACCCTTTGGGTGAATCAAAAATCTTGACCCTTCATTGGATCAAAGAAAGGAGTAGTATATTCTACTTTTTAGTGGTCTTAATTAATCTTCTTGGTGTATTTGGGGGAAATACTAAGGAATAGGAGAGTATTCTCTTCACCCTTTGGGTGAAAAAAAAATCTTGACCTCTTTGGTGCAGATCCATTTTGTTTCAATCTCTTAGTGATATTTTAACTTTATAGGGCTTTTTATTGGTGGAAATATGCCAGTAGGAATGAACCAAAGTGGGAACAAGCACAACCCAACTAACCCAACCCACTATAATCACAAACCCCTTGAAAAAGCCCAAAGCCTTGGGGGGCATAACACTTGTCTTTATTTGGTGGAAATACTTGTGGGATTGTGACCATGAGGAAAACACTAAGTGAGAATGCTTAAGGTATTCTTGTGGTTGTGTAATTTGTTATCTATTGCAAGATAAGGTGTCCTGTAATTAGGTGCAAGAGGGGTGTTGCAAATGGGACCCTTTCTAAATACTTTAGGATATAGAAGCTACCTTTATTATCTTCTCAACATCTTGGTGCAAGGATCAATCCTAGTAGACTACCCGAATCACCCCAAGATTTTACACACCATTTGTGCCCCTTCATTGTACCAATGACACCTCCTTGACAAATACAACATCTATTGTGGGAAGCCACTTTGTGTAAAGTGAGAGGGCATCAAGAATGGGCCAAGTTGTTGAGTAATGAGTTGTGACCTCTAGGTAGATCTTGTTTGATGTGTTCTTGAATGTGCTAGACCTTTGGAAACTTTTTGGACATACACATTATGATAACATTCATAGGGCTATTATTTTGAATACCCCACATATGCTTTTATTGACAAGGTTGATTTGTCCCTTATTCAATTGTTTGGAGATGCATGTTTGTGACATCTTCTTGTTTCCAAAACCTTACATTTTGCTGCTATATTGGAAAACACTCAATCTAACTATTATTTTGTCCAAACACATCAAAATTTGAGTGAAAATGTAGACATTTTAAGCACTAAGTCACATGCTATAGAGTCTATTGAACCTTTATCACATGATACTTTTGGATTACCAAAAGTGTTTCCCTAGTTCATAAAATCTATTATCCTACTACTTTGTAGTTTGTCATATAGCCTTTTGGAAAGTATCAAATTTCTAACAAGTATCACCTACTTATAGTGTAAATTGTCCTACAATAGAATGTGTTGATAAAATATCACCTAGTTTGTTGTGAAGTATCACTTGATTTTTGTTGCTTACATAATTGAGTCAAAATCACATTTTAGTTTAGGTAAGGGTTTTTTACTTAGTCTTACTACAATCTTTTCCGAAACCTTTTTTTCTGGTATTGTCCTAAGATGAAAATATGAGTTTGGTCTCTTGGATATGAACTTAATGTCTCTATTGTTCACCTGTCAAAACTTGGTTACTTTATTCTCTCAGCTATTTTCTATCAAGATTCTTGCTCACCTCTTCATTGGAATCAATAGTGTCATAAATTCTTGGAAACTTTTAACAAGATATTATCTCTGATTTATCTTTTGACAAGTGAATATTTTGATTATACAAGTTTAGACCCTAAAATAATTTTCATCTTCTTATTATGCTAAAGGCTTTCCCTTACATGCCACTTACGACTAGACTTCAAGCCGATCAATAAAGACGTCCTTATTTTTCTTTTGTGAAATTTCCCACTCCTACTAGACATCCTCTTAAGAAAGTCTATGAGGAGGAACATGTCCTTGAAAAGAAAGAAGAGGCTAAAAACACTACTTGACACAACCCAGTTTACAACTTAGACAATTTCTTTGATACTCCCTTTGACACTCTTAGGGATATGGATAGTGTTTCACTTACCATGAACCCCAAAGAGAGGAACTGCCACCTAGACAAATCTTTGCACTTAGAGAGGAAAAATATAGGATGGATAGAGAAATATTAGAAGAAGCTAAACATATGGCTCCTAGGGAAATGTCTCACTCACACGCTAAGACTAGTTCTCGTACACACAACTTTGAAAATAGACATGTTCATGCCAACTATAACAATCCATTTATGAACAATCCACCTTGTGGAAATAATGGGAGAAATATTCCTCCAAGATCTCCAAGGACACATGAAATAGGATGTTCCTCACCACTCAAACCATTGCAATCACACCATGAGAGTGAGGTAGAAAATGAGGTCTCTAGTGAAGATCTCATGAAATCCCAACAAGATGAGTTTCTCCATAAACTTATTGTTAAAGTCTTAGAACATAATGAAGATTAATATTTTCAATACATGACTTCTCAAGGATGGAAAATCCCTCATGATTATGATGTCCAAAGGATCATCCAAAGAAGAGATCCAACCAAAGCTGAGATCCTAAGGAAAGAAATGCAAGAGCTAAGAAGTCAACTTGCCCAAGTACAAATGTTAAGAGACCAACCCAAAACCTCCTTTATAGAAACCATATGTGTTATCCCATTTGATAGAAGTCTCTACATGGTGTCATTTCCTTAGAATATAGAGGTTCCCAAGTATAAAAAATATAATGGAAATGGTGACCCACATGACTATGTATGACACTTATGCAGTCTTAGCATGGATTTCATGCATGATGACACATACCTCATGAGGATCTTTCCTAGGAATTTAAGGGGACAAGCCATGGAATGGTTTTCCAAGTTGTCACCTCCTCTTAAAATGTTTGATGAACTTGTGCAGTGGTTCATCCAAAAATATTCATACAAAATACAACACCCTATCTCCATTAATGGCATTTGATTTCCACAATCCATTAGCAATATCAAGATTTAGACACAATAAAATTCCAAAAAATTCTGATATCCTATCTCCATGTTGGATCTTTGCAACATAGAAAAAAGACACAGAAAATCTACATACTTACAGTTATGGAGAGCACTACATTCTAGGTATCCCTAAAAAATTCTTGAGACTAAAAATATTGATATCTTTGTCAACACGCTCATGCCTTTATTGTATTATTATCTTAGGAAAAAACTATTCACAACTTTCAATGACATGGTTGAAATTTCTTATCATATTGAAGATGTTGTTGTAAAAAGGGGAGACATTGTCTTAAACAAGGATAAAAATTGAAATGGAAAAATGAAGGATAAGAGTAAGCCATGGAACAAAAACAAGTATGTGTTCAATGATGGAGTTGTAGATGCTCCTAAGAATAAGGATTTGTCCTTTCACTTAACCAACACTATAGTTTTTTGCTAGGCAATAAGAGGCCTCAAAGACACAATCTTTCAACAAAGTTAGGAAACCCTCTAAACCCATATGCACTTACACTCCAATGGTTGATTCATATGAAGTGGTGTTGAAAATTTTTCTCACTAATAATCTTGTCACACTGCCTAAAAACTCCCAACCTTACGACTTTCCTATGAAACCCAATTTGTGGAGAGAAAATTAGTTTTACAATTAGTATCGAAAAAAGGTCAAAATACTAAGAATTTTTTCAAACTCAAGGACATTATACAAGCCTTCATTGATAAAGGGAAGTTTGTCACAAATAACTCAGCTAATAACTTGGATCAAAATGCCTTTAAGTATCCTATCCCAAAGTATGAGAAAGGAGAAACATCAAACAACAACAAGAAAAAGTAATGATGCCAAGACCAAATATACTTATACCAACACATACAACATCACAAACATGATCAAGCCCATAAATGATAGCATTTACATGATGGGACCTAAATTTGATGAATACCTTGACTATGAAACTAATGATGAGTGACCTATGGTTTTCTTGAGAATTCATAACTCTTTTCAATGCTATGACATTGCTTGACCACCAATTTTGCTTAGGGTGGTAGATTCCTCTTAAGGTGAGACTTTGACTGTTGTCACTGGAGGATAGTCTAAGGTTGTTTTTAAGCTACTTAGTGATCCCAAGAAAGCCCCATCTTCCAAACAAATTACTTCTCCTCTATATCCAACTGTGACCTTGTGAGTCAGTTGCAACAAACTCCTACATAAATTTCCATCTTCAAGTTGCTAGAATTATCTCATTTGTATGAAGAGATCCTAGAGAAATCTCTCTACACAGCTAATTTCCCTAGACATATTGATGCTGATAGATTCTAAAGTATCATAAACCGCATTTCCTCACCTCACTATCTCAATTTTCTAAAGAGGATGATAAATCTTTGAGTCATCTCCACAATATTTCTCTCAACATCGAAGTTCAAATCTACTACACCCAAATTCAATGAGTACTGATAGACAATGGTATAGGGTAAATATTATTTCCTTTAGTGTAGTTCAATAGTTGGGATTGTCCAAATTTACAATTGATCCTAGATAGAAGATAACCATAAAAGAATATGATGAAGTTGAATGATCCTCCAAGGGTCTAATTGTGCTTCATATCTATGTGGGTCCCATTGAGAAAGATGTGGTCTTCCAAGTGTTAGACATCCCACTTTCTTATAATCATTTGTTGGGTAGGCCATGGATTCATGACATGCAATTTGTACCATCAATGTACTATCAATCTATCAAGTTTCTATTTAATGGTGCATAAATTATGATCCCATGTGACAATTCCATGTCTATCAATATGCTTACTATTTTATAGTCGCTAGTACCACATAAATGACCTTTTAGTAACACTAGACAATCATTTATAGAATGTGAAAAGAAATTTAAAATGATGAGTATTGGCATAGGGGAGTATACCTTAGACTCCATTATAGTACTACCTATTTCTCCATGCTCCTATGGAAAACCGTCTGAGACAATGAAACCCACTTCATCGATTATGACTATCTTTGGCACCTTTGTTCAATCTTTGATTCCTTTAGAAGATGAAAAAGAGGATCAAAATGTTGGAGACTGGATATATAGAGAAGAGAACAATGATGAAGAAGTCATACTAGGTACCCCTATTTCACCCAAGAAATATGGGAAAGACTATAAATTTCTTAGAAAAATGGGTCATTATAGCCAAGGACCTTTAAATGATAATAAGAATGCTTTCATAGAGCCCATGAGTCATACCAAGGGATGAAAAAGAAGAGATACTATAGGCTTAGGGTATGGTGTTGATGATGATTTTTTTACAATTTGACAAAGAAATCCCTCTAGTTAGTGAATTCAAAGATGATATTCAATCCACTATTGTTGCTTTAACACATAAAGAGGATTTCACCCATTCTAATTACCTTCTTTGGGGGGAAGATATATTATTCAATGATTAGACATCTAATGTTTCTACTTCTAGATATCCTAAATTGTATGAATCTGACATTAAGAATCCTAATATAGAAAGAATCAAGAGAAATATTCCCTGACTTATGGCCTGAGAGAAAAGTACTAATTCTCAAGAATACAAGTGGGAATATATTTCCAATGCCTCTTGTGAATTAGATGTAGATGCGGTACATGCCTATGTTACTCAACTTAACATAGTTGAGTAGTCTCATGTAGAGTTAGATGAGTTGGATTTGCAACTTTCCTTAGTGGATTATGTTGATTACTCTAGGACTTATTTTGAACTAGATTCCTTTGGAGCCTTCCCTATAGGTTTGACCTTTGCCATCACTACAGAGGATCCCTTTTATGTTAATAATCTTGAAGCCTCCACTTCACTTTCACTTGTGCATCTTGATCTCATAGGCTGGTCTATTCAAAACCAAAGACCCAAGCTACCCTCATTTCAAAATAATTATGAGATCACATGCTACCTGATTGTCATTGAAATCATGGTATCTTCCACCAATGACCTAGAAGTTAACATAACTGAGATAAACATCAAGTACCTCATTCATAAATTGAAAAGAAAAATGAAGAATAAGAGTTCATATGGAAAAAACTAGTTTGTGGTAGTGTCTAAAACAAAAAAGAGTAAAAATAAAGATGTATCCAAGGGTTAAAACCTCTTCGAGGCACCCAAAGATGAGATACTAGGTAGTCTTCCAAGATATTTTCAAAATAGATCATTGGTTTTGATAGAATTGATATAGCCTATTATCTTCGGTGTTGAGGAATCTACCAAGATTATACATTTGGCTCAGTCTTTATTGATAGAAGAGGTAGAAAAATTCACATAGATCTTTAAGGAAAAAAAAAGATCAACTTTGCATGGACCTATGTTGACATGCTTGGCCTAGATACATACCTCATTATGCATCACCTCTCCATCACTCTTAGGATAAACCTATCAAGAAGAAATTAAGAAAGATGCATCCTCATATTGTTGTGTTAGTCAAAGTTGAGCTAGAAATTTTACTAATTGTTAAGTTCATCGTAGCTATCAACTATGCAGAATGGACATCTAATAGAGTGCTTATTTATAAACATGACAAGTCCTTTTGTGTTTGTATAGATTTTAGGGATTTAAATAAGGAATACCCAAAGGATGATTTTCCACTACCAAACATCAATATGATAGTAGACATGATTGCAGGCTATGAAATGTATTCTCTAATGGATGGCTTCTCAAGGTATCATCAAATTAAGATAACTCCCAAAGACTAGGATAAAATAGCTTTCACTTGTGCATAGGGTACATTCTATTGGAACATCATGCCTTTTGGGCTAAAAAATGTGGGTGGTACATACCAAAGATTCATGACTATGATCTTTCATGACATGATGGATAAGAACATGGAGGATTATGTTGATGATACCCTTGCAAAGTCTAAACAACAAAATTCCCATCTAGCTAACATGAGTCTAATATTAGACCATATAGAACAATGTCAAGTCAAGCTAAACCCAAAAAAGTGTTCTTTTGGTGCTACTTTTAGGAAACTTCTTGGGTACATAATATCAACTAAAGGCATAGAGGTTGATCTAGAAAAAAGTACAAGCTATTATGGAAATGCCATCTCCCAAAAACATTACTCAACTAAGGAGTCTGCAAGGATGCCTTCAATCCATCTAGAGGTTCATATCTCAACTAGCTGATAGATCCAAACCATTCAATAATAATTTGCATAAAGGGTTCGCATGCAAATGGAATGAGGAGTATGAGAAGAGCTTGGCCCTAATCAAAAAATATCTAGAAAAGCTACCTATCCTCATGCCTTCAATTTAGGGAAAGCCTTTGATTATTTATATTTTAGCTACTAAAAACTGTCTAGGAGATTTATTAGCACAACATGATGAGAATGGGAAGGAAAGAGATATATATTACATTAGTCATACATTAGTTTCCTATGAGATCATTTACAATAATATTGAGAAAGCTTTTCTTGTCGTGGTGTTTGCACCCCCAAAAACTTTAACCATTGTTAGAAATTTGTTCAATGCTCCCCTTGGGATTTGTGACAAGGGCTTAACCATCTCCTATGTACTATATTTTGAGTGGTTTATCAAGCATTAAAAAATCAATGTTTTGGTGCAACAAAAACCCCACTCTAATAAGTGACATCAGAGCTTGGTCACCGGTTTGAATCCTTAGACCCTCAGGTAACACTGAGGGGGAGATTGTTAGAAATTTGTTCAATGCTCCCCTTAGGATTTGTGACAAGGGCTTAACCACCTCCTATGTACTAAATGTTGAGTGGTTGTATCAGGCATTAAAAGATCAATCTTTTGGTTTAATAGAAACCCCACTCTAACAACCACTACATGTTCACACATACTACACATCTTTTTGCTAAAATTTATTGCTTGAAACATTGTTAGCTATTTTTTCCCTCCTACCAAAATTGAAGGATTTGAATTCAAACATAGAATAATGTTCAAATATTTTAAATATTCAAATATTAGGGCACATAGAAAATACATTTTAAAACCTTGGTTATACACATTATATCCTAAGTCCCAAGGTTAGGTTCAAGATTTAATACTTTTGTGGGCCTGCATCTTCTCATCTATTAGATCAAAGAGAATCGACGGATGTCCCTTTTTCATTGTCAAAATCTACAAGACCCTTTGTCATAGTGACAAAGTGATAACTCATCATGTAGCACCATGGCTCCCCTTTTTTTTAGTTAGTGCAATCATCAGCTAAGGATATTTATCCATCATCTGATCTCCCCAAATCTACGGTCATCACTTTGTTGCTTTGTAGAAAAAAATAACCTTTATTTTTTTGTGACAAAGTGACAACATGCCACATATACCTAGTGGACCCTCCTTACTTTATGACTAGTGGAGTTGTCAGAACTAATTATAGCTGGAAAGTTCTAATTTGTTCTTTCTTGGGCCATAGGCGAGATGGAAATTTGGCAGATGAACTGGCAAAGGGTGGCATACTCAGTTGTTGAAATACTAATAAATTTGACATATCTTTGGGCCATCAGATGAAATGAGATCTATGATTGTCACTTTGTAAAGATGTAAGGTAGTTGACTCATGTGACAAAGTGACAAACAAATGCATGTACACAATGGGCCAATTTTAGAGGGTAGCAATCACAACTACATCATGGTTAAGTTGTGGTTTCATGAGGCAATAAAGGTTAATTTTTAAAAGGTGGTGAATTTTGGAAGACGAGGTAGTCAAACTCATGAAGATCTTGAGAGTAGCGAAAGGAAATAACCTCATTGGTCCACATAATGCTTTCTAGATGTTGGACTCATTTGACTACTAATTTTGATGTTTTGTTGAACCAAGAGGGAAAGAAGTTAGTCTTTTCTAGTGATCTGATCTACATAATTGATCTTAGCCACTTTGAATGAATGTAGGACTAGTAAAAATCCAATAGACATCCCTCCACCAACTGGTTATCCATCTACCTAGTTAGAGCATTAATGACACCATTTCTATCACTTCAGGGTTTCTTCCAGGTCAGATTTTTGATGATTTTCTCACCTTCAAATATGTACTAGATCAAATCCATTATCTATATGGAATCTAATCATCCTTTGATAGTCTTGAATGCATTGGTTAAATTATGAAGCAATCTAGAGGTTATGCTTGAGCTATAAAGATACATTTCTAAACCTTTGTAACAGTTGACTCTTCTATGTTTCTTTGGCATTGCTCTGGCATGCTTATTGTAAATTCCCTTTGCCTCCACACTTCATGATATTCTACCTTATCCTTTTCAGCCATTGATGTACTATGTAAGACTTATTGTCTCTCATCAAAGTATTATGGATATCTATAATTTTCATGACTATATCTCCCTTGGCCTATGAATGATATATAGTGAAACTTTTCTTCCTTGTGTCACTCTTTTGGTTATATGATCTACATGTGGTTATTGGATTAGAACAAGTTTGAATCTATATATCCTTGATCTCATGATAGTTTAACTATGCATGTATGGGTAGAGATTTGTTTGAACACTCTATTTTGGTGCATCACCTCCTTAGGATAGATCAAGTAGATATTTCATGCACACTTTCTCCCCTTTTCCTCTCCAAGTGTAGTTAGGTGCATCCTAATAGAAAAGAAAGCCAACCTTCTCTAGAGACTCAACCTCATTGTTCATTTCCCACAACTTGGAGATTATTTTCAATATTTTGCAAGGTTTCCTTTAGGTAAAAACTTTAGGGAAGGGTGCAAAATTTTGTGTCAACATTTGTTGGCATGCCCGGTGGGACAAACTCTTGAAGCTTTATAAGTTCACTTGTGTTAAAAAAGAAAAGTTCCAATACATGCTGAGAAGATAGTGGTGCTATTAGTATTTCTAGGCCTTCAAGAAGTTCATTTTCAAGTACTTGGTGACTCTATCCTATAATATATTTGGTTTCTAGAACAAGTTTTTGTGATTCATGTGCAAAGCTCATACAAGGGCATCTTCTAGAGGTAATTTTCAATACATTGATCTTTCATTTTCAAACCCTATAAAAAAGAGAAATAGATTATCTCTATCACCAGTTAGGAGTACAATAGTACACATACACCTACAAGATCTCTTTTCACTCCTCATATTGATAGATCATAGCCTAGGTTGCTATATTTTCATATAAATAGGTCATTATTCCATCTTGCTCAACCTAGAGCACATGAATTTTCCACTGTTAATGGTGGGATTTCACTCCTTTTGGCTCAAAGACATGATATTCCAGTGTCAGCTCTCAAAAGTATACCTAATTTAATTGGTGAAACTTCCATCTCCCCTATGGAACATATTCAAGATATTTTAAATGTTTGTAATATACATGGTATTATAGAGGATGTTGTTGTTGTTAAGCTTCTAGCTTCAACATTGAAAGGAAAAGCACTACAATGGTATAGAGGTTTGCCTCATAGCTCTCTTACTAATTGGGATGGGTTAGGAGTAGGACTTTGTAGAAATTTTGAGGACAAAAGTGATGACCTATCACTTTTAGAGCAGCTAACAACCATCAAGAGAGAACCCCATGAATATATGACAAATTTTAATTATATATTTCAGAAGACATGGGATAGAATACCCACTACAATAAAGCCTTCTCTTGGTAATACATTCTTGTATTACCTCAGAGCCTTTAACAATGATATCACTACTACTCTGCAACCTATGGGAGGAGACACTTTACCAAATACTTACGAGATTTCCATGAGAGCGGAAAATATCTTGCTACAAGGAAGGAAGTTAGCTCCAAGGCCTCCAATGACCTTCTTTCCTGACATGCCCAATCATCAACCTATTGTAGCCACTATTCCTACTTCCTCTACAAGTCAATCCCTTGCTTTGGTCCTAATAACCTCCACATCTTCTAATGGAGTTGATAAGATTAAAGCCATGATGCATAGTATGGATAAGAAGTTACAGGATCTAGAAAAGAAGATGGATAACAATAGTGCAGTAATGCAAAAAATGAGTGATGAGTTGGTGAATATGAAGAGGAAACATGCTCAAAATAATAAGCCTCCACAACTTTTTTATCAAGGTCCCATACATAATAGACCCCCAAACTAGAGTCATGTTCCCTACAATTAGAATAGACCTATTGAAAACATCCAAACTATTATGAGTACCAAACTAAATAGGGCTTTAGTCCCTCAAAATAATCTTGTTCAAGATCAAGACTTCTTCCCTTCTTATAACTACTCCTATGGATATTGTATGTGTCAAAGGGTGAGTCTTATTTGGAATTAAATACTCAAGAACAAGTAGTATATCAGTAACACAATCCTAATCAACCTACTGAGGCTTCTCATCCACAAAGGCAAGGTGATTGTTCCTTCATGAATCATCAAGTAGAATAACATTGTCAGTGCATCAAGATCCCATTGCTCAAAACACTAGGACTAAGAGAAGAGCCTTTGATGATGCTATTCCTCCCCTCCCAATTAGGCCACAACATCAAATGCAATATCTCATGTACAAGCAATAAATGATCAATCATATGCTCCTCAACAAAAAAGGAAAAATAATTGCAAAAGAGATGTGAATGGCCCCCAAGTTATTCCATCTCAACCTCCTACACATGCAGCTCCCAGGGTTTCTACTAAAGCACCTAATGCATCATTCAGTGTGGTAGAATAGATGAAGAAAATAAATGTGAAAATTTTCATGTGGGACATGCAGCTCTCTATGCAAAAGAAGTTGTTACAATAGGAATTAGGGAGGATTGAATGAAAGGATCAGCCACCTAGCATGGAGGGTGCCACAAGTTTTGTACAACCATTAAAGAAGGAAAAAATAAGTAAAAAGGATAGACCTCCTCCATTTTATGTTTCTCTAATTATAGGAGATAAGCTAGTCCAAAATTGCATGATTAATTTAGGGGCTAGTAGTTTAGTGATGCCTAAGTGTATTGTCGATGTCTTGGAAATGAAATATGAGCCCATTGTTGGGAATGTATTGTAGTTGGATGGTAGTAATGTCAAGACTATAGGAATCCTTAGGAATGTTGAAATGGCCCTATATGCATGCCTTGGTTGTACTATAGTTCAAGATATATCAGTTGTTGAAGTTAAGCCACACTTTTTCATTTTCCTTTCAAGAGATTTCACTACCCAAATAGGTGGCTACATATCCTATGATTGGTCATACATGTTTTTTAGAACAAGATATGGAACTAAAGATTCAATCAGAGCAAAGCCCTTATCCCTCAACCATATTAAGCCCTAAACTTCTAATCTCATCAACATGAATTGCACTATCCTAGAGATAGATGAAAATGATATAGTGCAAGAGCCTGCTACTTCTTTGACAAGGACACCTGATTTTCTTCTGGATGAGTGGGCTAATACATATCAATTTGATCCTATATCAAAAACCCTAGAGATAGGTTTTGGTACTTATTGTATATCAAAGAAGGATGTTCTTGTCCCTAACCTTATGAAGAATGAAGAGGATACAAGTGGGACATGGAGCATGTACTTGATGGATCAAGAAATAAAAATGAATCAGGGGTTGGTGTGATGTTGGTTTCTCCTACACTAGAAAGGTACTACTTCTCATTTAGGCTTTGATTTAGTTGCACTAATAACATAATAGAGTATGAGGCATTGATTCAAGGTCTTCTACTCACTCAAAAGAGAGGAATTCAAGCCTTAAGTGTATATGGGGATAGTGAGTTGATTGTCCATTAGGTGAGAAATTAGACACTAATACATTTGGCATCAATTTGCGATAGCTATGTGTCATAATTATGATAGAAATGTGTTGCCATTGCGATAGTAATAGACATCGTTGTTTTTTAGTCAAAATTATGACATCTATCCTATACCGTCATAATTATGACACCTATCCATCGCTATGTAACCACTTAATTGTGACATCAATGCCATCACAATTATTGTGGTTGACATCGCAATTGTAACGAAAACACTAGAAATTGTGACGGTAGTTGACCACTTTATTATGACATCAAAACCATCACAATTCCTTTGGTTGACATCACAATTCTGATAGAAACCCCAGAAATTGCGACAGCAATTTCCGTTGTAGCTATAGCAACCCTATCGTAAGTCTTGTGGTGGGTGTCGTAATTGCGACGGACACCTAGACAATTACGATGGAAAATGGCATCACCGCTATAGCATCCCTGTCATAATTCTTGGGGTGGACATTGCAATTGAAATGGATACAAAGGAAAAAATAATAATAATTCCTCGATTATATTCAGTTGTCAATACCTACCCATACTGACCACCCCTGTCAATCAGTTGTCAATAGAGTTATTTTTCCATATAGGCAAGGATTGCTAGGCTAGATTGAATTGAGAAAGAAAGCACTAAAAACACATTACAAGAAGAGTTGGAGTGCAAGATTTATAACATAAGACAAAAAGTGGAGTTATTTGTAGTCTTATCCAACTCACGACTTAGAGCTATTACAATTAGATCCTTCTTCTTCCTTACACACTTTTCACTCATCTCATCATAGTTTTATCCCTTGGGATAGAATCCTCCATCATAATCCTTTGTATTACCACATGTTCATTCCTTTACATTTTTCATAAGTCTTTAGATCTCAATAAATACTTTGCATCATAGATTATATGTTATCTCATCTTTAAAAGGTCTTAGAACTCATCTTGCACTTTGCAATTCCTATCACATCATCTTGCATACCACCCTTAGGTGCATCATCATTTCATGACACCCACCACACATCAAAACAAAAATAAAATGAAGAAGAAATACATGGATCTAAATCCTAGTATTGGTTTGGAAAGCACAACACTTAGTCCATACACTGTCCTAGTGATATCTAAGCCACCTCCCTAATAGATGAATGAATTGAGACCTATTACATCAATCTTAGAGGTTTTCATGAACCAACTAAGAAAAAAAATCCTTATCAATGTCATTATTTCAACTTGGCCCATGGGGATTACCACAATAATGTGTAAACCCACTTGAGACAATGATAGTAATTCATGATTGAAAGCATTCACACAAGTGATGACTGAACAAATATGATGCCTAGGTGAGCAGTAGTCTTGAGAAGATATTATGTGGCCTAGCATATGGAAGTCTTTGCTTTGGAGAGCTCACTATGCATGAATCTACCAAACTTCAAACAACTCCAAGAGAGCATTGAGCTATTCAAGTTATTGTTGGGCACGAAGTTCATTGAGCTAGAAGAGGAGAAATTCCTAGCCACTATGGCTTGACATAACCTTGAAATCTAGTTGATGGGGTTTACGGGGTGTGATGCAAGAATTGTGAGACTTGACACTATATTTTTTCTAGATAGATCATAATAAGCTTGGTTAGGGATATTCCTCTTTGATTGGGAACAACATGAGGAATACTTATCACACCTCTCGTTATGAAATGATGGTCTCCTATGTTATGAGAAGCTCCTTCATCAAAATTTTAGAAATATATGAGGAAAGAATAGACTTTGTTGAAAGAAATTTTGGAAGACTTGCTTCAAAGACTAGGAACAATCTCTACAAAACATCTGGAAATTTTATATGGTCAAAGTACGAGACAAGTGTGGATGATGTTGAGAGGGATCTGCATTCTTTGAATAGGTAATGGAACCTACCTCTAATCTCATAGTAGATGGGGCACCTAAAGATAAAGTGGGTCTCGGTCTCTATCTTGGATATGGTGCAAAGGCGGCACACTCATTCCCCTCTAATTAGGTGGTGCTCAGTCTGGCAACAAAGTCAAAGTGATCCAGCTCTAAAAGACTCCAAGGCAATGCAGAGGGCATGGCTCCAACATCGAATCAGGTAAGAGGGACAGACAATAATGCCATCATAGGTCTCTAGAAAGTGTTGTGAGTAGAAGGTCATCTAAGGGCATAACCCACTAGGAGTGATCATCCAAGTCCTTAGGATGTACTGCCTATAAATGTCAAGTCTAACATGTCCATTCAATTTCTACCGAGAAGGGAGATGGGTGGGAGCATCCAAGGCGAACTGGTATGGCGAAAGATGATCGATGTCAATCCTTATCGAACTTAGTAAAATAGTAGCCTAGGTATACTAGGAATGAGCCTTAGTCATCCTCACCAAGCTAGCAATGTCCATAGAGGAACGGTAAGAAAGGTATGAGTATTTGTATCAGGCCTCAGTTGAGTCTGCAAAGTCTCTGAGATGGTGAATGAACCAAACCAAGTCAAAAATGGTGCTAAGCCAGAAAGGGTGAGCCTTGAACTCGACCAAAATAATACTATCTAGAGTGTAGCACTAGCAATGGACAATTTGATGGAGGAAAAGGTCTACACCCACTTGATCAAGACCCAGTCAGAATCAAGAAGAGACAATCCCCAAACCACCACACCAAAAGGAACAATGGGTCTAACTAGAGAGTCAAAGAGAGATAACTTGGACTTAGTATCCTGGAAGTGGTGTCAGAAGCACTATCTCTTTAGAAGGGCAAGGAGTCCATGCCCTTGGCCACTCTAGGAAGGTGGGCTGATCTCATGCTAAAATGGGGTGATCAAATTTAATGCCATAAAACATAACTATTTATCTAATTTTAGTTACATTCAATTCACCATAATATCCTGCAATAAATAAATTTCACACATAGGCTAATATGCAGTGAAAAAAGAGAAGTCGAGGGGGATAGAGAACTCCAATATTCAAGTTATTTACTACCCAATTAATTTGAATTATCTCTTGCTTTAGATGATCATCACCTAATTCCTTTAGTTTGGGCCTCTCCTAACAAGGCTTTTTTCACCTCATAAAGATAAATTGGATCAGGCTATCAATTTGATTGTTGCTTCTTATATGTGAAACCTAGCTTTTCACTCAATCAGCCTACAAATGAGGAAAACAGTATGCACCAAGACAATTATATTACAAAAATAAGGAGGAAGAAATATGGCTAGAAGTCACTCTCTCTTTCATGTATGATTTGTTAACTCAGGACACCAACAGACATATCCCAATAACAAAAAGAAAAGGAAAGTAGAAATAGCTTTAATCCCTTGGGTGAGCCACATAGAGAATGTAAGCATGTGCACCTACAGAGAACGTGCACCTATAGTGAGGTTTCATTTATCCTCTATTGGGAAATATGCACGTGTGAGTAAAGAAGGGACTGGAAATCCTTTGTTCACTGATTGACTGTGAACATAGTTACAGAGATGGGCTTGTATTGTTCTCAGAGGTAATAGTGATCGTGCATTTGATATAATCTTTGTGTGAATAAAAACCACAATACTTGCTAGATTCAACATCCTACCTTAGTTTTTTTTTTGTTGCACCATGTTGGGAGCTTAAGAATAGAGCACAATATTGCTGAATAAAATGCCTCGTGAATTTCCAGCCAAGCCAAACTAGAGCAAGTGGCCACAGAAGTTGTTGGTGCCCACATTTACACTTTCACCACTAACTCTGTATCACACATTTTGTCGCATCAAAAATTATATTTTGTTCATTGCAAAAATTGGATTTTGACTTGGACGAGACAATTGAACCATCGCTTTTTTTTTCGATCTAAATAGCATAATTTTTGATGGAGGATCACCTATCAGCTAATAATTTGTGGAGTGGAAATCTTTAAATCAAGTATTCTTTCATGTACTCAACAACTGAAGAATAAAAATAGCTTAAGTTTAGCTTGTGGAAAATGAAATTTTTATTTAGTGGATATGGGCCTAAAAGAATTGCATTGGAGTTTGAAGAGCTTGGGATTAAAAAATTAGTACAACTGAAGAATAAAAATAGCTAAGTTGGGCTTGTGGAAAATGAAATTTTTATTTAGTGGATATGCTTGAAGAAATTAGAATGTCTTAAGCTTTGGTAGAAATAATTTCAGTGGGTTGTGTTTCTTCACTGACAAAAATAATCTAAGCTTGTTAAATTTCTTCAAAGATCATAATAAAATATTTTGACGTAGGAACAATCAGTATACTATGTAGTGTAGGTAACATTGATGTGCATAGAAGCCTTTTGGTTTTAGCATAAATAGATTTAACATAAACTATTAGTCTATTAATAAGGAATTTAGACCTGCTTGGACTTGTTACACTCCTTAAAACTAGAACCAATTATTTTTTCCTTTACTCACAAGGTTATAAAAACTACCATAACCAAAGTCTATTGGGCAACATATATTGAAATTAATGAATTTTGGACATTGCTAATGCTAACAGTAAGTGCCTCACATGTACATAGCACCTTTTTGTTAAGACAAAAATAAGATTCTATAGTTGAATGTCTCACAAACACGTAGAACAATTTTTTTAAGACAAATAAAGCATCCTATACAATCAAATGCCTCACACACATGTAACAATTTTTTGCGACAAATAAAGGCATATACAATTAAGAGCCTCAAACATATCCAACACCATTTTGTCAAAACAAATGATTGATCATATATTGATGAAGCTTGGAGAATGCAGATGCTCTAAATATAATACTAATGGATAATCAGACCTATAAAAGTAGAACAGTGCATTCTAGTGCAACTACACAGTAAACCTTTTGCAGATGGATATGACATGTTCATTACAACTAATTGATCGTTGCAATCAAATTTTATTGGATTGCTAGTAATATATAGATGTAAATACTAAAAATTCCAAAACAATCAAGAATTTTTAGTATAAGAATAGATAAATCCACCTATATATTACACCATACCAAAGAGCATACAACATCAAAGACCCATTACAAGTAGAAATCTGAACAATCACCAGTTGGCTAAATATCAAACAGGGTACCTTCTTGCAGCAACTACCTGATACTTAAAGCACCAAATGGATTATCTCATGAAACCTAAAAGTAACCTTAAACAAAAAGTATAATCAGACTCCCCAGGACACTTACAATATCAGAAGTCAAATCAAAACCTATAAAAAGAAACAAAAGAATCAACCAATTAAACATTATTAAAGTCCTCAGGGATTTTTTTATTGTACATTATTTAGAGTGCATTAAAAACAATAGATTACAAATTTTTTTTTTGATAAAATATCAATTTTCATGATAAGAAGAAAAGATCCCATTCAACCTTCAATAAGGTTATCTTCCACTTCCAAACAAAATTGAATTCAAAAAGTGTATGACAAAGAAGCATTTTTACATGAAGCATGCAACAAAAGATAATATTTATTTTGCAATGGTACAACTTCTTAGTATATATACCACAATGTGTATAGCAACATATACTAATACTATCAACAAATCCAATATATCAGTACTCCATGATGTATTGTACTCCACTGACCAATTATTTGCAACAATCTGAAAAGTAACATCTAAATACTTTCATTAAATACAACTATGTTCCAATATTGCTTGCAAAAAATATTACTACCAGGAACCTTATACAAGGGGAAAATTCCTGTGGTGAGTTGTCTTACAATAGAAATAGTAATATTCCACTAAAAGAATCACCCAATAGAAAAGGAGGTCCAGACCAACACCATCTGTTTCATTGTTCATCCACGCCAAGAACTCTATACCGCTTGTGCTTGGTAGGGTACAGAAAAGATGATAGGCTTGTGAGATAGTTATTGCAATGGTGCACAAACCTCCCAAGAGCATGGGATTGTCTTAAGAAACAACTCTATACATGAAGCTAGGTCAAGAGATATGTCAGCTCTCTAAGGAAACAACTTCTCAAGCTAAAAGTTTCATGTCTACCTCCAGGTGCATCACATTGGTTATACTCCTTTTCCTTAGACATGCATCTTTTCTTACTATAAATCATACAAAATAGGACTCCCATCATTGCCTTCTTTTATGAGAGCTTTGGGCATTGACTGACACATCTTCCCTTCATTCATGACATTTCTTTTTTGGCTTTTCATGGATGAATTCTATTCTAGCATCTGTAACAGATTTTTGCTTGGCTTTTCTCTTGACTTCTAGGATCAACCAGTCATCAACAAATAATCTGGGCAAGTGTGTTATCAGTAGGTCTGGTGTTTGGTTGAAGTCAACTATCAAACTATTTTCAGCTTGATATGGTGTCTATTAGGTCAAATTCTCTGAACATACAATTGCTTGGTCATCATTCAATTCTCTATCAAATAGATTTTCTTCAATGTCACCATCCACATCCATTGTTTTTAGTTTGTATAGACAATGACACTAGATGTACAGATTGCCTAGTTTTAATATGCAACAACAATAAACAAGTTATTGTACAAGAAAAAAAACAATAAAGAAATTCAACAGGCAATGTAGTTTGACAGTGCACACTTGGAACACCAATGTAGAAACCATATCTGATCACTCAAGTGTTGAAATGCTAATCCAATATATAGTCATAACGAGCAATAACCAAATATCAAAGAGCATATCTATGAAACTAATCTATTTCATTTTGATACTTCTCAAACAAAAATAACTTGGAAAATGGTATATATAACACCATGGAAAACACAAGTGGGGAATGGAACATGCGATCTACCTGAACCACTTGCAGCACCCTCATCATGGGAATATGGCTCAAAATCATGCAAAAAACTGTGTAAAGACAACACATCCATATTTTAATTAATTTCATAAAAGAGCATAACATAAAAACCATTATTGAACTCTTGTTATAATTAAAAATTTCATTAATACTTACTTTTAAGGTTTCAGAGGTGTGGAACAATTTAGATCCCCTATCTTTTATTTCCTGAGTAGTAGGCTTTATGGTTGCCAAACGTATAATTTCTTTGCCAATTATCTTTAGTGACTTTTTAATCAAACTAATCGGGTCATCAATCTCTGCTAAATCAATATAGAAAGGGTCATCCTCAAGGGGAGGCTGCTGATTAGGGACTGCAGGTTTCTTTCCCTCCCTCTGACCATTAGCCCTCTGTGACAGCAATAGTACTATTATTATCAAAATTACTCCAAAACAATGAATAAAACAACATTAAAAAAATAACATTTTTCTTCTATCTAGTTTTCACAATTACAATGAGTTTTACCCGCTCATGTGTAGATGAGCCAGGAACATTGCCAGCATCCCCTCGGGGTGGTTGCTCCATATTGTGCCCCTGTGTCAAAGATCAAGTATAAAAATGTTAGCCAAAAATTTATTGACTAAATGGTATGTTGGAGTCATTGATTAGAATTTGGTTTAATAGTATGTACTACCCCCATGATAGTAGCCTCATTTGTATCTATGTGGTTCAAATTGTAATCAATAAGAAGCTCTTCCTCTACACGTATTGATTTTATCACATAGATGAATACACGATTTCCCTCATGCACCTCAAATATGTAATTGGGTTGCTTTATAGTTGACCTAGGTCATGTACTATTTATAAAACTTACAATATTCCCTGTTGCTTTTGGAATTCCATCAATGTATATAGCCACACTTTTACTTTGATTATTGTCCTGTTGTTGTATATAATTTTTTGAGAGGGCATACCTACGCATACTTTTTTTATATTGAACAATATGCATCCAACTTTTGTAATTATAACATGGTCCAACATACTCCATCAATTTAGAAACTTTTCTGTAAGACACCTTTATCTCGTCCATAGAAAATAGGCCCAAACCATGAAATGATGATGGTGCTATGCGATATATCCTCTCGTTAACACAAAAATTAGTGTTTATTGGAGGAAGTTCCTTGGGTACCCAATGTTTCTATAGATGTTGGTACCTCAAGGGTACCTTGATGTCGCCTTTCATCTCATCATCATAAGAACATGACCTCCCTTGAGCAAGGAAAAATTTCATGCATTTATTGAATTTCCTTCTAGTCCTTTGACCTCTAGTTAATCTCCCTGTTCTAGATAAACTGCATGTCTCACTTTCCTCTTCTATTCCTATATTTCCCTCACTCGAGGAAGACACTTATAACAAATACCTATTCTCTGGTACCTGCAAATGGGAGAGATCTTAGAAGACCTCAATCTTACTATTAATAAGTGTATTAAATAGACTATCTATAAGGAGTATTAACTTATACCTATCGATCCATGAGACTGTGCAGAATGCTCCTAAAAGGGGTTCAGTTTCCTGCAAACGTAATTCAATTATCATGAGCATAATCACATCATAATCATAATCACATCCATCATAAGCATCACATAAAAATTAAAAACATTAAAAGGTACACAATATAACACTTAAATCAGGCTCACATTATAAGCCTACTAGGGAAGTAGGCCTAGTGAAGGGCTAAAACTGGGTTTTTGTATCAGCTAATGAGTTGAGGGCTTAGTCACCTTGGGGACATGCTATTTGAAGTTGTTTGATGTGTGTGGAGGTGGAGGAAACACCTAGTTAAGGTGAAGTCAAGTTTGGAGCCTATTGAGGCATTATGAGCATTTGATAGTTTGTTGATTAGATTGCTTGGATGAATCCATTAGATGGATTGAGGGACATTCATGGGATTATTCCAAAGATGTAGAACCTAAGGTGGCATAATGATTTGGTGTGAACTCTGATAGGTTATGGAGTTGTCTTGGATCAAGGAGAGGGATCTTATGAAGATGCTTGGCTGGTGTTGTGAGAACACTATGGAAATTCCTCTTGTTATGAATGATTGCAAGTCCACCTAGGGTATCTGCATCACCTAAAGAGGCAGAATTATTAACCAAAAAATTGGCTAAGCACTTATATTATGTTTTCCCTATGACATTAGACAGAATAACATGCATATATATGATTTTTTCTTAAATCCAAGAAATTGTGAAGCTGTTCATCAGGTGGCTCAAAATCTGCATTGTCATCTAGCTTCAGAAATTATGAAGCTGTTCATCAGGTTTATTGCAAAGCTATAGTTTTTTTTATTGGTAGAACTAGGGATGCAGTGTAGGCTTTCTATGGTATACAAGGGTTTCATGATTGGAGATTCATGGCACAGAGCTAAACATACACACCAAATAGAGAAAATAGTACACAAAAAGATAGCTGGGATTGTTAAAACTAGAGCCAAAAATTAATAAAGAAACACTACAACCAATATACCCTGAGAATATCTATTTGGAGTTGAAGAAGGAGTTCACTCTTTATGTAGTCCTAAATATGTGAAGAAGATGTAAGAAAGAAAGAAAAGATTTATTAAAACAAAAATGTATTAGCACATGTAAGGTACAAGGTACAACTACCATTATATTAAAGTTTTTAGTTTTTTTTTGGCATTTTTTTTCAAAGGGAGAGAAGATCTAAACATGAAATATGTAGGTATGGAAGGAAGGAAGATCGTGGTATAAGAGAACATCTGAACATGAGCTAAGGAAGAGCTAAAATATACATATGCATTGTTGACAAGGGATAGAAATGAATGAATATATAACAAGGAGAAAATAATCAATAAAGGAAAGGAAGTGAAGATTTGATACTACAAATTTGATGTGATCAGTCATAGGTGAAATTTCTCTAAATAGGGTTTTCATGTTAAAAATTATTATGTTTAAATGTGTGGATTATTGTGTTACATGTTATTTTATTCTTATTTTTTGTATACTTCTTGTTGATTTAACTCAGTACATGAAGTATATAGTTTATAGTTTATTACTCTGATACTTGGTGAAAGCTAACAATTTACTAGTGAAGGATGAATTAGATATTATTATGAAGTTTTAATATAGTTACCAAGTTGATATAGGAAAAGTTTATGTTTGTAAGATGCTTAGATTTTTTTAAGGCCCTATTCGATAGTGGAGGAAAATTGAGCCCCCCTCCCTCCTTAGTTATTTAACAAAAACATGTCAAGGTGTCCAACAAAGGATCATGGGAAAGAATGGGATGCATTAATACCATAGGAACAATATGCCTATAATGAATGGACAAATAGGAGAGACAAATAAGAGAAATGGTATTAGTCCTTTTAAGATAGTATATCAAAAAAGATAGAGGATATTTTAAATTGAGGGATATTAAGAGTATGGATAAGAGGAGCTCTCATGCTAAAGATATAATAGAAGCAATGAGAGAGGTTCACAAAAAGGTCAGAGCTAATTTATGGAAGTGTTTACAACTGACCAAAATGTTAGGAGAAAAGATATACAACAATGATACACTTGAATAGGGAGAGAATTTCCAAAGATAGTTAGGGTTAAGATTATAATGGGAAATACTAGTCACTACAGGATCCTGGGAAAGTATGGAGAAATTTTTTACAAGTTGTTGTAACCACCCTATATAGGTCTTTCTCCTATATCCAATATCTAAGATTTGACCATGTTCAAAGATTTTATGGATGAAGGTGTTAAACAAACATATTCAACTCTAAATGACAAAGACTAGGTGTCTGAATTACCATTGGCAAAGGAAATATAGATTAAAGCTATTGTGGATACTAGAGAATCCAAAATGACAAGGCACAAGGTGTAATGGGAAAAAATAATTGATAATGGATCAGACTATAAAACTTGGAAGCCACATGGATGCTAGAGGAATAAATTAGGAAGAAATGTATTGATTTGGATCAATTTTTCTCTATGAGGACTTTAGACTTCTTCTCTTCAGGAGTATCATGCAAGAACACCTCAAGCTTAGATTAAAGGCTAAAACTAATTAAGTTCCTAGCAGGGCATAATAAGTATAATAAATTACATCGATAATTTAGACCAATGATGTAATGGAAAACAATATTTTTAAGCCAAAGTTTAAATAATATTGTAATGAGCAAAGAAAGGGACCCAAATTAATACATAAAGTTTGGAAATCAATGCAAACAAGGTTTCCTGCATAATCCTTACTTTGATCAGTAAAAAAGAAGTCTGATTTTTGTGTCCTTTTCTTGCAATATTGGTACCCATCTAATGATCCATTTGTTGTAGATGATAGAGGGTCAAATCCAATTTATTTTGGTTTGTGAAGCACTCAATTTCATTATGTGGATGAAACAATATTCAAATTTTTGTGTAAGCTGTCCAAACCCTTACTAGGGTAATCTGTAACTTTGTACAAATAAATTTGTAATATAAAATGTGGACCAAGACACCAAATTTAAATAGATGGTGGGGAAAAAGGTTTATTATATTCCATCTTCTTTCCAGGAACCCATGGATAAGAATCCATGTGTATTTGATCAAACAAAACCATGAAAAGTTGTCTCAGATTGCATAAAATAGAGATATGATAAATCAGCCATGATTTTGCTCACATAGGGAATTTATTGAAGGTATTCCTATCACAGTTTGACAGTGAACTAATGTTACGTGTTTCAAGTGGGATCAAAGGATTGGATTGGCTGGTTTGTTGAAGGTTATGAAAGCTAATGAATCAAGTGATATAGGAATATCCTTTGTGTGGGTGAGAAATTGAGAATCCAATTTGTAAGGATAAATATAAGGTGTCAATTTCAAAAGTGTATGATGGGGCAGTCATAGTCAATCCAACGGTTTAGATTATTTGAAGAGTTATAGATTTTGTAAGGTCTTGTGAAGGAATGGAAAGTGCCCATGAAATGAGTCTAATCAGAAGTCAAGTTAGTTTTGTAAGAAGTCAAGGGATCCATTATTTTCATGAGGGAACATGTGTGTTTAGTTAGAAGGAATAGATGGATCAGAAGTTGCCATGAGTTAGAGTGGATCAGATATGTTTAAAGAGTTAGTGGGCATGTATTGAGGGGATTGGAGAATAGGATAGATTCCTGGAAAGCCCTAAAAGGGAAAGGTGTTGATGAATTGGGAAAGGAGAAAAATTTGCAAACAAGTTGAATTGATACCCCTGATTGGTAGTTTGGTGTGTGTGTAGATGCTCTAAATAAATAAGAAGGCAAGGCAATAAGGAAGCTAGTAAACTATCAAACTAGGCCTTAACTCTCAAGGTACACGAAATCATTTTGGAAGATTTCCAAGCTTTAAGGATGGATATGGGAAATCCTCTATGATAATTTCACCCTTCTTTTGGCCACAAATAACTAAAGCCATTTAATGCAGTAGGTGACACCGGAGATGTGATGTAAGTTCATTGTGATCTATGCTACAATGACAAGTGATCACTAGCAAGCATATTGATTATGATGGGGAATGATTGTTTTGAGTGCCTCAAGAAAAAACATTGTGAGTGTTTTTTTGGTTCTTTCAATCCCAATTGTGAAGTTCTTTGCAACTTGAAGAGATGGAAAATTCCATTACTCTCACTTGCATTAAGTAGAAAAACCCATTCCGTGGGCGGAGCAAAAGGTTAAGACTTGATAATCATGTTCAATTTTGTGAACAACAAATAGCATCTTGGTTCTACAAGGGGAAATGTTCCACCAAGTTGAGGATAGACACAGAACCAACACAGATGTTTGCTTCATTATTATGGCTTGGGCATTGCGGCTGGGTGAAGATAAAGCCATCATAAGGCTAATTATGGAAATAAATGTTCCTAGGGAGGCACTGGGAGGATTTGATGAAATCTTAGCAAAATCCATCCCAAAATTAGGAATAAATTTGGGGGACAAGTACAACGACCTTGAGAAAATTGAGGCCACGAAGTACTCACCATTTGTATTTGTTTTGATGAAGATTCTAGAACAAAAGGTTTAGAAAAGCCAGGAAAGGCTGGCTGGCAGTGAAGATGGAGATCATATTATTCCTCCTCCTATTGCAAATTGCACAAAACTTTGAGTATTTGACTTGCAAAACCAAATTCAAGGGTGTATCTCAATTTGGATATGAGAACTAGTAGAGTTACGATTTCTCATCTTGTCTTTTAATGAGTTGTAAAACATTCTCTCACCAAAGTTGTTTACATTCAAGAATCTTCAAATTCTAGATTAATCTCATAATAATTTATGAGAACTAATTCTTGAGAGTTCAGGGATGTTGAATGATACAAAAAATGTGACACAAAGTGAAAAACAAAGCTCTCTTTGTCTTCATCCAAGAACTTGATCATTACCGCCATTTTCATTGTAAACTATCCCTTTCTGGCCTCTATAAACCTCTTATTTTTGAATCTTTCATCAAACCACCAAAAATGGCATTTACTTGGTGCCTTAATCCTCGGTAGTCCACTCTTCTTTTCACCCAAATTTACCCCAATTCTTGGAATGGACTTTGCAAAAAAGCTCCTCCATTCCACCCAATGCCCAACTGCAAAGCCCATACCATGATCTTGGAATGGATGTCAGTGTTTTTTTTGTGATGTTTCTCAACTTGGTGGAACAACTCCCTCAGCAAAAGAAAAACACTCTCCATTAATTTATTGTCCATAAAATTGAACATTTTATCAACCCTAGTCTTCTTACTCTTCCCATGATAACAATTTTGTTGCTTGGTGCAAGTGAGAGTGAAAGCAATTTCCATCACTCCAATTGCAAAAAGCCTCTCAAACAACAATGTGGTTACCAAATCTAGCTTGTATTGAGGATTCAATTTAGGGGGCACACAAGACAAACATTCTCAATCATTATCAACCTAATTGATGGTACTTATATGGCACTTCTGGCAAGGATCGCCAAGAACTCCCATCACATCACTATCGTTGCCTGCATACCTCATTAAATGGATGAAGTTGGTGGTGGCCAATAAAAGAAAGGAAAGAAATAATCACAATGGATGAGGTTGATAGTGCCCAATTGGACATGGTGTTGACCTCTTTATTGCCTTGTCTTCTCAAATGTGATAATTTGGAGTCATCCAAAGAAGCTAATTCTACATTAATTTGATCTATGTAGTTCTACAAGTGTTAAGCTGCCATGTCCCTTTTATTATTGCATTTACAATGATTTTTGAATCACCCTCAACATGAATTTTTCTAGCTCCTAGCTACTTTGCTACTCATACTACTGAGATAGCAGCCTCTAGCTCCGAAACATTGTTTCTACCATCTGAATCATACTCCATGATCCATCATCAGGATGAAAGAGTTCAATGAACCAAAAATTGGATCATGGTGTATGATTTGAAATGTTAATTATAAAAATAATGTTACACAAGAAAATTCCAAAAACATACTATAGAATTCAATGTGGATTGTGGAAGCCTGCTATCTTTAATTAGAAATATACACATGTCACTTCATTTAATATTATCTCAAATATCCAACTATAAACAGAATCTATAGGTATTATCTCAATTTCAATACATAGAGAAAAATTAGAGATAAAGATTTCTATCACAGCTAAAATCTTTAACATTGCTAATGCCAGAGTTCACTGCAAGAAAAAACAAGTGTGTGATACAATTCTTTTAAGGTCAGGTGCATTAATAAGTACAAAAAAATTACATTAAAAAAGCCAAGAGATTGCAATAAATTGGGAGGAAGAAGAAACAAATGAATGTGTACAACTTTATTTGTGAGCATTTACAATAGGTTGCTAGGAGTAACTTAAAACTCACCATTCATCTCTATTGGGATTATGCAAATGCCTACTAATTTCAACAATACCTCTTAATTTCCACTTGCAATAATATTCTTCCTTATGGAGAAACTTGGTTTCTTCTAAATCAATGTGGTATTTTGTATTGAAACAATGCTTAAAAGTGCATATTAGTTTATGTATTCATGTGTAATGTCAGCATAATGTTCTTTATTCAATGGAGAATAGTAAGTGTACCGTAGGTCTTGGTCCACTAGTAAATATGGGGAAGAACGTGAGGGACTATATCATGTGAGAGTTTAGGCATGGGTTTTTCTCTCTGCTCATCAATGAGCCTAGATATATCTGTGGTATTCCCATGGAATAGTTTGTATGGAGGACCCCTAATTCCTTAGGCTTCAAAGTGCTTTTTCAATTGCAGAGGCTTCCACCATATTGTTATTGCAATCTTGAGTAGGAACAAAACAAAACTAGAAGATAAATCTTGTGATGGTGTCTGTTAAATCACAGAAAAAATTGAAAGGCTTATACTACATTGACTACTGCTATTGTATTTGCAGGAATCTAATTCTCATTTGCAATCAGAGATTACCTCTAACGGGGTAGACCATCAAGGTTTTAAAATGATGGCTCACCTTCCCGATCAAACACAACCTGCTATTGCACCTCCATTTGTTATTTGATACATTGAATAGGTGGCTAGAGTAGAGGGCAACGAGTCTCCTTTCAATGGCTCTAGCTATATCATTGCCCTGGTATGGTGGGAACTACTACTAAGGTTATGGATATTGATGGACTAGATGATGGGATGGCCTTAAAATAGTAGGGCGGACCTACGTTCACTTCTCTCTATCCTCTGCCAATTCTTCATGCCCCACCCTTAGATACCCCATCCAACTAAGCTGTCTACACTCATACCGATGGCTGGTCTTCTTCTATGCTCCTTTGCCCCAATTCCCATGAAACCATCTCATATAGGCTTTCCCTCAAACTTTCCCTTGCCTGCATCCATCGACATTGCCCTCAAACAAATGAGCAATGTTCCCTTTTTTTTTTCTCTTATATCCCGTTAGCATCGCAATTGCAACATCATCAGGCTATAATTGAAAAGAAAAAGCCAAAAACACATTACATTTGCCTGTTGTCGCAAATTGACGTCCCAAATTGACCCCTAATGTATTAGTGAGAATGTCACTAAGAATGGTTTTCTCAAGTCTTATAAACATAGAGTATGGGATTTCCTTGAAGGTTTCAATAAGTTTAATACTCAAAGCATCCCTAGGAGAGAAAATAAACATGTTGATAGACTTGTAGTAGTGGGTGCATCTTATGATGTGCCATGGAGCCTTGAAGATGAAAAGAAGTAACATATTAGAGTGGTGGTTAGGCCTTCTATTCCTAATAATAATATCAATTAGCAAGTATTTGAATCTAATTCACAAATTGTGAATTTCTTGCAAAATGAAGCAGAGTTCTCAAATAAAAATCAATCAAGATTACATGACTAGTATGGGGATCAGATCATTAATCTCAATTCCAACAAGTTTCCTAAGGGTTTGATTACCTTAGAAAGTTCTTTCACTCCTAATGATTGAGCAAGAGATAGAGGCATGAACCTTTTTGCACATAAAGATGATCACATACCAGTCATAGTTTCTAATGGAAAGACTCTAAACATGGCAAAGGTATGTACTAAAATTATAACAAGAAAATTTCATTCAACTATGTCAAGAATTTAGTGATTTGTTTGCATGGACATATAATGATCTAAGGGGTATTGACCCAAGTCTATTTCAGCATATGACAGATTTAAATGATAATGGAAAACCAGTAAGACAAAAGAAAAGGCTAGTAAATCCTAAAATTGAACCCTTAAAGAGAAAGGAGTTATCTAAGTTAATTGAAGCTAATATTATCTTTCCTATCAAGCATTCCTCATGGGTAGCCAACCTTTTCCTTGTTAGGAAGAAGAGTGGAGACATTAGACTATGTGTAGATTTTAGGGATCTTAAACAAGCCTCCGTTAAGGATCATCATCCCCTTCCATGGAGAAAATCCTATATAGGGTCAGTAGTCCAGAAAGGTTCTCATTCCTAGATGGATTTTTAGGCTACAATCAAGCATTGGTCAAGGAAGTTGATAGATACAAGACTACATTTACCACAAAATTGGGCACCTATGCTTATAGTAAGATGCCATTTGGGCTAACAAATATAGGTTCCACTTTCCAAAAGGCAATGGAAATGGCCTTCAAGAACATGATAGAAACATTTGTATTGGTATATCTTGATGATATTACAATATACTCAAAGGATATGATAGATCATTTTGGCCACCTTAGGAAGTTTTTTTCAAGGTGTAGAGAGTATGGAGTATCTTTGAACCCAAGTAAGTGTGTCTTTACAACCAATAAAGGAAAGTTGTTGGGACACATTGTATCCAAGGAGGGTCTAACTATTGATTTAGAAAGAACCAAAGAAATACTTGCTCTCTCTCTTCCTAATCACAAGAAAGGGTGGAAAATTTTCCTTCATAGGATTAATTTGGTGAGGAGATTCATTCCTAATTTAGCTACCATGGTGAAACCTCTTATAGCCATGCTCAAGAAGAACATGGTCTTTACATGGACCAAGGAAGGGAAAGCAAGTTTTGAAGAGATCAAAGCAGCCATAGCCTCAACTCCTACTCTCATCAATTCAAATTTTGAGAGATATTTCATCCTTTACACCTTAGGAGGTGAGTTAAGTATTTCTATTATTTTGACTCAATTGAATGATAAGAATGAAGAATAGCCTATTGCCTTCTTTAGTGAAGGGATTAAGGAGTATGAAGATAACTATAGCTATGTAGAAAAGCAAGCTCTTGTGGTCATAAGAGCTTTGAAGAAATTCATACATCTTCTGTCTCACAATAAGATCCATTTGCTAGTTTCTCATGCAAGTGTGAAGGACTTTCTTTTGAGAAAGGATATTAATGAGAAAAGAGGTGGTTAGATCACCAAAGTGATGGAGTATAATGTGGACATCCAAATCACCAAGTTGGTAAGAGGGAAAGGATTGTGCAAGTAGATGGTCTCATCTCAAGAATCATATGAAGAAGTTTCCTTGGTATTGATAGATCATCAAAAAGTAAGAGATGAAAATATAAGGAGTTGGATAAATGACATGATGGCCTTCTTATCAAGAAATGGATATCCTTAGGGATTGGATAGTGTTGAAAGAAGACAATTCATATTGTAGTTAATTCCTTATGCCATAGTTGATGGTATTCTCTTTAGGAAGGACTTCAATGTATCTTTTCTAAGATGTATTGATGCAGATCAAGAAAAGAGAATGATTAATGAGCTTAATGATGGTCCTAATGGTGGCCACTTTTTAGCAAGAACCATTACCATGAAGATAATGAGGGCATGTTACTATTGGTTATCCTTGCTCCATGACTTTCATAAGCATGTTTGGAAGTATGAAAAATGTGCCTTCTTTTTAGGTAAGAAAAGACTTACAACCCTTCCACTTCATCCTATTCAAGTGGATCAACCTTTTCCCTCAATGGGGATTAGATTTCATAGGTCCTATTAACCCTCTTAGTTCTAGCCATAAATGGATTTTAGATGCTATAGATTATTTTACCAAGTGGATGGAGGAAATTGTATTAAAGGATGCTACTAAGAATTTAGTTATTGATTTCTTAGATGGAATCATCACAAGGTTTGATACTTCTTCCACCATCATTTTAGATAATGAAAAATCATTTATTGGAGCTCAGATTTGTGCATGGGTAGTAGATCATGGTATTTATTTGAATACTTTTTCCAATTACTACCCTCAAGTTAATGGGTTAGATGAGTTGTCCAATAAGAATTTGATTAGGATAATGAAGAGAACCATAGAGGACAATCAAAGGTGTTGGCATCAGAAATTGAAAATATCTCTATGGGCTAATAGGATAACACTTAAGAGAGCCATAGGAAATTCTCCTTTCACGTTGGTTTATGGAAGAGAAGCTAGGGTTCCTATATCATTGGAATTTCCTAGAGTTAGCTGAAGATGATGCTATAATAGTAAGGATAGTAGAGTTGATGGAGTTGGAAGAGAAGATAAATCAAGCAATGTAGACCTTGCAAACACATCAAGAATAGATGAAAATATTCTTTGATAAGAAGGCTAAGGCTAGAATTTTTAGGGAAGGTGATCTTGTGCTAAAATGGGATGAAGATAGAGTAAAACTAGGAGACATTCAAAGTTTGATGAATTATGGAGTTCCCTATGTGATAATCACTTGTAAGTAGTCAAATGCTTTCTAATTAAGAAAACCTAAGGGTAAAATTTTCCCTATACCAGTCAATGGGATATATCTTTAAAAAATTTGCCTATACCAATCAATGGGATATATCTTAAGGCTTTCTTTTGATAGAGATGAATTTTTAATGTATATAGTTAGAGTAATTTTACCTTCAAGCTCTTTCCTATTTTCCAAGAAGTGTAGGGTGCACATGGTGTTGTTCCTCTAGAATGACCAATTTTGAAGAGTTTTATAGAGAGTGTAGAAGTAGAATTTCCCAAGTTTTTATATTAATAGAGAGTTGATCTTCATGTTTTTCATGACTCCATAGCCCAATGGATGTTGAGGGTCATTGGTCATATGCATAGCTAGCTTGCATCCCCCTGAATCACTAGAATTATTAACTATTTTTGCCCTCCTACCAAAATTGAAGAATTTGAATTCAAACACAACATAACGTTTAGATATCTAAAATATTCAAATATTAGGGCACACAAAAAATATATTTTAAAAACTTGGTTATAAGCATTATATCCTAAATCCCAAGGTTAATTTCATGATCTTATACTTTTGCGAGCCCGCATCTTCTCATCTGTTAGATCAAAGAGAATCGACAAAAGTTGCTTTGTCACTATCAAAAACTACAGGACCCTTTGTCATAGTGACAAAGGGACAACTCACCACATAGCACCATGGGGCCCCTTTTCTTTTCAGTCAGTACAATCATTAGTTGAGGTTATTTATCCATTTCCAATCTCCCAAGATCTATGGCCATTGCTTTATCACTTTGCAGAAAAGCACAAACTTTATTTTTTGCGACAAAGCAATAGTTTTCTATGTATACCTAGTAGACCTTCCTTCCTTTATGGCTAGTGGAGTTGTTAGAACTAACTACAGCTAGTAGGTTCTAATTTTTTTTTTCTTGTGGGACGTAGGTGAGATGGAATATTGTCAGAAAAAATGGCAAAGGGCAGTATTCTCACTTGTTGAAGTACTAACAGATTTGACGTATTTTTGGACCATCAAATGAAATGAGATAGAAGTAGACTGGGTAAAAGTACAAACCTGTGTCACCCTTTTACAAAGGAAAAGGCTAACAAAAGCATAACTATTCAACTTCAATGACATAAATCTTATATTATTATTTAGAATTTGAAAATGAAGAAAACTAATGAAATGTGTAGAAATGGATGGAGTTTAGGATTATAATTTTTAATAATTATTTACAAAAATAAATGATAGGTTTTCCTATTTTTTAAAGATAACTTTTTAGTTGTTGAAAAATGCTAAAAATTAGGGGTCTAGTTCCCACCACAAAACTACAAGGAACTAAACTTATTTTTGTTTGATCTCAGATTATGCTATAGATAATATATGTATCTAGAACAATCAAAAACAAAAATTGACTTTAGACCTATATTTTCTCTTTTATAGTGATTCAAATTTCAACTTATTCAAATCAATAGTTTTCATCTTCCACCACATTTTTTCATGTTCTCTTTTCTCTCTAGCATCCTGATGATGGATCATGTAGTATGATCCGAAACATTGATGTAAAAAAATTATACACAATCAAATCCAGAAATTTAAGAGCACATTTGCATGGATTGTGGAAATCTAATAGATCTCAAATCTATTCCAACCAAAAGAAAAATTATAGATTACTGAAGAGGACTCTCTCCTCTAGAATGTCATATTTTTTTAATTTTTTTTTAATGATTAGCTATTTTTTTCTTTCTCAAAATTAACATCTTCTCAAGTGTTAAATATGTACTTGTAGAATTTTTTAATTACAATATATTTATCTAATTAAAATACTATAAAATCTATATGAGAATATTCTTGACTATGAGCTCTATAAAATAGTGTTTATATGTTATTAAAAAATTATCATAAAAAATAGTAATAGTTACTGAAACATTAGTTTTCTAAAATAATTTAATTTATTTGGTAATTTGATACTATCTACTATAAAACATGCACTTAATCGACATTTCCAATTGGAAAAGTGTGAGAACATATATAACTTAGGTAGAATAAATTTAACAATATCATATGTTTGAAAAAATGATTTTTAGATAGAAATACTCAAATTTAGTCATTCTAATTAGTCAGCCTAAAAGGTGACACAACTTTGTACTTTCACCCATCTATGGTTGTCTTTTTTGTCACTTTGTAAAGTTGCAAGGAAGTTAATTCATGCGAAAAAGTGACAAATGAACACATGTACATGGCCAGCCTAGTTTAAAGGGTAGTCATCATAGCTACATCATGGTTAAGGTGAAGTTTCATGAGGTGGTCACGATTAAGTTTTAAAAGGTGGCAAACATTGGATGACAAGGTGGTCAAACTCATGAAGACCTTGTGAGCTGGTGGAAAGAAATAACCTCATTGGTCCACATGACTCTTTCTAGTTGTTGGACCTATTTGACTACTGATTTTGATGTTTTGTTGAGCCAAGAGGGAAAGAAGTTAGTCTTTTCTACATGATTTGATCTTCATGATCAATCTCAACCACTTTAAATGAATGCAGGACTAGTAATAATGCAAATTACATCCCTCCACCAACTAGTTATCCATCTGCCCAGTCAGAGTGTTAATGGCACCATTTTATCACTTCAAGGTTTCTTCTAGGTGAGGTTTTTGATGATTTTCTTTCCTCCAAAGATGTACCAGATCAAATGTATTGTCTAGATCGCATCCAATCATCCTTTGATAGTCTTTAATGCATTAGCTAAGTTATGAAGAAATTTGGAGTTTATGCCTGAGCTATAAAGATACATTTCTAAACCCTTGTAATAGTCGACTCTTCTCTATTTCTTTGACATCACTTTGGAGTGCTTATTGTAAATTCCCTTTGCCTCTAAACTTCATGATATTTTTCCTTATCCCTTTCAGTCATTGATGTACTATGTAAGACTCATTGTCTCTCATCAAAGTATTGTGGATATCTATAATTTGCATGATTGTATCTCCCTTGGCCTATGAATGATATATAGTGAAACTCTTCTTCCTTGTGTCACTCATTTGATTATCTAATCTACATGTGGTTATTGGATTAGAACAAGTTTGAATATGTATATTCTTGATATCATGATAGTTTAATTTTTCATGTATGGATAGAGATTGGTTTGAACACTCTATTTTGGTGCATCACCTTATTAGGATAGATTAAGTAGATGTTTCATGCATTCTTTCTCCCCTTTTCTTGTTCAAGTGTAGTTAGATACATCCTGATAGCAAAGGAAGTCGGCCTTCTTCAAAGACTTGACTTCATTGTTCAAGTCCCAAAACTTGGAGGTTGTTTCCATGTTTCACAAGGTTGCCTTTAGGTAAAATATTTAGGCAAGGGTGAAAAAAATTTCACAAAAACATCTCTTAAGTCATCTCTTAAGTAAGGATGCACTTATTGGAAAACTAGCGCGATGGATGATGATTTTTTCAGAACTTGACATTCAATATGTCAAATGTAAGGCTATAAAAGGTTAAGCTATCACTGACCAACTCACTAAATTCCCAATCCTGAATAACACTCCTATGTAGATTTATTTCCCCCTTGCATCTATCATGTATATTATAGAAAGGACCTAGAAGATGTTCTTTGATGGGTCATATACTCAAAATGGAGGTGGTGTTGGAATTGTGTTTGTTTCACCTCATGACTATACTATTCCAAAATCTTAAAAGCTACTATTACCACACACTAATAACATAGTTGAATACAAAGCTCTCACTAATGAGATGAAGCTAGCCCTTGAATGGAGAATAATAGAGCTACACATTTATGGACGTTCCCAGCTTATCATCAATCAAGTTAACAATGAGTATCGAAACCAAAGATGATAAGTTGATACCCCATAAGAAATTTGTGGATGTTCTAAGGAATTACTTTTCTTTTTTCAAATTCCAAAAAATCCTTGGAGCTGAAAAAAAGGTTGTAGATGATGTGGAAATGTTGGCATCTATCCTATAATTACAAGAGCATGAGTCTCTCTTTGAGTTCTTGGTGGAAGAACTATGCCATCCCACATTTGATTCCCCTAACAACCGAGTCATTTGCACCATTATCAATCATGATTCCTCCTACTACTCTATGATCTTCTCCTTTCCATGAGACCAAACCATTCCCAAGAATATTACATGCACTAAAAAGCATCAACTTATTCATAACACTTCCCATTACACCCTCACCTCGTGTGACTTGTATAGGAAGGGCTTTGACAAAACATTTCTTAGGTGTCTAGAGACAAATGGGTGAAAAAAGGTGTTAGCCAAAGTTCATAATGGCATTTGTGGGTCACATTCTAATGGACTTGCACTTGCTCAAAAATTTCTTAGGGAAGGACACTATTGGCCAACTATGCAAGCTAATATGATCTGTTATGCCAAATCCTGTAAGAAGTTTGTTATCATAGCAACTGAATATTTTACTAAATGGGTAGAAGTTGTTCCACTTTCTTCTGTTATAGGAAAACATTTTTCCTTGTTTATATTGAATCACATTATTTTTTTCTATGTAATTCCTTCTTCCTTATTCACTAACAATTGGGGCCTATTTAAGAACAAGTACCTTAGAAAACTTTGTAAGAAGTTTAAAATCAAGCAACATTGGTCCTCCATTTACTATCCCCAAGGGAATGGCCAAGCTAAGGCCTAAAATAAAACATTTCTGAAAACCTTACATAGGATGATTCACAAACTAGGAAGGGATTGGCACCTATAGATTAATCCTACATTATGAGCCTAGATGACCATCATATGCACTCCCACTAGGGATATAAACTTTGTGCTAGTCTATGGTTCTGAGGCCATCCTCCCATTAGAATTTGAGATTCCCTCTTTATGAGTCTATTTCCAAGCATTGATCATCGATGAGGACTATAGGGCTATGAGGATTTACAAGATAGAGACTCTAGACAAGAAAAAAATGGATGATTTTGATCACATGCAAGATTACTAAAATAGGGTGTCTACTAGTTATAATTAGAAGGTGCATCCAAGGGAATTCCAAGTAGGTGGCCTTGTTCTTAGAGAAAACCCAAAGAATTGGTAGAACAAAGAGTAGAAAGGTAAGCTTGAGCCTAATTGGTTGGGTCCCTACATCATCATTGTTGTATTTGGGTTTGACACTTATCATCTTTCTACACCTTAAGGAGAACAACTCCTTAAGGATATCAACATACTCCACCTCAAGAAGTTTTATGCCTAAAAGGCTCTTATTACTCAATTTCTTGTACATATTTTTTGATCCTGAAAAAAACTTAAAAAATCACATGATGTTGAAAAATATTATGATGCTAAAAAAACCCTAAACATTAGAAAATGTCTTGAAAAATGATAATCTTAGTGAAAACCTAACAATAGGTTCTTTGATGTATCACCAAAAAAAATAAAATCTCAAAAATACAAAAAAAAAAAATCATAAGAAGTCCTAAAAAAGTCGCCAAATGTTGAAAACCTTGAAACGGGCACTACTTGAGACCCTTGCATATATGTTTATTAGTCATTCTTTGCACTCATTTTCTTCACTTTGCCTTGAACTAACTCTCATCTAGGTCTAGGGGGAACAAACTGCTTATCTTATCAAGGTCTCTTTGTGCGTAGTGGTTTTCTTTGGCAACTTCCTCAACAATGCTCTTCAATGGTCCCCTTGGCATTGAATTTTTTTCAACACTTTTCAGATACCTTAGCTATAGTCTAGGATGTTGCAATATTTCTTACTAAAAAATTTGAGTCCCAAAGAAATGGTCATGTGACTTATACAGATGCATTTAAACAGTAAAAAATTGGTTGAGACTTGTTGACATTTTTTTCTATGTGTGTTGACTATGATGGTTCTCTTCCCTCAGTATACCCTCCTTAATAGTCTCTCAAGGATGTCATGGACTATAAGATTAGGAGCATGGGACATGTTTTACTTATTTTCTACTTGTGGGTATACTTTCTTGACCTAAAGTGTCATGAGCATCTGTGCTTATCCTACTTGACATTTTGGATTGACAACGTATCATCCTTGTCTATTTTTGCAAGACTACACTAGTTAGGGGTTATCTTGATGCTCATGCCTTGATACAAGTGTTTCTATACTAAATTAGGGAACCTAACTACACTAGTCATCTTGAATTATATGTCTTTGATGTGTAGGTTGGGTTCCCACAAACCTATCTTATACATATCATATCCATATCCTCATAGTTATACTCATGATGATAGTGGTGGTTTGATTTTCACAAGGCAATTTTTTTCTAAACCTAGGTGTAAAAAATTAGATAAGGGTTTGGTTTTTTGTGTAACCTTAATCCTAGGTGAAACCCTACTAAAATAAAATCTCATGTCCCAAATAGACATGTTAGGTTTGTCGCTTGTATTTTTCAAATGTTTTTTGGGCAGGCAATTTTATTTTCAAAATAAAATATCTTTTCGGGAGATCATTTTAAAGTTCAAACTTTTCAATCTTTTCTTCTCAAGTTTTTCCTACCATCAGATCTTTCCTAAATCTATGGTGGTCATTATGTCACATAGTGAAGTTGCAAGTGTTTTATCCTATGCGACAAGATGACCATAATGAAACAAAAAGATAGCAATGAAAATAGAAAATGGGGTGCCAATTTTTCATTAATTTAAAAGTTCTCAGTGGTTATGTTGATGTCATAAGTGTCAGCATCAAAGAAATGAACTAGATGGAAGGCACTTTATTTTCTATCACCAATTTGGGCAAATTCTAGGAGATCACCATGTCATGACCAGAAAATGAAGGAATACCACCTATAGCAGCATAGCGCCTTGACGAAAAAATCAAAAGGCGTGAGGTTTGTAAACGGACGAGCACTGTAAGGTCATTCTATTTTTAATCAGGATATACGTTTATGATGTGTTGTTAGAAGCACTGAATGTAGTAATAGTGGCAAAAACATGGCAAACTTTCTTGGTACCAAAATTTCAAAAGTTTAAAGGAGTTCACTATGTCGCGACTAAGAAATGAAGGAATCCCACCGATAGCAACATAGTGCCTTGAAGGAAAAAGGAAATGCGGTAACATTTTAAAGGGTGGGTCCCAAAAGTCTCCTAGTCAACAATGAGTCAAGTATTCAATGTGACATGTTGGCATCAGTTAAAGTGTTATGCTAGAGGTCACTATGTTGCAACTAAAAAATTCATGTTGAGTGCCAATAGCGACATAGAACCTCAACGAAAAAATGAAACACAGCAAGGCTCAATTTTATGGTGTTATAGAAAGGATTAAAATATTATATCATTTTCCAGCTTCTTAGAATATTTCCAAGTCACATATGACATGGTAATGCACTAAAGAAAATGGAAGATAAAGATTCAAGACCATCAGATCAGAGTTAATCAATGATTGTTGCTAAGTTGTTATGAGGACTTGCTCATTTTTTAAGGGTAGCAACATAGCAACCTAATAAAGAAACGGAGGGTCCCACCATAGACACATTAAATCATTGATCAAATACACATCGTTACATTGAAGTGGAATCGACGATGGTCATTATGTCATGTAAAGAATTTGCTCACTATTTAAGCATGACAACATAATGAGAAGGCAACACATGTCCATGAAATGCCAGTGGGACTTGTCCAAATTGCTAGCAGTGAAAGAAATGCTTATATGGAGAAAGCTAATTGGGTTGACTTCTAGCTTGGTGAGTGGAAAATGAGTCATTCTTATTTTTATTCTTGGATCATTAGATTTTTCTCAGATCGACGATGTATTTTCAAAATAGAAGGTGGTACCACTCTATTCTTCTTACAGCTCATTTATGAAAATTGAAAGCTCCTCACACAAACCAAGAACAGAGTATATTGTAGAAAATCTCATCATTTATTTCATATGTGAACAAATCTCTAGGCTTTCAAAGAATTCAAAGCTATTGAGAATTTGCACTAGGTGACCACAATGTGAAAGATTTGCAACTTGTCCTCAAAATATTGTAGAATCGTCAGAGGTAGCAGAGAGTCAAAGTAAGTTTTTGTTCTCACCATATTCATTTAAATTTTTCTAGTTTTTTGTAAAGTCATTCACCATGCCTCCAAAGAAATTTTTTTCAAGCCAGGTTGATTATTTTTCCAGAAACATACATGATGACCTCCTTGAATTGTTGCATTAACCATTATGAACCCTAGACTCAAAATTGTTGATGGGTTGTATGATAAAAGAAACTAGGTTAGGGATGCTAAGACTTCTCAAATGGGGCTTGTTCTTTCAAAAAATGGTTCTCAGAAAGGAAGTTGTTTGCCCCTCATGGGAACATTTGGAATTTTGACCTAGGAAAACTAGTGGTCCCTAGTGTTTTCATGGATTATGACCTATTAGAGGTCATTGCTAAAAATGATGACCCAAAAATCAGAGTAGTGAGAAGGTTGGATGGTGAATGTCTCATCACCATAAGCCCTGAGGAGATTCGAGAAGTTTTTGGTCTTGAGCCACTGTTAGACTATGAAATCCCTATTGACCTACAAGAATTAGAAAAAAAAATATATCTAAGAGGGATAAGATCAAACAAGGTGCATTAAGGACACACATAGGCACAATTGGGAACTTACTAGTGATCATCTACTAGGGAACCTTTTAAAAAGGAATATTTCACTTCCCAAGCTATGGAGATATAGAGGACTCTGTGCAGGGTTTTTGGTTAGGATGAGAAAAAATTTATGCCTATAGGTTTTATGTATATAATAAATTAGATTTCCTCTTTTGGTGTTGACATTATTTTTGATTTTGCCTCATACTTAGTAGAAGAGATCCATATAGGCCTAGTTGGAATTACCAAGGGCAAGGTGGAATTATTTTTTGGTCATTACTCACTATTGATGCATATATTCTTGTTTAAAGGTGTAACATATTTTGGCAAAGAAATGGATTTGAATAAAGAACTGCAGGGAGAAGCTCTGCCAATTTAGTTTTGGAGTACAGATATGGCCTCAGATGCAAAAAATGCTATTTTTATCATGTTCAATAGGTATTTTGCCTCAAGGTTAAGGTGCCTTTCATTAAGTGACAATCCCAAAGTTCCTAAGGCACTAGTAAATTTTATCAAACCCATGGATAACCCCTCTGGTTTGAAAGTATCATATAACTAGAGAGATGTTATACCATACTCTATTTCAACTGTGTTTAGAGTTTATGGCTTTAAGGGGGCTCCTTATGTATTTCCCTACTAGGTGCCTCTAAAGGTGGGGATAGCTAAGATATTATAGCATATGGGAGTGTTGGATAAAAATTATTTGGTAAAATGGCAGAGAGGCTCAATTTTCCCAACTTGTACTATAGTTCACCAGTTTGTGATCACAAAGGGTGGTTGGTTGTTTTTATACAAATTACTAGACCAGTATAAAATGATAGTATCCGTGCCCATTTTTGAGATATTGAGGGATTCTATGATTTTTTTTTAGATACAGGGCTAAACTTGGTTCTATAAAGCATGAACCATATTACCCTGAGGATATAATTAGAAATGAGTTCTCCTTGTAGGAGCAAGAGACCAAGAAGGAAAAGTGGAGGGTTTTCTCAAGGGTTTTGGAATTTATTCATTGTTTTGACAAAGATTATTTGCCTCTTGGTAATGTAGTAATAGAGGCAGATAGAATCAATAAAATCATGATTACTTTTCTTGAAACAATGGAAACCATGAATGAGAGAAAACAATTCTTTACTAATGCATATCTAGATAAGGCCAAACAGGTTATGAAGAGATTGGCATTCACTCCTAATATGGGAACAGGACAATTGATTGTCAAAAAAAGGTCAGGTTATAACATGATCTAGAATAAGTAGACCACTATAGATAAAGGCAAACAAATAATAGGATCCACCAATGTTGTCTTGGAAGAGAGACCTGATGAGCCACCCCCTAAGAGGTAAAAAATAATAAAAGAGAAAGATCCTCACATTGAGGAGTATTCACCTTCCCAATCCCATTTGTAGATTGGAGAGGAGCAACTCATTGGGGAGCAAGTTGAACAGTTGGGGTCCCAAGGGGGAGTATTTATTACACAAGTAGAGCTGGATGAGGGAAACCCTCAAGAGCCTCCCATGCAAAGCCTCTATTTGATAGTGGAAGATTATAAAGGAAAGATATTGGACCCTGTAATAGAACAAGCCAGCCATGAATTCTTGTCAAATGACAATTTTGTTAAGTCAAGAGCTTTTTACCAATTTGCATGGAGATCAAATAGGTAGATAAGAGGAAAGGTGCAATAATTTGAAGACTAAGCACCCAAAAATAGAGGAGGCAGCCATACAAAGCCAAATAAAAGATGAAATGATGCAAGAACTCCAAAACCTAACCCCTAAGGAAGGGAGACAACTAGCGAAAGCATCAGGTGTTTTGTTGCTACTCAATTGGGATATAGCAAATTCTTTAGTTTTCAATTTTGTTTCTAATAAATTAGACTTACATGATGAAAATAAGAAAGAAATAAAAGGCACTACCTTTATTGATGACCAGGCTTCCTTAGTTATTTGGTCATTAAGGAAAGGATCCAGGACTATTTCATCATAGCTAGATGACATTGGCTTAATGGGGAATATCATTGTAAAGAGAGTGGTAGATACTACCCATGTGGAGGTTGCACATTTGAATCTTGGAACATCTCATTTAGCTTTGGCCACTGCAGAATGACATGAGCAAGAAAGGTTGGAACTACAAGCTAAATATGAGAGAGTTTTGGAGGCTTACAATAAAGAAGTTTAGAATAGAATTGAACTAGAAAACAAAGTGATGGTACAGTCAATTGCAATTTAAATTGGAATCTAGATATGTATTTATTTGGTTGCAAAAGAAATTAGTAGAGAACTCATTAGAAAACCGTAGATCCAATTAAGGAAGAAATTAGATCTAAACGGGTTTGGGTTCGAATTAGAATCAAATTGAAATAGATTTGAAAATGGTTTCAAGATTTATGGCCAAATCCATTAGTGAAATTATTAGATAAATTTAGATAACAATTACCTTTAAGAGAAAATTTTTAATTCTTCACAAATTGTCCTGTCGCTGCCTCTTGGATAGACCCAAATTCAATCATTCATAACTTTTTATCATGATCGAATTTATTCGATCACTCTAGTCAGAATCGGCGCAACTTGGCCCTCTCCAACATATTTAAATTTCAGCTCGATCCAACAGTTCATTGGGGAGATATGGCCGTCGTATTGAGACTGTTTTATTCAATGACAAATATTTCTCCATTTTCCATAACCAAGAGTTCTTTATGCTTAAACTTCACAAAAATAATATATCAAAGCATGGAATGAATTAAAGATATTATTGTAATTTTTCTTTATTAGAATCTTATTAATATGCATTAGTTTTATATGGTCTATTATCTAATCTAATTAAATCAAATTTAATTAAGATTAGTTAATAGTAGAAGAAGTGTAATTAATTATTAGTCAATCTAAGTAAATGGATTAAAAGAAAAGAGATTTTAATATGGTTTATATAGTGGACTTTTTATAATGTATATTGAATACTATTAAACAATTTTAGAGTTGTTTAATGAAGATGATAATGTTAAGAATTTGGAGATTATTCATGTTAAAATTTATAATGAGTCTTATTGGATCGTGATAGGGGTCTTCATCAAACAATGTTATTATTAGAACAATTAGGAAATGGAGTCTAATGGTTGATTTTAATATATATTAAATAATTATGAGATGGTAATATATAAAGATGTTTAATGATGATTATTATAGTAATATAAATCAAGAGACTTTAAATGATATTGGATTTAATTGAAAAAGGTCAAAATCATTGTTATAATATTTAATAACCTAGTTATGATCTGAATTTGTTATTGGGAATTAACGTATTTCTCCATTTTTCATGTGTCAACAACACGGGGGTTAGTGCATCAATTGAGCACATGGTGTCTACAACCCTAGGGCTTATCAAAAAGCTTGGAAAAAAGGCCCATGCTTAGTTGGTGACACCTTCCAGCCGGTTCTAGAAGCATTCTAGAGGTTTCCTAAGAGCTCTTTACATTCAGGCATTCCTTAGAAGCTTGGACATAGCATGGATAGCGTGGATAGCGTGGAGAACAATTGGAGCATTGGAGGACTTGAGAATTTTGTAGAAGGGAGCTTGTTCTGCGGGAGAGCGATATAGCATCAGAATCCGGGTAGATTCTTGAGATTTCACTTATGCTATTTCCGCATCTTGCTTTCCCCTATCTTCTTCGTGTTTTTCATATGTCTTCATTATGCATTTTCAATTTGGGCAATTAAAATTTATTTGAAGATTCTATATGCTTAGATCTGAAAATGACACGGGCTAGGGTTGCAATTCATGGACAAACCCATTAGAATTAGTTATCAAAATTTTTTGAAAAAAACAAGTTTCTAAAAGAGATTCTGAAAATGAAAGCTTGTATTCATAAATTATCATTTTTATAAATATACTATGATTCTGTATATTATATATATATATATATATACATGTACCTTATTATATATATATATATATATATATATACATACATATGTATATATATAATATATATTTATATATTCATATGAGTTAAAAGTCGGATATCTTACTATGGGTGGAAACGTTTTAATAAAAGTTTTTTGCAAATATAAAAATCGCGCTGCGATTGTTTATTTTTAAAAAAAATATATAAAAATGCACATTTGGGTGGGGGCAAAATTGCACCCCCGTACCCGTGCTCAGTATGGTCATGCGATACCTGCTACGCAGCGTACCCACGATAGTATCATTCACAAGGTACCTGCGTTAGCAGGGTACCCACGGCAGGTGTCACTTCGGTGACAGCCGACGGCTACGGCAATTCGGCTTTGTTAAAGAAAATTTGTTATTCGATTTTGATTGTTATGAGATATGATTCTAAATTAATATTCAATTTTTATAAAATGCAAAAATAAATATTATATATTATATATGTATGTATGTGGGATATCATTTCCATGGATTTCATTGTAGGATTACCTATGACTGTTCGTCGTCATGATGCTATCATGGTCACCATTGATTGGTTGACTAAGGTGGCACATTTTTCACCTATCAGGTCTTCCTACACGGCAGCTTCTATAGCTAATATCTTCATGCGAGACATTGTGAGATTACATGGTATTCCTAGAAAGATCATTTCTGACAGGGATCCTGTATTCACATCTACATTCTGGACATCGTTGCAGCATGAGCTTGGAGTGCAGTTAAATTTCAGTTCGGCATATCATCCAAAGACTGATGGTCAAACAGAGAGGGTGAATCAGGTTTTGGAGGATATGTTACGGATGTATGTGATGGATAGGCAGACATATTTGGAGGACTATCTCTATCTAGTGGAGTTCGCTTATAACAATGGGTATCATAGTTCTATTGGCATGGCACCTTTTCAGGCATTATATGGTCATCCTTGTCGTACACCCTTGAGTTGGGACAACCTTGAGGATCACATTCTATTGGGTCCTGAGATGCTTCGTGATATGGAGCAACAGGTAGTGCGTATCCGTGAGCATTTGACTACGGCACAGGATAGACAGAAGAAGTATGCTGATGCTCATAGGACTGATAAGCAGTTTGCAGTGGGAGATAAGGTTTTCTTGAGAGTGCGACCGCGAAAGAGTCTGATCCGTTACGGGAAGGGTTCTAAGCTAGCACCTCATTTTGTGGGACCATTTGAGATTTTGGAGAGGATTAGCCTGGTTGCTTACCGCCTTGCTCTACCGCCCAACCTAGCTCGCATTCATGATGTTTTCCATGTTTCAGTGCTTAGACAGTATATTCCTGATATTGTGCATGTCCTTGATTGGAATGCGTTGCAGGTAGAGGACGGGCAGCTGGCTTTGGAGCCGGTTCGTATTCTGGAGCAGTGAGAGATGACCCTCAGGGGTCGAACCATCGAGCAGGTAAGGGTCTAATGGGACCCTACTGATGATTCTTTAGCTACTTGGGAGGATGCAGCTAGATTGAGGGAGTTATATCCCTACTTTTTTGTAGGCTTCCAGGAGTAACCCTAATCCAAGGGGGGGTGGATGTAGTGCCTACCCTCGTTCACATCTTTTCTAGACTCATTGTTGCTATTATTATCAGACTCTGATGGACTAGTATTATGTTGATGGATTAGTGGTATTGTTTTGAGACTATCAGACATTATGTATGGATTGATGAGATCATTTAGACTTTACATTTCATGTATGTATGATGATCATTATATTGTTTTCAGTTATTGTTGATGATTAGTTAGATGGTTTATTATTTCATGTGTTTTATTATGGATACTTACCCCATACTTGCATGTGTATGGTGTGTGTGTTTTCTTATTGTATGGCGTTTCTGATGTGGTTAAGGAAGGGAGTCATAGTCACCTGCTTAGTCAGGATCTACATGATGCACCACTTCCTGCCATTGCATGTTTAGTTTAGCATTATATATATATGGTATGTACATGCATGGTTTTTTTGCAGGTTGCAAGTACCGGGTATCGACTTCCCTGAATTGCCAGAATGAGTGTACCCTATTATACTATCTCAATGATAAGAGAAGGGATATAAATTCTCAAGTCCAAATCCCAAACCCTAAAACCATTCGTCCTAGTGAGTTAGAACAAGTATCAGAGTTGAGCACCCACTGAATGTGTCGGATGACATATTTTGTGATTTTTAATCCTTTAGACTGATTTTGTATGAATTGTCCTATGATGGGTTTTCATATTTTATCATGAAGGTCTATGGTGAATTTTCTATTAATTAAGTCTTAACAAATAGATTTAATTAATAAATTAATTATTTGAGAAGATTAAATATCATAATTTTTGATATTTTGATTTATAAATTAATTCAAGGAGAATTAATTGAGAGAAAAGAATTAAATAAAAAGAAAATTAGAAAATTAAAATAAATAATAATTATAAAATACTAATAAATTAATAAACTAATAATAATAATAAAAGTTATAAAAATTAAAATAAAAGTTATTAAATTAAAATGGGAGTTATAAATATTTAAATGGAAATTAATTAAAAAGTAATTGGAGTCATAAGCTTGCTTGGGAATTAACGTATTTCTCCATTTTTCATGTGTCAACAACACGGGGGTTAGTGCATCAATTGAGCACATGGTGTCTACAACCCTAGGGCTTATCAAAAAGCTTGGAAAAAAGGCCCATGCTTAGTTGGTGACACCTTCCAGCTAGTTCTAGAAGCATTCTAGAGGTTTCCTGAGAGCTCTTTATATTCAGGCATTCCTTAGAAGCTTGGACATAGCGCGGATAGCGTGGAGAACAATTGGAGCATTGGAGGACTTGAGAATTCTATAGAAGGGAGCTTGTTTTGCGGGAGAGCGATATAGCATCAAAATCCGAGTAGATTCTTGAGATTTCACTTATGCTATTTCCGCATCTTGCTTTCCCCTGTCTTCTTCGTGTTTTCCATATGTCTTCATTATGCATTTTCAATTTGGGCAATTAAAATTTATTTGAGGATTCTATATGCTTAGATCTGAAAATGACATGGGCTAGGGTTGCAATTCATGGACAAACCCATTAGAATTAGTTATCAGAAAATTTTGAAAAAAACAAGTTTCTTAGAGAGATTCTGAAAATGAAAGCTTGTATTCATAAATTATCATTTTTATAAATATACTGTGATTCTGTATATTATATATATATATATATATATATATATATATATATATATATATATATACACATATACCTTATTATATATATATATATATACATACCTATGTATATATATAATATATATTTATATATTCATATGAGTTAAAAGTCGGATATCTTACTGTGGGCGGAAACGTTTTAATAAACATTTTTCGCAAATATAAAAATCGCACTGTGATTGTTTGTTTTAAAAAAATATATATTAAAATGCACATTTGGGTGGGGGCAGAATTGCACCCCCATACCCGTGCTCAATATGGTTGCACGGTACCTGCTACGCAGCGTACCCGCGACAGTATCATTCGCAGGGTACCCGCGGCAGGTGTCACTTCGGTGATAGCTGACGGCTATGGCAATTCGGCTTTGTTAAAGAAAATTTGTTATTCGATTTTGATTGTTATGAGATATGATTCGAAATTAATATTCAATTTTTATAAAATGGGAAAATAAATATTATATATTATATATGTATGTATGTATATATTTAAATATAAATATATATATATGTATATATGTAATATATAAATATGTTATTAAAAGATTTAAAATTGTTGTTAAAAGATTTAAGAATTCATCTTTATAATGATGAATAGTTTTGTAATTTTATAGTTTTAACTATTAAGATTTAATTAATAGTTTAAGATTATAAAATATATAAAGTATATGAAAATTAAAGTTGGTGGAAACATTTTTTAAATATTATAATTGGAAACTGAAGTTTAGAGGGAACTTTTAATCCAACCAAAAATAGTACATGGGAAAAACATACAAAATGTTCCTTTAAATTCTTTCTCTAAACTTGGAAACATAAACTGAAATTTGGCATTTGAATTTAAATTTGAACACTTAGCAAAACCAAAACATGTGTTTACATTGTGTATTCCTTATGCTAATGTTTTGGGATTTTGGGTTGACTAGTGTTGACCGGTATAGGACATCTACCAAAGGCTTGGGGGTTATGTGATTGTGATGTCATGATGATGTTTTATTTCTCGATCTTTATAAACCCAACCATGATTATGTGATGGAATGCTCTATGAATTGGTTGTGATTACTGATTGTTAAAGTTGAGAATCTTATGTTTGAGACCCTTGACTTAACCATTATTTTTGGTCATCGATCAGTTATCCCTGGATATATTCTAGTCGCCATGATGGGACTAATAAGTGGATTTGTTCTTGATGATGTCATGTTGTGACATGTATGACTCAACCATTTTGGAGTCTTCAATCAGTATGTTTTTGAGATATTCTTGGTTGCTTGTTGAGAACCAATGGATATGGTGATCTATGTTGAGATATATTTTGGTTATTAAGAACCAATGGATACTTTGATTATCAGTGATACTTCAGTTTCCAATAGAGAGTTGTTGTAGTCATGATTTTCTATGGATATTGCTCATGGAGATTTGATGCTTTTATGCATATTTGATGATTTTATCATGGATATTTGATGATTTTTATTGTGGATATTTGATGATTTTATGGACTTTCTTTATGATTATGATACCATGAGCATTAGGGTAGGATATCTGCATGTACTGTCGGGGAGTGGCTTGCAATGGGGGCCGGGGCCCTAAGAGGCTGCCAGGGTAACTCATTGTAAGTTGGATTAATAAGTGATAACATTCACACTTAATACTAACTGAATGAACCTAAAAAGATAAGAGTTTTGGTTCTCGCCCATGCCTTGAGTGCTTGTATAGGCTAGGATGGGAGTAGAGAGAACGCATGGTTGTGACCTTGCATTCCATAGTATGCCTTGTTATCGTTGCTGAACTCTTTTAGGGTTAGTTTTATGTTGTTGGTTAGTAGCATTCTTTTGAGATGATCAGATATTGTGCAATGGATTCAGTTGATATGTGATGAGATTACTTAGACTCTACTTTTCATGTATGTATGATGATTATTTTCAGTGTTTGCAGTTATTAATGATGATTAGTAAGATGGTTTATGTGTTTTCTTATGGATACTTACCCCATACTTGCATGTGTATAGTGTGTGTGTTTGCTTTTGTATGGCGTGTCTGATGTGGTTAAGGAAGGGAGTCGTAGTCACCTGCTAGTCGAGATCTACACAATGCACCACTTCCTGCCATTTCTTGTTTAGCTTAGTATATATTGTGCTTGTACATGCGTGGTTTTTATGCAGGTTGCAGGTACCAGGTATCGACCTCCCTGAATTGCCAGGATGAGCGTACCCTATCACACTATCTCAATGATAAGAGAGGGGAGATAAATTCTCAAGTCCAAATCCCAACCCTTTTAAGCCATTTGTTCTAATTGGAAAATTAGGACAAGTATCCGAGTTGAGTACCCTCCGAATATGTCGGATGACATAATTCGAGATTTAAACCCTTGGTTTGATTTTGTATGTGTTTTCATATTTTTACCTTGAGAGTCTTTAATGTATTTTCTATTAATTAAGCCTAATTAAAAGATTTAATTAATGGTTTAATTTAATGAAAAATTAATATGGTATTTTAATATTTATTTTATTTAATTAATTGGGAAATTAATTAAATAAAATAATTAAATTTGAAAATAAAAGTTAAAAGTTTAAATTTGGAATGTGACAATATTTATTTTAATAATAATATATTTGGAGTTCATTTTTAAATAAATGACTAAATAATATTATTATTAAAGCTAATAAATATTTTAGCAATAAAGTTATGGAAAAAGAAATTTAAAAGTGAAAAATATATTTTTAATTATTAAAAGATTCTAGATTTCATGTGATTAAAATATAAATATATTAAGATTGCAAAGTGGAATTATTAAAGTTAGTGCATGAGATTTAATAAATTAATAAATTAAATTGAGAAGAGTAAATTAATTATTATATTAATTAATGTGTATTATTTTATTATTTGCTCACATAGGAGTTGGCAAATTCTCGAAAGTTGTCATGTAGACAACACTGGAGTTTGCACTCTAAGAATACACAAGTTGTCTACACTTAAGAGTTAGCATTTTTATTTGAGCACATGATGTCTACAACCTTAGGACTTATCTAGAAGGTTGGAGAAGATTCATGCTTGGTTGTCATGCTTATCTTCTAGTTGTCTCTAGAGACACTCTAGATGCATCTTAGAAGCCTTTAAATTGAGGCTCTCCTAGTGTGTTTGGACAAGCTAAAGTAGAAGCTGAATGGAAGCTACAAGCTACAAGCTTAATGGAAACTACAAGCTTCAAGCTAAAATGGAAGCTTCAAAGCTTACATGCATTGGAGAAGATTCATATACTCGTATATTTTTTATTTGCTTCTATGCTCCTTCTAGCATTTTTAGTCACTTGGAGATTCTCGGTTGGCTTGGATCTTGGGGGAATCGCGGATGATGGAGAAGGAAGAGATTTTCTATGGACTTCTAAGGCATGGCGGATTAGCATCAGTGTCCAGGTGCACTCGTGATATTCGCATATTCTCTTTGCACCATTTCTCTTCCTGTTTTCATGTGTCTGATTATATTCCATGAATGAATTTGAAATTTGGAATTGAAATCTAGATATGTTATTGGTTGAGTAGAAAAAATTAGAAAACCCTAGGAGACATTAGATCTAAACAGGTTTGGGTTCGAATTAGAATTAAATTGAGAAAGTGATTTCAAATTTATAGTTAAACCCATTAGATGGATTAATGGATATGTTTAGAAAATAATTATTTCAAAGGGAAAATACTTATTTAGAAAAGTCCTTTAAAACTAAGTATGCATTTTCTCTTGTAAATCTGCATATAAATAAATACATATATCTGTATTTTAAAATATAGTGATGGTATATATATATATATATATATATATATATATATACATACATACATATGCGTATATACATATATATACATATATGTATATATTTGTAATTAGAAACCTTATTATTAAATCTGAATCACATAAAATATTATACAAATTGTTTTAATTAAGTATAGGGGGGCGGGTTATACTTTTCCCCGTACCCCACCCTGCAAAAATGGTGACTGCGATCACATGTCGCAGGGTACCTGCGTGAGTAGAGTACCCACGACGGGTTGACGTCGAAGGTACATCGCGACAGAAGTCACATTGTGACAGTCGCTTTAGCGACAATGACGTATTTTATTAATTTTGATTACATTTTTAAAAAAAATGTTTATATGATTTGTGAAATCGTTTTTAATTATTTCGATTATCACATATAAGTTATTATTAGATATTAATACATTTCAAATATGGAATATTATATATATATATATTAATAATTATTATTATTAGTTACTAGTTTTATGATTATTAATAAACTATTAATTAGTTATTAATGACTGATATTAATAAGATATTATTATTATGAATAATTCAATTAAGTGATTAATTGAATTATTACTATAATTTGGCTTGGCGAATTATAGGTTCCATTATTTGATTTAATCAATTATGAATTAATAAAGGGGTTGATACCTTAAGTTGGAAAATTACATATAGATGTTAACAACTAATGATAAGTATGGTTTATAAATTTAATAATAATTTGTTAATTATTATTAAATTAAAAAAAGATATTGATTTGTTAGAGAATGGAGGATTTCTTTTTAATATATATTAAATAACATTTAATTTAGAGATGGTAATTTTACAGTACGAGATGATTTTAAATTAAGTGACTCAAATTTTATTGATATTGGACAATGGGTCAATGATACGTTTTGACCTTGTTATAACATAGCTATGATTTGAATTATTATATTATAAATTATTGATATGCTTTAAAGGTTAGCTAATGGGATTTATAGAATATAGTTGTGATAAGTTTATTTATTAATGTTTTTTGGGACTAACAAACTATTAATAAATAATGGTGTAAATAGTTCGATTAGATTTAATCTAGTGTAGATTATTTATTGATTAAAGTTTTGTAAGGATATTAGTTTTTGGATTTGAAGTATAATTGATTTTTAATCAATTGATAATCATTGAGTTGATATTATAACTATGATATTAATAATTAAGTTGTGCAATAGAGTCTTATTTGAAATAATTATTGATAATACAAATTTGTTAAGGGAATGTTAGTTTTCCTTGAAAGAATGACGTATGTGGTCATTAGATATTTCCTATAACATGCTATTAAATAATAACAAGCCATTATTGAACTATTAATATGAGTATTAGAGATTTGAATTATAGATGACTTTTAACGCATAAATTATAGTTAGTTATCAATCAACTAAGATTAATTGGAACGTTGCCTTGGACATGTAATTATTAATTAAATTAATTAGAGTTAATTGGATTTTAATTAATAATTAAGTTATGTAATAGAGATTTATTTGATATAATTATTTTAACGAGATTGTAGATTATCTATATCGAAGTTGATAAGTTTTATGATTTGAATTATGACCTTAGATATTATATGGTTGTCAACGATGATAATGATTAAATTAAAAGACTCAAACTTTAGTAATACTTAATTAAGTTTCTAATTGAGAACTATTAGAATTTTGAAAGGTCATGGATTGTGCACTTATGAGAATTGATTGGTTAAATTGATCATTTTAATACAGTTATAATCTTCTTATTTAAAGATTGATAATTGGTTCTTTTATGAATGAAAAATGATCTTTTGACTATGTTGAAATGTAGAAGTAACATTAAGGAAGATTTAATCAATTAGAATATGGATCATGGTTAAAATAGAGAAAAATTTAATTAAGGTCAATGATGATCAGTTTAGTGAATATTTATCCTTAAGTTATTCTTAGAATGTAATTCTTAATAATGGAAGAATAATGCTACCGGGGAAAATGGGTTGACTTGTAGGTCAAAAGATGAAACTTAAGACACTTGAAAGTATACTTGCAAATAGAAAACTGGAAACTTTTACACTTAACTCATCCATGAGATATTAGTAAACCAAAACATGTGTCTGCATCGTGTATTCTCTATGTTTCTTGTTTTGGGTTTTGGGTTAACTAGTGATGACTAGTCTTAGGTTGTTACCAGAGGCTCGGGGGTTATAAGATGTGATGGCATGTTGATCTTATTTGGTCTCGATCTTTATAAGCCCAACCATGGTAATGTGATCGTATGCTCTATGAAATGTTTGTATTTGTTCATCAGTCTTCATGTGTGAAGTTGAGATGTATGTGTATGAGATACTTGAGTTAATCATTTTTGAGTCATCGATCAGTTATCCTTGGATTATTTTCTAGTCACCATGATGGGACTGAAATGTGGATTTATTCTTGATGATGTCATGTTGTGACATGTTTGACTCAACCATTTTGGAGTCTTCGATCAGTATGATTTTGAGATATTCTTGGTTGTTTGTTGAGAACCAATGGACGTGATGATTTATTTTGGTTATTGAGAACCAATGGATACTTATGATTATCATTGATGCCTTCAGTTGCCAATAGAGAACTGTTGTGGTCATGATTTTCTATGGATTCTTTTCGGATGCTCATGGAGATTTGATGATTCTTATCTTGGTGATTTGATGATTCTTATTATAGATATTTGATGCTTGTATCAAGGATATTTGATGATTCTTTTTATGGATTATCTTTTGGATTTTCTTTACAGTCGCTTGTATAGGACTGTGGTGATTTTATGATTCCATGAGCATTAGGGTAGGTAATCTACTTGTAGTGTCAGAAAGTGGCTTGCAATGGGGGTCGGGGCCCTAAGTGGCTGCTAGGGTAACTCATTGTAAGTTTGGTTAATAAGTGATAACATTTACACACTAAATGGGGATTAAATGAACCTAAAAAGATAAGAGTTTTGGTTCTCGCCCATGCCTTGAGCGCTTGTATAGGCTAAGATGGGAGTAGTGAGAACGCATGGTTGTGACCTTGCATTCCATAGTATGCCTCGTCAGTATGAGAGGATACTAGTGGCTGCATGAGATCTGTATGGACCCGTGGAGTTTAGCTAACTGCCAGGGTAACTTGTATGAGATAAATGTGATGACACTTTCTCGCTTGCATAGTAGGTTTCCTACATGTCATTGTTGTGCCTCTGGGAATTAGATGTCAGATTTTGTGTGATGAAACCTTTGAGTAGTATATTTTTTAGGATTCCTGGACTATAGAGATTTGTGTTATGTGTTATGGATAGCCTGTTTGGGACTTGAGATTATCTCCTTAGCACGGTGGGAGTGGACCACTTAGGTACCACGCGGTCGGGTGGTAGTGTTTTATCACTCATATCATTTGAGATCCGTTTGAGACACCGTGGCTGGAGTATTCTTGGTTGGTATTTATCTTCATTATGTTCTTGGATCATTATGATTGATGATATACCTTATGATGGATGTATTTATTGGTATGTTTCTTACATTGATGATTTGCATATGTTAGTTGATGATATATTATGCTTTACTTTGCATGTTAGTAGGATGTTTTTAGGAGTGACATTCCTACTATGTTAATAGCCGATGATCTCTTCGGTGCTTTGGAATGTTATGCACGGAGGGATGGCTAGGATCCATGATGGTCTAATGATGCTATTTACGGTTGGGAGGAACCGTGCACTTAGTTATTTATGTTTGTGGTATATGGTTATCTTTTATGATGGATGTCTATATCTTTATGATGATGATGTATCATGTATGGTTTATGGTTTCATTATGTTATTGCATCATGGATTAATATTGGATGATGTTGTACTTTATTTGTATGGATGTTTATTCTTTTAAGCTTTTCATACCATATGTCATGAATAGTGGATGATTGAGAAATCTAAAATGTACACTTGTATATGGTTTAAGAACATTGGATGTATCCTTGTTATTTCATTGTTAAGGATGTAATGTTAGATGAATAAGTTATGATTAGAAGTAATTCAATGTTAAGGAATCTTTAAAGAATGTAATCTATTATGTTATGTTTACTTATAGTTGGATGCTACTATTGCTTCTGTAAGTGTTGTGTATGGTTTTACTTTCATGTTTTAAAAAAAAATTGTTTGGCAAACTTAGTGAAATTCTTTGGATCCCTTGGTGGGGCATTACATTTGGTATCAGAGCTCGAGTTTTAGCATTGGGAGCTCTAGGTATATTGGAATGCCATTAGTTGTTAACTAGTTGAATAAAATGAAAACTTTGAACTATCATGTGTATCTCTTTCAAAACTGAAAACTTGAAACTAGGTGAACTGAATCCAAACTTAAAACTATTACTTGCATACTTCAACACTTAGCTTTCATACCTAAAATTCTACTTAAACCTAAATGAGGGCAAAACTGAAAATTGAAACTTATTCTAGTTGTAAAACATGTATCATTCTATCTATGTTTTAAGGTAGTATGCCTTTGATTTTTTTGTGTGCATTAAGTTGCTCTTGTTTAGAATGTATTAGGGGATCTATTTCAGTAGTTGTTAAAGGAATGATGTTGGATTGATATGGTTTTTGGTTTACCATTAAACCAGAATCATATTGCTCTAAGGGTGTTGTAATATCTTCAGTGGAATCATGTCTCCCTATAGAGGAAAGGGTTCAATGGGACTCACATAGTGAGTATCTTGAGTTGTCATTCTTGTAGGCTTCCAGGAGTAAGCCTAATCTCGGGGGGGTGGATGTAGTGCCTGCCCCTAGTTCACATTTTGTTATCGTTGCTGAACTCTTTTAGGGTTAGTTTTATGTTTTTGGTTAGTAGCATTCTTTTGAGATGATCAGATATTGTGCAATGGATTCAGTTGATATGTGATGAGATTACTTAGACTCTACATTTCATGTATGTATGATGATTATTTTCAGTGTTTGCAGTTATTAATGATGATTAGTAAGATGGTTTATTATCGTATGTGTTTTCTTATGGATACTTACTCCATACTTGCATGTGTATGGTGTGCGTGTTTGCTTTGCGTGTTTGCTTTTGTATGGCGTGTCTGATGTGGTTAAGGAAGGGAGTCGTAGTCACCTGCTAGTCGGGATCTATACGATGCACCACTTCCTACCATTGCCTGTTTAGCTTAGTATCTATTGTGCTTGTACATGCATGGTTTTTATGTAGGTTGCAAGTACCGAGTATGGACTTTCCTGAATTGCCAGGATGAGCGTACCCTATCACACTATCTCAATGATAAGAGAGGGGAGATAAATTCTCAAGTCCAAATCCCAACCCTTTTTATCCATTTGTTCTAATTGGAAAATTAGGACAAGTATCCAAGTTGAGTACCCTCCGAATATGTCAGATGACATAATTCGAGATTTAAACCCTTGGTTTGATTTTGTATGTATTTTGGCTATGATGGGTTTTCATATTTTTACCTTGAGAGTCTTTGATGTATTTTCTATTAATTAAGCCTAATTAAAAGATTTAATTAATGGTTTAATTTAATGAAAAATTAATATGGTATTTTAATATTTATTTTATTTAATTAATTAGAAAATTAATTAAATAAAATAATTAAATTTGAAAATAAAAGTTAAAAGTTTAAATTTGGAATGTGACAATATTTATTTTAATAATAATATATTTGGAGTTCATTTTTAAATAAATGACTAAATAATATTATTATTAAAGCTAATAAATATTTTAGCAATAAAGTTATGGAAAAAGAAATTTAAAAGTGAAAAATATATTTTTAATTATTAAAAGATTCTAGACTTCATGTGATTAAAATATAAATATATTAAGATTGCAAAGTGGAATTATTAAAGTTAGTGCATGAGATTTAATAAATTAATAAATTAAATTGAGAAGAGTAAATTAATTATTATATTAATTAATGTGTATTATTTTATTATTTGCTCACATAGGAGTTGGCAAATTCTCGAAAGTTGTCATGTAGACAACACTGGAGTTTGCACTCTAAGAATGCACAAGTTGTCTACACTTAAGAGTTAGCATTTTTATTTGAGCACATGGTGTCTACAACCTTAGGACTTATCTAGAAGGTTGGAGAAGACTCATGCTTGGTTGTCATACTTATCTTCTAGTTGTCTCTAGAGACACTCTAGATGCATCTTAGAAGCCTTTAAATTGAGGCTCTCCTAGTGTGTTTGGACAAGCTGAAGTAGAAGTTGAATGGAAGCTACAAGCTACAAGCTTAATGGAAACTACAAGCTTCAAGCTAAAATGGAAGCTTCAAAGCTTACATGCATTGGAGAAGATTCATATACTCATATATTTTCTATTTGCTTCTATGCTCCTTCTAGCATTTTTAGTCACTTGGAGATTCTCGGTTGGCTTGGATCTTGGAGGAATCACAGATGATGGAGAAGGAAGGGATTTTCTATGGACTTTTGAGGCATGGCGGATTAGCATCAGTATCCAGGTGCACTCGTGATATTCGAATATTCTCTTTGCACCATTTCTCTTCCTGTCTTCATGTGTCTGATTATATTCCATGAATGAATTTGAAATTTGGAATTGAAATCTAGATATGTTATTGGTTGAGTAGAAAACATTAGAAAACCCTAGGAGACATTAGATCTAAATGGGTTTGGGTTCAAATTAGAATTAAATTGAGAAAGTGATTTCAAATTTATAGTTAAACCCATTAGATGGATTAATGGATATGTTTAGAAAACAATTATTTCAAAGGGAAAATACTTATTTAGAAAAGTCCTTTAAATCTAAGTATGCATTTTCTCTTGTAAATCTGCATATAAATAAGTACATATATCTGTATTTTAAAATATAGTGATGGTTGATAACAAATTTTGTATATATATATATATATATATACATACATATACATACATATACGTATATACATATATATACATATATACATATATGTATATATTTGTAATGAGAAACCTTATTATTAAATCCGAATCTCATAAAAATATTATACAAATTGTTTTTATTAAGTATAGGGGGGCGGGTTATACTTTTCCCCATACCCCACCCTGCAAAAATGGTGGCTGCGATCACATGTCGCAGGGTACCTGCTACGCAGTGTACCCGCGATGTAGTACTGCCTTGATGCAGTGGTCACAGGGCACCTACGTGAGCAGAGTACTCGCGACGGGTTGACATCGAAGGTACATCGCGACGGAAGTTACATTGTGACAGTCGCTTTAGCGACAATGACGTATTTTATTAATTTTGATTATGTTTTTAAAAAAAAATGTTTATATGATTTGTGAAATCGTTTTTAATTATTTCGATTATCACATATAAGTTATTATTAGATATTAATACATTTCAAATATGGAATATTATATATATTAATAATTATTATTATTAGTTACTAGTTTTATGATTATTAATAAGCTGTTAATTAGTTATTAATGACTGATATTAATAAGATATTATTATTATGAATAATTCAATTAAGTGATTAATTGAATTATTACTATAATTTGGCTTGGCGAATTATAGGTTCCATTATTTGATTTAATCAATTATGAATTAATAAAGGGGTTGATACCTTAAGTTGGAAAATTACATATAGATGTTAACAACTAATGATAAGTATGGTTTATAAATTTAATAATAATTTTTTAATTATTATTAAATTAAAAAGAGATATTGATTTTTTAGAGAATGGAGGATTTCTTTTTAATATATATTAAATAACATTTAATTTAGAGATGGTAATTTTACAGTACGAGATGATTTTAAATTAAGTGACTCAAATTTTATTGATATTGGACAATGGGTCAATGATACGTTTTGACCTTGTTATAACATAGCTATGATTTGAATTATTATATTATAAATTATTGATATGCTTTAAAGGTTAGCTAATGGGATTTATAGAATATAGTTGTGATAAGTTTATTTATTAATGTTTGTTGGGACTAACAAACTATTAATAAATAATGGTGTAAATAGTTCGATTAGATTTAATCTAGTGTAGATTATTTATTGATTAAAGTTTTGTAAGGATATTAGTTTTCGGATTTCAAGTATAATTGATTTTTAATCAATTGATAATCATTGAGTTGATATTATAACTATGATATTAATAATTAAGTTGTGCAATAGAGTCTTATTTGAAATAATTATTGATAATACAAATTTGTTAAGGGAATGTTAGTTTTCCTTGAAAGAATGACGTATGTGGTCATTAGATATTTCCTATAACGTGCTATTAAATAATAACAAGCCATTATTGAACTATTAATATGAGTATTAGAGATTTGAATTATAGATGACTTTTAACACATAAATTATAGTTAGTTATCAGTCAACTAAGATTAATTGGAATGTTGCCTTGGACATGTAATTATTAATTAAATTAATTAGAGTTAATTGGATTTTAATTAATAATTAAGTTATGTAATAGAGATTTATTTGATATAATTATTTTAACGAGATTGTAGATTATCTATATCGAAGTTGATAAGTTTTATGATTTGAATTATGACCTTAGATATTATATGGTTGTCAACGATGATAATGATTAAATTAAAAGACTCAAACTTTAGTAATACTTAATTAAGTTTCTAATTGAGAACTATTAGAATTTTGAAAGGTCATGGATTGTGCACTTATGAGAATTGATTGGTTAAATTGATCATTTTAATAAAGTTATAATCTTTTTATTTAAAGATTGATAATTGGTTCTTTTATGAATGAAAAATGATCCTTTGACTCTGTTGAAATGTAGAAGTAACATTAAGGAAGAGTTAATCAATTAGAATATGGATCATGGTTAAAATAGAGAACAATTTAATTAAGGTCAATGATGATTAGTTTAATGAATATTTATCCTTAAGTTATTCTTAGAATGTAATTCTTAATAATGGAAGGATAATGCTACTGGGGAAAACGGGTTGACTTGTAGGTCAAAAGATGAAACTTAAGACACTTGAAAGTATACTTGCAAACAGAAAACTGGAAACCTCTACACTTAACTCATCCATGAGATATTAGTAAACCAAAACATGTGTCTGCATCGTGTATTCTCTATGTTTCTTATTTTGGGTTTTGGGTTAACTAGTGATGACCAGTCTTAGGTTGTTACTAGAGGCTCGAGGGTTAGGAGATGTGATGGCATGTTGATCTTATTTGGTCTCGATCTTTATAAGCCCAACCATGGTAATGTGATCGTATGCTCTATGAAATGTTTGTATTTGTTCATCAGTCTTCATGTGTGAAGCTGAGATGTATGTGTATGAGATACTTGAGCTAATCATTTTTGAGTCATCGATCAGTTATCCTTGGATTATTTTCTAGTCACCATGATGGGACTAAAATGTGGATTTATTCTTGATGATGTCATGTTGTGACATGTTTGACTCAACCATTTTGGAGTCTTCGATCAGTATGATTTTGAGATATTATTGGTTGCTTGTTGAGAACCAATGGATGTGATGATTTATTTTGGTTATTGAGAACCAATGGATACTTATGATTATCAGTGATGCCTTCAGTTGCCAATAGAGAACTATTGTGGTCATGATTTTCTATGGATTTTTTTCGGATGCTCATGGAGATTTGATGAATCTTATCTTGGTGATTTGATGATTCTTATTATGGATATTTGATGCTTGTATCAAGGATATTTGATGATTCTTTTTATGGATTATCTTTTGGATTTTCTTTACAGTCGCTTGTATAGGACTGTGGTGATTTTATGATTCCATGAGCATTAGGGTAGGTAATCTACTTGTAGTGTCGAAAAGTGTCTTGCAATGGGGGTCGGGGCCCTAAGTGGCTGCTAGGGTAACTCATTGTAAGTTTGGTTAATCAGTGATAACATTTACACACTAAATGGGGATTAAACGAACCTAAAAAGATAAGAGTTTTGGTTCTCGCCCATGCCTTGAGCGCTTGTACAGGCTAGGATGGGAGTAGTGAGAACGCATGGTTGTGACCTTGCATTCCATAGTATGCCTTGTCAGTATGAGAGGATACTAGTGGCCGCATGAGATCTGTATGGACCCGTGGAGTTTAGCTAACTACCAGGGTAACTTGTACGAGATAAATGTGATGACACTTTCCCGCTTGCAGAGTAGGTTTCCTACATGTCATTGTTGTGCCTCTGGGAATTAGATGTCAGATTTTGTGTGATGAAACCTTTGAGTAGTATATTTTTTAGGATTCCTGGACTATAGAGATTTATGTTATGTGTTATGGATAGCCTATTTGGGACTTGAGATTATCTCCTTAGCACGGTGGGAGTGGACCACTTAGGTACCACGCAATCGGGTGGTAGTGTTTTATCACTCTTATCATTTGAGATCCGTCTGAGACACCGTGGCTAGAGTATTCTTGGTTGGTATTTATCTTCATTATGTTCTTAGATCATTATGATTGATGATATACCTTATGATGGATGTATTTATTGGTATGTTTCTTACATTGATGATTTGCATATGTTAGTTGATGATATATTATGCTTTACTTTGCATGTTAGTAAGATGTTTTTAGGAGCGACATTCCTACTATGTTAATAGTCAATGATCTCTTCGGTGCTTTGGAATGTTATGCAGGGAGGGATGGCTGGGATCCATGATGGTCTAATGATGCTATTTACGGTTGGGAGGAGCCGTGCACTTAGTTATTTATGTTTGTGGTATATGGTTATCTTTTATGATGGATGTCTATATCTTTATGATGATGATGTATGATGTATGGTTTATGGTTTCATTATGTTATTGCATCATGGATTAATATTGGATGATGTTGTACTTTATTTGTACGGATGTTTATTCTTTTAAGCTTTTCATACCATATGTCATGAATAGTGGATGATTGAGAAATCTAAAATGTACACTTGTATATGGTTTAAGAACATTGGATGTATCCTTGTTATTTCATTGTTAAGGATGTAATGTTAGATGAATAAGTTATGATTAGAAGTAATTCAACGTTAAGGGATCTTTAAAGAATGTAATCTATTATGTTATGTTTACTTATAGTTGGATGCTACTATTTCTTTTGTAAGTGTTGTGTATGGTTTTACTTTCATGTTTTAAAAAAAAAATCTTTGGCAAACTTAGTGAAATTATTTGGATCCCTTGGCGGGGCATTACACCTGATGAGCCACCCCCTAAGAGGTAAAAAATAATAAAAGAGAAAGATCCTCACATTGAGGAGTATTCACCTTCCCAAATCCATTTGTAGATTGGAGAGGAGCAACTCATTGGGGAGTAAGTTGAATAGTTGGGGTCCCAAGGGGGAGTATTTATTACACAAGTAGAGCTGGATGAGGGAAACCCTCAAGAGCCTCCCATGCAAAGCCTCGATTTGACAGTGGAAGATTATAAAGGAAAGATATTGGACCCTGTAATAGAACAAGCCAGCCATGAATTCTTGTCAAATGACAATTTTGTTAAGTCAAGAGCTTTTTACCAATTTGCATGGAGATCAAATAGGTAGATAAGAGGAAAGGTGCAATAATTTGAAGACTAAGCACCCAAAAATAGAGGAGGCAGCCATACAAAGCCAAATAAAAGATGAAATGATGCAAGAACTCCAAAACCTAACCCCTGAGGAAGGGAGACAACTAGTGAAAGCATCAAGTGTTTTGTTGCTACTCAATTGGGATATAGAAAATTCTTTAGTTTTCAATTTTGTTTCTAATAAATTAGACTTACATGATGAAAATAAGAAAGAAATAAAAGGCACTACCTTTAGTGAAGACCAAGCTTCCTTAGTTATTTGGTCATTAAGGAAAGAATCCAGGACTATTTCATCACAGCTAGATGACATTGGCTTAATGGGGAATATCATTGTAAAGAGAGTGGTAGATACTACCCATGTGGAGGTTGCACATTTGAATCTTGGAACATCTCATTTAGCTTTGGCCACTATAGAATGACATGAGCAAGAAAGGTTGGAACTACAAGCTAAATATGAGAGAGTTTTGGAGGCTTACAATAAAGAATTTTAGAATAGAATTGAACTTGAAAACAAAGTGATGGTACAATCTTCCATGCCAAGGTTTACATACCCTCACCCACCAGTGAAGCCTTTTAAATCCACTCTTCTTATTGAAATGGTAGATACTCCACAAAGGCCACAATACTATACGGTTGAAGATTTTGAAGAAGAGAAGAGCAAACTATGGGCACTATATGTAGAGTTAAATGTGCAATATGAAGATAAATTAAGGAAAGCTCTTATGTATCTGGTTGATAAAATTGAATGGCCATTATTCTATGATCAATTAGCAAGGGTAATAAACATATGGGAGGAAATAAAAGAAAGTCTCTTTGAAACCCATTGTTAATAAGTGGAATAAGAGGAGGAAAAAGGCTACATTGTTATGTTATTCTGTTATAGAATTTTCTCATGACTACGTTGAAAAAACTTTTGATATTACTAATGACCTCTCAAATTTTTATGACAAAATATTTGGGTTACAAAGAAATTTTTTTAGTTACTTGGATAAGTACAAAAGTGTTAAATTTGACTTATTCCCACATGCTCTGGATAGAAAGAATAAATTGAAAAGTAAAGATGACTGGGCCAAGGAATTAGATGACTTATTTTTGTTAAGAATGAATAAAGTCATAAATGAAAAAGGACATGCATGGTGAGCAACCACAACAGAAGAAATGGTGAAGGTCCAGTTATTCTTTGATTATTTAAAACAAGATTTTTTTAACATTAATAAAGAAGTTGAATATGTGATTAAGAAGAAAAATGATATCCTATAGTTTAACTGGTTAGATGACACACTTTTTGACAAATGGATGGTAGATATTGGTTCTAAAGAGTAGTAGGAAGAAGGTGAAAGTGATGGTGATGAGATGGATCAAGATGAAGTACAAATCATTGATGCACCTTCAGAAGATTAGAAGAAAGAGGAAGACAAAGACAAGCAACCAATTGTAGTTACAGGTGTAGAAGCCCAAAATGATGGCATGGTAGAGGAAGAAGTGGAACTAAAGGTGGTTTTATTAGTTCATGATGAAAATAGAAAAAATCCTCGAGTTGAGGTTGATTTGCAAGTACCAAAACAAGACACAACATTGGCCAGTCTAATAGGTACATATTCTGAAGAGTCGAGATAGCATAGGAGCGAATCATGGAATCAATAGCATTTGGAGGTGTAACAAAAATAGGACCTACCAAAGGAATACTATGATGTATAAGTTTTTTATTACACACAATTTTTTCTTTTTGATAGCAGAATGTAAATATCTTTTGTCTTAAGGGACAATTGTCATTTTCTCAATGCTTGAAGCTTGTTGCATCTCACAGTATATAAGTGAGATTCCAAGGCTAGAGAAAGGGTCTAAATAGTTATATCATTTTTAGCTTATGTTAAGTCTGCCTTTTAGGTCTGTTCGGTCCAATATCTTGATGTGAATACTTTATGATATATTTTCTCTGTAGGTTAATGAGAATGTATCAATTTGGCAGGATCTAAATGCTTGGTCTTGAGGTACTTTGAGTTTTATTCAATTGTATGCAAACTTTTCAAAAGAAATCAATGCAAAGATGAACTGTCACCACATTTTTTTGGCTGAATCTTATCTCCATTTGTGTTATTTGGTTGCCTTGAAACTACATCAGCAGGTTTTATTTAGTTAAATACAATTAAATCAGATTGTACATCAATTTGCTATTGCTTTTAATTCAAAAAATTAAGTAAATTATTTAGTGAAATTGATAGAGTTACCATGATAATAGAAGGGATTTCTATAAGAATAATTTTTAGTCAAAATTGTTGATAATATTGATTGTAATGCAATTAGTAAAATCTCTGAATTGAGTAGACTTTAGATCCAATAGATTAGGCACTAATCTAATTATTTTATTCTACAGAAGGAAAGATCATGAAGAACCATCAAACCTAATTTCAAAATCCATTTTATTTTACTGTTGAAGAGTATCAATGTTGGTGAATAGTCATTTACATCTAATCTCTGAGTTTTAGTTAGCTACTATTGCCAAAAATATTTATAAATCTAAAGAGAATTGTGACCAAATTTGCTTATAAGGAATGTATATTATTTTAAATTGTCATGGAATGAACAAGATCAATGAACAAGGTGAAGTTGTGAGGAATAAAGCTAGACTTGTATTCAACGGTTATTCATAAGAAGAAGGCATAGATTATGAGGATACATATGCACCTATATCTAGAATGGAAGTAGCAAGGATGTTCCTAGCTTATGCAACAAATAAGAAGTTCAAGGTTTATTAGATGGATGTTAAATCAACCTTTTTGAATGAAGAACTTGAAGAAGAGGTATATATTGAGTAGCCTGAAGGTTTTCCTTTATCAAAAGACAATGAAATGGTATGAAGATTAAAGAAATCTTGATATGATCTAAGGCAAGCATCGAGAACCTGGTATGTGAGGTTGGATAGTTACTTGGCAAAGCTTTGATTTTCTAAAGGTATGACTGACAGTAACTTGTATCTGAAAGAAGTTAAAAATGGTTTTTTGATTATTGTAATATTTATTGATGACATCATTTTTGGAGGTAATGATGAAGCTAGTGATAAATTTGTTGAAGAGATGAAGAATAAATTTGAAATGAGCATGATAGGACAAATGAAGTTTTTCTTAGGATTGTAGATTGTACAAAATAATGATGGTATTTTCATTTCACAAGCTAAGTACCTGAAAGATTTTTTGAAAAGGTTTGGTTTGGAAAGTTGTAAACCTATTGGTAAACCTATGATAACTAATCACAAGTTATCCAGCAAAGATGAGACACCTGTAGTAGAATAGAAGAAGTATAGATCAATAATTGGAGGTTTGTAGCATCTGACTCACACCAGACCAGATATAGAAAATGTAGTTGGGATTGTAGCTAGATTTCAAGGTGGTCCTAAGGAATTCCATTTTGTACCAGTAAATAGAATATTTAGATATCTAAAAGGGGTATCTGACTATGGAATTTGGTATGACAAATTGAGTGATTTCACTCTATGTGCATATATTGATTTGGATTGGGTAGGTAGTATGGATGACAAAAATAGCAGCAGTGGTGGAGCATTCTTTCTTGGAGGAAGATTGGTTTATTGGTTGAGCAAGAAGAAAGATTGTATCTCATAAAGTACAGCTGAGGCAAAGTATGTTGCAACAATAAATAACTATAATCAAGTTATGTGGATGAAGCATGTTGAAGGATATTAGAATTGAGATTGAGGAACCTATTATCATTTATTGTGATAACACAAGTATAATGAGTATGTCTAAGAATCTTGTATTTCATTCTAAGACTAAGTATATATCTATTAAGTATGATGTACTGAGAGAGAGCAACAAAAAAGTAGATTAGATTGGAGTATGTAAGTACTAAAGATTAGATTATGGATATCTTTACGGAACCTTTTCCTAAAGATACAATTGGTTACTTGAGAGGTATGCTTGGGGTTATGCTCTTGCCTACTTCTGAGTAGATGATGTAGAGAGTACATTAATTTAGTGGTACAAAGTGCTATTTCTTGAGTGGACTAAATGTTGATGCTTCTCGTATGGGGGAGTATATGTGATGGACTGAATCATTGAGGACTCTTGGTATTTGGTATTGAAAAATGTCTTAGGACACTCAAGCTAATTAAAGATTTTGTGCAACATATCAACAATTGGTATGTTGTAACATTGAGTTTGAGGTCTTTGAAATTGATGTCAATGGGGGAGATATATCTTTTAGAGAGATTTAGAAAGATTCATGTAAGGAAGTAGGAATGTGCACCTGATGTACTGTGAATTGTTTAGTGTGAAGTAAACAATTGATGTTTAAGAAGAAGGAGTGTGCATTTATTGTGTTTGAGATTCTTTTTAGTGTGTGGAAAACTAATCTCAATCTCTAGATCTAGAGGATTTTAGAATTTCTTGATGGAGAGGATTTGAGAAGATGAGAATAAAAGTATCAACAGAGTATTACTTGGTATTCTTGGAACTTAGATGATTTTTATCTATATTTCCATCAATTCCAAAGGGGGATATTGTTAGCATGAATGTTAATGGGGGAGTATCTTGAGCACTGGAGAGTATTGATATGTTGCATTTATGATTGTGTTTGTCATTGATGTCAACATAGCATGGTTTCTATAAAGATTGGCTAAGTAGAAAGCATAGATCTTGATGGTATGGATAATGGTTTGATTGTCTAGTAATGTGCAGTTATGGACATGTTTGGAACATTTTCCTAATGACATGGTCAAGTGCACAGAGTCTAAGTTGAAGATGTATGAAAGATGTACCTAATTTATAGAGAGCACTTTAGAGAAAGAGTATTGGAAAAGTAGTTCTTGATGGTTGTTGGCTATCTTACATCTGAGATGTAATGAGGAGATGTACATTGAGGCAATTATAGAGGAGATTCTATTGATAATGTCAATGAGTCTGCAAGCCTTAGTATCACACATGTGAAGTTTTGTATAGACTATGAGCTAACAATGCTATTGTATTTGTAATTAATTATCTTATTATAATTAATTAGGGATGCCTCAAGGCTGACTCAAGGAATTATTATGAAGATGTGGTATAAAGGAAAGATGTTTTCCTTGATTGCAAGTATATGATGTGTATTGAGATTGTTGTTGAAGTGCAAAGTGTGAAAAGAAGAAGGGTGTTTACTGAATGCATTTAAATGATCCAAGGGATTATGGGATGTGAGATTCAAGATCTAGTTACAAGATCAAAAGGAGCAGAGGTCCACTTGATAGAATAGACAAAGAGGAAGGAATAATATAGTACCAATTCTATTATTTTGTAAGGAATAATACAAAGGTTATTTGGATAGTGGGTTCATTGGTCTTGCCCTTGAAGTTGTTTGGATAGTCGGTCTAGCTATCTTCCACAACTCTGAATAGGGTTGTAATCTCCTAACAAGGATTCAAAGTCTCCTAATAGGGACTCATTTGTACTAAATGTTGTAATAGACTCCAAATAAGTCTATCCTCTAATAAGTAATATTTATATTAGTACATTATCTTGTAGTTACAATCCCCACCAAGGTTTTCCCTCTTATCAAGGGTTTCCCTAGTGAACATTCTAGTGTTATTGTGTACAAGTTTCTTGTTGTGGTTTCAATTTATATTACTCATATGGTTAGCATTGTTTAAGGTTGATAATTGTGATATTAGTTGGATAACTAATTCACCCCCTCTCTCTGTTATATCAGTGGATTATATATTCTAACAAATCCCTACAAAAAAACCATGTTAGGGCATCAAAAGGGTTATTAAAATGTGATAAACCTACAATAATCCCACTAGTCAAACTCTAAATAAACCAGAAACCCAAAAATAAAATGCTTCAAGGACTCAAAATTTTAGAGAAAACCTAAATAGCTATTTGTTATGAATTAGATGATATTTTGTACTACACAAATATGGTACGATACTTCCTAGTATAGCCAGGAAATAAAATTCACTTGAGTGATAATTTGTGTCTCTCGGTGTGATATTTGATAGAACACAACATGATAGAATGTAAAATAGCCATGTGATGCTTTAAATGTTAAAGTATCACAACACTATAGAATGAAATATCATACGATATTAAAAAAGTATCGCATGATAATTTTGTCTACAAAAAAGAAAATAGGCAAAAATAGAAAGAAAGAAAGTGACAAAAAGAAAAAAAGAAGGGCACACCAAAGTTGTTCAACCTTAGAGTGGGTGCCAAAAATTTACACTAAAAAAGGTGCACTTCTCTAAGTCCTTCTATTTGACAGATCTCATGGATTAAGAGCCTCAAATATTGATCTAGAGATCCCTAGTCATGACATGAAAAGGTGTGCAAATAGAAGTAGAATAGGTCTCAAATGAGTATAAGAATGCAAACCCTTGCAAGTACACCAAGAAATGGGAGATTCTAAGACAAGAGCAAGGACGCTAGTGTCTAAGAATCCACATGTAATGTAATGCAAGTGAAAACTAAGCTATAGAATGAGATATGGAATGCAAACTAACTAGCAAAATGTGAGTGTTACAATCCTTATAATTAAACTAGGTATGTTATTCTAATACATAAGAGGAAAATATGCTAATTCAGTATGATGATATGCTACTATGATATAAAAGTGAGAGTATGAGGCCACAAGGTCTTCCAAATCTCCAATAGTACCTAGAAAAACCTACAACATAACAATAGTACAAAATGATTTAATGCAAGATGAAGAGAGAGCCCCCTCTTTTAAAGAAGTATGCATGGTAAAGATCATGAAGAAAGAGGATCTAATCAAGGGTGGGGAGTTGGAGTTTTCATGATCCATGTGCACATTCATTTCTATCAATCAAAAAGTGTTGACTTTTGTCTCTCCATGTGAGACAAAAAGGCTTTTCTTTTATTTTTAAATTGGGAAAATGCTTTTATGTGTGCAACTTAGGTTAAGAGATGAGTGGGGTCTTTTATTTAATAAAAGGTGGACATGTTCCTTTTAATTTAAATAAGAACTTAGAATATAGTGGTCAAGCTATAAGATAAAATCAAATTGATTTTTGAGGATTTGATCAAAAAGGTGATTATAATAATTTTAGCAAAAATGTTGAGAAGGGGGCTTATAGTCTAGATGACTATTTTTGGGTGATTAAATTTTCCCCTTTTTGACTAATGTGTGATAGATCTAGGAACAAGTTACATCAAAGAATGAAGAAGCCAAGAAAGTGGCAAAGTGATCTAACTCCAAGGATTGAAGTGTAGAGAGAGATAGCAGATCCTGAGTACATAGTCTATTAGTGACACTACTAAACACTAGTAGAGAGAGAGAGAGAGAGAGAGAGAGAGAGAGAGAGAGAATATCATAACCCAAGATGAGTACTAATATGTCAAGTGAATCAAGCAACTAGATCAAGAGAAAATAGAAATGTCAATCATATGATCCTGAGAAATAGATAGCCATAGTAGATAAGAAATTTGCAGTGATGATACAATATTCCTACCCCCTTAGGATCAAAATAAAAATGAGGTAAAGGAGATGTATAAATGAGAGAGATATGATCAAATCAAGATAAAGTGAGTCCATGATGATAGATAAGTGATTAAAACCAAAGAGTGACCACCATGATGAGATGCCCCAATTTTGATGAAGTTTGACCAAGGAAGATAAAAAATTAAAACAAGGTCAAAGAAAGAATAAAGATGAAATTAAATGAAATGAAAAATAAGTGTTAAAGAGAGTATAAATGATGAAGGAATGAGGAAATGGTGATGCCCCAGTGAGATTCAAAAATTAGGTCTTGAAAGGTCAACCAACTGCATAGAAGAAGAAGGAAAATTTGAAATGAAAATTTGACCATCAAGATGAACTCATATTTTTATTTCAATCCCAAAAATGGATCTAGGACATCAAAATTAGCTAAGGGTGCAATTTTTATGCAATTCTAAGGAGTTCAAAAATTAGGTCAAAATGAGATCAAAAGGTATAAAAGGGGCCCAAAGGGTCATTTCTAGTTCATTTTGTCTTATTGTCATGTTGAGAGATTTGAGAATTTGAGAGAGAAATAATGGTGCATTAAGGTATTTTAATGCATATAGACTATTTTGAGTGCTAGTGGTTGCATAACTAGCCTCCATAATATGGTGTCCCAATGAGTTTTTTCTTTTCTAAGCTTTTTGGGTCATTTTTTGAGCATTTTTGGTCTTTTTTTATAAGTTTCATAGGTTTTTTTTATAGAATATCATGTGATGCTTTAGAATTATCACATGACATTTGGATAAACTATCACATGATACTTATCATACCAATATAGTATTGCACAAGTATAGGAAAAACTATCATATGAGCACCACCCATTAGTTGAATGATATGGTGCAAAATATTTCATAGATTAAAAGTATCACATAGATACTATATGAAGTATCATGTGATACAATACATCTAGAATTATCACATGCTAATAGAAAGAAGTATCATACAATGTTGTTTTGAGAAATTTTCTCATGTTTTTCATTGTTTAGTTCAATTTCCACACTTGCATGATAGAGTAGGGTTAGTTATGATCTTGTTTTGATACATCATGGTAGGTACTAACATGTTTTGCATGGTTTGGTTGTGCAGATGGTTCTTTTTGGGCTGATCATTAGGGGCCCCAAGGTTGTGGGGTTGAGACTAGTACACTTTTTGGATAATGAGCAAGAGAGAGCACCAGATACCATGGGATTTGGCTGGCCTTCATGTTTTTCCCATATATAGGAAAACTATGGCCTCTTAATGGCACTATAAAAGAAGTGACATAGTAAGAAAAACACCTTTAATTTCCCCTTGGAGAGGCCACAATCACCTTAGAGGATGTATACCTCATCCTATGAGTATCATGTCATGGAGACATTGTAACTATGATGAGAATGCTTAGATTTTTTTCTTTGCTTCATCCTTTCTTTACTATGAGTTCTGACATGATTTTTGTGTGTCATGGGTGTACTATAACTAAACCTTGATAGAGGAGAGGGTTGTAGTGCAAGCATTGTTTGAGGATGTCACTATTGTGGACAAACATCTAAGTTGGGAGAGACTAGTAGAGGAGTATGGAGAGAAATATTTGGTAGCTTGTATAGTATGATCTCTGGTGGCACATGCCTTAGTGACAGACAAAAGTTAGAAGGGCTTCCCACTAGGCTAGGGGAGACTGGTGATAGATTGGGTAGGGTGGCCAAGATAGATGACATGGGGACCATCCATCCTTACAGACATGTACCATGAGTTGTATGGGATAGTTTATAGGGAGAGGAGAACATGGGCATGTAGGGCTATCTTAGCCTACATATATTGGGCATGAGACCATATTGCAGTGATTCAACTATGAGTGTAGCCTTGGGAGAGAAGATATCCATTCATTTGTAGATATTGTGGCTTTTTAGTGCAACTACACAATAGAGACATCACCTACTATAGGAGATTATTTGATGAGCTATCCTCCTTTGAGTGGAGGCTGTATGTTGGATGCAAGATTTGGGATGATGCTACAGATGAGTTTGGGTTTACAATAGACCACTATTGGGTAGACACTTGAATATCATGGAGTAGTTTTTTATTTGTCAGGTTTGAAACTAGTTTGAGTGGAAATAGGTAGTTTCTACTAAGAGTACCACCTGCACCAATTTTAGGGGCAAGGAAAGCCTCCGATGACTACCAATGCTAGACTATATCATGGCAAGATAGGATACAATGGGACTATAATGACAAAGATGGAACTACCTCTAAGATGTCATGGAAGTAGGGATAGATCCAACCTGTGCTTGGGAGATTCAGAGGCACCTATTCCCTTAGTTCATAATTCCATACGTAGTTCTAAGAGATGCAAGATAGGAAGGGGATGGTGGTCACAATGGGAGGAGTATTCGAAGGAGAGAGAGGGGTAGGAGTTCCAAGGGATTACTGAGTAGCTAGAATTAGTCATAGATTAAGGTGGAGATGGAGGAGACATTAGATGAGGAGGAGGAGGAGGAGGAGAGACTGGCTAGGCGATCACTGGTGGAGAGAGCAAAGAAGAAGAGGGAAGAGTGGAGGAAGGAGTAGTGTATGGTTGGAGCGGGAGAGGATCCTTGGGATACTTAGATTAGAGCCCTAAAGGTAGAAGTTCAGTAGCTGCAGATGACTATCACATTGAGGGATCAATAGCTGGAGACAAGGAGTATAGGCATCCAATTATCATACAATATACATAACTATAGTTCCAACAGGATAGTGGGTGTCTCACTATTCAGAGAGTGAGGAGGTTAGAATAGCCACTAGACATGATGCATGCACCCCCTTTACAGCAACATCCTACTCATGAGGTGGGGGGGAGTTAGTCCTAGGTCTAGGACTAGAGCTAGGTTGATGCCCTTATGGCACTTTTGATTTATATTTTGAGATAGTTATCTATATTTTGGATCTCATATTGTACATGTAATTGATTTATAATTATATATGAGATACTAGATTTGATTTATTGCATTGTGTACTTATATCCTTTCTAGCTCATGTGATGGATGTTTATGTGTATTTCAACACTTATCTTTATGTTTCCATGTTATTTTTATATCTATGCTCATCTTAAATTTATATACTCATAGATATATGGATATATCTCTCTCATGGATGTTTTACCTCTCATGTTATGATATAGACTTGTGATTTGAAAATTTAGCACTTGGATAGATTAAATATTATGATGAGATCAACCCTTTGTGATGACAAGAATTGAAGAAGCATTAAGTTGATATGAGTGACAAGAAGCGAAAGTCATGATTGAGACAAAGTAAGAAAAAGTGAATGCAGTTAGCTAACATGTCCGTGAAAGATAAAGAAAGATGTATCTCAACATGGAGTATGCAAAAGTTAAACTTAAATGAGTCCTAAAATGCAAAAAAGGTGTGATTTCAAGGATGCATAAGTAAACTCTAATTGTCATCATCGAGATTTATTAGGGACATGGGAAGACCATACAATCTATTGGTGTCTTTTCAACAACTAAGCAAAAAAATGATCAATGCCAAGATAATGAAAACACAAAAATCTAAGGGTCAGCTACTTCTTATAAACAATTGAATGTGTTCCTTATTTAGACCCAACTACAGTGAAGTCAAGATGGATTTCCTACTCTTTAGGCTCTATAGAACCAAGGTGGGTATACCTGAGGGATGGTTCAAATAAATACTACTGAGTAAATATTTTAGTTTCATTCTAACTCTCATCTCCTATCTCTAACACATACATATTTTTTTCATTCCATGACAATTTAAAATAATATGCATCCCTTATAAGTAGATTTGGTCACAATTCTGCTCAAGTTTACAAATAATTTTGGCAATAGTAGCTAACTAAAACTTAGAGATTAGATGCAAACAAGTGCTGACCGGTATTGATACTTTTCAACAATAAAATAAAATGGATTTTAAAAGTAAGTTTGATGGTTCTTCATGATCTTTCCTTCTGCAAACTAAAACAATTAGATTAGTGCCTAATCTATTGAGATCTAGAGTCTACTCAATTCCTAGATCTTACTAATTTCATTACAATCAATATTATCAATAATTATGACTGAAACTCATTCTTACAGACATACCTTCTATTAGCTTGGTAATCCTATCAATTTTTCTGAAGCATTTACTTAATTCTTTGAATTAAAAGTAATAGGAAATTGATATACAATCTGATTTAATTGCATATAACTGAATAAAACTTGCTCATGCAGTTTCAAGGCAACTAGATAACACAAATGGAGATAAGATTTGGCTAGAAAAAATGTGGTGACAGTTCATCTTTGCATTGATTTCTTTTGAAAAGTTTGCATACAATTGAATAAAATTCAAAGTAACTCAAGACCAATCATTTAGATCCTGTCAACTGATGCATTCTCATTAACCTCCAGAGAAAATATACCATAAAGTATTCACATCAAGACATTGGACCAAACAAACCCAAAAGGTAGACTTAACATAAGCTAAAAATCATTAAACTATTCAGACCCTTTCTCTAGCCCTAGAATCTCACTTATATACTGTGAGATGCAACAAGCTTTAGACATTGAGAAAATTATAGTTGTCCCTTAAGACAAAATATATTTGCATTCTACTATCAAAAAGACAAAAAAATTGTGTAACTAAAAACTTATACATCATATTATTCCTTTGGTAGCTCTTATTTCTATTACACCTCCAAATGCTACTTGATTCCATGATTGGCTCCTATGCTATTCTAACTCTTCGAAATATGTAGCTATTAGACTGGCCAATGTTGTGTCTTGTTTTGGTACTTGCAAATCAACCTCAACTCAAGGATTTTCACTATTTTCATCATGAATTGATAAAACCACCTTTATTTATATTTTTTCCTCTGCCATGTCATTGTTTTGTGCTTTTACACTTACAACTGCAATTGGTTGCTTGTCTTTGTCTTCCTCTTTCTCCAAATCTCCTGAAGGTGCATCAATGATTTGTACTTCATCTTGATCCATCTCATCACCATCACTTTCACCTTATTGGCACTACTTTTTAGAACCAATATCTACCATCCACTTGTCAAAAAGTGTGTCATCCAGCCAGTTAAATTGTAGGATATCATTTTGTTTCTTAATCACATATTCAGCCTCTTTATCAATGTTAACAAAATCTTGTTTTAAAGAATAAAAGAATAAATGGACCTTCACCATTTCTTCTATTGTGGTTTCCCACCATGCATGTCCTTTTTTGTTTATGATTTTATTCATTATTAAACAAAATAAGTCATCTAATTCCTTGGCTTATTCTTTCTATCTAGAGCAGGTGGGAATAAGTCAAATTTTACACTTTTCTACTTATCCAAGTAACTAACAATTCTTCTTTCTAACCCAACTCTTCTATCATCAAAATCTCTGAGGTCATTAGTAATATCAAAAAAAATTCAATATAGTCATGAGAAAATTCTATAATAGAATAACATAACAATGTAACCTTTTTCTTCCTCTTATTCCACTTATTAACAATGGGTTTCAAAGTCTCTTCACTTGCTTTTATTTCATCCCGTATGTTTATTACCCTTGCTAACTAATCATAGAATAATGGTCATTCAATTTTATCAACTAGATACGTAAAATCTTTCCTCAATTTATCTTCATATTGCACATTTAACTCTACATGTAGTGCCCATAGTTTCCTCTTCTCTTCTTCAAAATCTTCAACCGTATAGTATTGTGGCCTTTGTGGAGTATCTTCCATTTCAATAAGAGGAGTGGATTTAAAAGGCTCCACTGCTGGGCAAGGGTATGTAATCCTTGGCATGGAAGACCATACCATCATTTTGTGTTCAAGTTCAATCCTTTTCTAAACTTCTTTATTGTAAGCCTCCAAAACTCTCTCATATTTAGCCTATAATTCCAACCTTTCTTGCTCATCTCATTCTATAGTGGCCAAAGCTAAATGAGATGTTCCACCATTCAAATGTGCAGCCACCACATGCGTAGTATCTACCACTCTCTTTACAATGATATTCCCCATTAAGCTAGTGTCATCTGGCTAAGATGAAATAGTCTTGGATCCTTTCCTTAATGACCAAATAACTAAGGCAGCCTAGTCTTCACTGAAGGTGGAACCTTTTATTCTTTCTTATTTTGATCATGTAAGTCTAATTTATTATAAACAGAATTGAAAACTAAAGCATCTACTATATCCCAATTGGGTAGCAGCAAAACACCTAATGCTTTCACAAGTTGTCTCCCTTCCTCGGGGGTTAGGTTTTGGAGTTCTTGCATCATTTCATCTTTTATTTGGCTTTGTATGGTTGCTTCCTCTATTTCTTGGTGCTTAGTCTTAAACTTATTGCACCTTTCCTCATATCTACCTATATTTTATCTCCATGCAAATTGGTAAAAAGCTCTTGACTTAACAAAATTGTCATCTGACAAGAATTCATGGCTGGCTTGTTCTATTACAGCGTCCAATTCCCTTCCTTTATAATCTGTCATGTCAAATTGAGACTTGGCATGGGAGGCTCTTGAGGGTTTCCCTCATCTAGCTTTTCTTGGGTAATAAATACTCGCCCTTGGGATCCCAACTATTCAACTTGCTCCCTAGTGAGCTGCTCCTCTCCAATCTGCAAAGGGGATTGGGTAGGTGAATACTCCTCAATGTGAGGGCCTTTATCTTTTATTATTTATTGCCTCTTAGGGGAGGGTTCATCAGGTATCTCTTCCAAGAAAATGCCAGTGGATCCTATTATTTGTTTTCCTTTATCCACAGTGGTCTTCTTATTTTGGATCACTTGACCTTTTTTGGACAATCAATTGTCATGTTCCCATATTGGGAGTGAATGTCAATCTCTTCATAACCTCTTTGGCCTTATTTGGATATGCATTAATAAAGAATTTTTTTTCTCATTCATGGTTTCTATTGTTTCAAGAAAGGTAATCATGATTTTATTGATTCTACCTACCTCTATTACTACATTACCAAGAGGTACATAATCTTTATCAAAACAATGAATAAATTCCAAATCCCTTGAGAAAACCCTCCACTTTTCCTTCTTGGTCTCTTTCTCTTGCAAGGAGAACTCATTTCTAATTATATCCTTAGTGTAATGTGGTTCATGCTTTATAGAACCAAGCTTAGCCGTATGTCTAAAAACCAAATCATAGAATCTCTCAATATCACAAAAATGGGGATGGGATACTACCATCTTATGCTGGTCTAGTAATTTGTATAAAAACAACCAACCACCCTTTGTGATCACAAACTGGGGAACTATAGTACAAGTTGGGAAAATTAAGCCTCTCTGTCATTTTACCAAATAATTTTCCTCCAATGCTCCCAATTGTCATAGTATCTTAGCTATCCCCACCTTTAGAGGCACCTAGTAGGGCAATACATGAGGAGCCCCCTTAAAACCATAAGCTCTAAACATAGTTGAAACAGAGTATGGTATAATGTCTCCCTAGTTATGTGATACTTTCAAACTAGAAGGGTTATCCATGGCTCTGATCAAATTTAAAATTTACTAGTGCCTTAGGAGCTCTAGGATTGTCACTTAATAAAAGGCACCTTAACCTTAAGTTAAAATGCCTATCAAACCTGACAAAACTAGCATTTTCTACATCCTAGGTCATATTTGCACTCCACAACTAAACTGACAGAGCTTCTCCCTCTTGTTCTTTGTTCAAATTTATTTCTTTGCCAAAATATGTTACACCTTTAAATAAGAATACTTGCATCAATAGTGAGTAATGAACAAAAAAAAATTCCACCTTGCCCTTGCCAATTCCAACCAGGCTTGTATGGATCTCTTGTACTAAGTATGGGGTGAAATCAAAAAAAATGTCAACACCAAAAGAGGAAAACTGAGCCATCATATACATAAAACTTATAGGCATAAAATTCTACTCATGCTCACTAAAAACCCTACACAGAATCTTATATATCTCCATAGCCTAGGAATTGAAATATTCCTTTTTAAAAGGTTCCCTAATAGATGTTGTGATCATTGGTAAGTTCCCAATTGTACCTATGTGTGCCCTCAATGCACCTTGTTTGATCTTATCCCTCTTAGATATATATTATTTTTCTAATTCTTGTAGGTCAATAGGGATATGATAGTCTAACAATGGCTCAAGACCAAAAAATTTTGGAATCTCCTTAGGGCTTATGGTGATGAGACATTCACCATCCAACCTCCTCACTACTCTGTTTGTTGGGTCATAATTTTTAGAAATGACCTCTAATAGCTTATAATCCATGAAAACACCAGGGGCCACTAGTTTTCCCAGGTCAAATTCTAGATGTTCCCATGAGGGGCAAACAACTTCCTTTCTAAGAACCATTTTTTGAAAAGAACAAGCCATGTTTGAGAAGTCTTAGCATCCCTAACCTAGTTTCCCTTATCATATAACCCATCAGTGATTTTGAGTCTAGGGTTCAGAGTGGCTAATTTCTTTACTTGGGCAGATTCATTGGTGGATTGAGGCAAAAATTCAAGGAGGTCATCATGTATGTTTCTGGACAAATAATCAACTTGGCCCAAAAAAACTTTCTTCGAAGGCATGGTGAATGACTTTACAAAAAACTAGAAAACTTTAAATGTATATGGTGAGGAAAAAAACTTACTTTGACTCTCTGCTACCTCCAATAATTCTATAGTATTTTGAGGACAAGTTGCAAATCTTCCGCATTGTGGTCACATAGTGCAAATTCTTAGTAGTAAATTCTTTAAAAGCCTAGAGATTTGTTCACGTATGAAAGAAATAATGAGATTTTCTACAATATAATTTTGTCTTGGTTCACACGAGGAGCTTTCAATTTTCATAAATGAGCTATAAGAAGAATAGAGTGGCAACCAAATCTATCACAATCCTCTAAGGGCAACCAAATCTAGAAATAATTTTATTTAGCAAAAAATTGTTGACAACCTTGCTAGTTGCATTTCTTGTAGGAATTGCCTCTACCCATTTTGTAAAATAATCATTTGCAACTAGTATCCATAAATAACTAGTACTAGACTTAGGAGAGATTTCTCATATGAAGTTCATTCCCCATTTTTGGAATGGTGCTTGAACTTCCACTAACTTCAATGGAGTATTTCCTAAAAATTTCAACTTACCTGCAAATCTCTAGCAGGCATCACATTTTCTAAGCATCTTTAAAAAGAGAAGGCCACCAGAATCTAGCTCTCATCACCTTGTGTGTAGTGGTCTTGGCCATGTAATGTCCTCCACAGACTCCAGGATGCATTTCCTTCAATATTTCTTTTGATTTTTCTTGATCAACACATTTTAGTAGCACTCCTTTAAAGTTTCTCCACCATAAATCATTCTAGACAATAATATATCTGATGGCTTGTAACTTGGTGCTTCATTTTTATTCTCAGTCAAATGGGAAGGAGCTTCCATATGTTACAGATAATAAATGACATTAGTGTACCATTCACAATGATTCATATCACATACACCTAATCTTAAGTCATCTATCACTATATTGATTTGATTAGCATCTAAGTTGGATTGAGCCATAAGCTTAGCTAATCCTTGACCTCCTATGAATTTTGTGATCTAAATTTCAATATTAAATTCTTGGATCCTATTGATCCATCTGCATCTCCTGCCTAATTCCTCTTGTTGAGAAAAAATTTCCTTGATAGTTGCACTAGGTACAAAAAAAATAACAATAGCACCTACCAAATAACATCTAAAAGCCTTAATAGCTTTCACCAAAGCATCTTCTTGCTTCTCATTTATCTCATATTTTAGTTCAGCAAGCTATAGTGATTTACTAAAGAAAGCAATATGTTGCTCATATCCTTCCTCATCCTTCTGCAACAAGACTATAGCTAAATTATGGAAAGATGCAAAAGAGAATATGCGCATTGGTTCTGTGTAATCTGGAGTCCTAAGGACTAGAGCATATGGCAACTTTAATATCTTGAAATTCCTATGAAAGTTCACCATCCTAGTTGATAGTAGCTCCTTTCTTAAGCATTTTTGAAATAGGTCTACTAATTTCAGCAAAGTTTGTAACAAACCTCCTTAGAAAATTAACTTCCCCAAAGAAGGATTGTATTCCCTTCACATTTTTTGGCTTAAGCACCTTATTAATGGTTGCCACTCTCTCAGGATCTATCTTTACACCATCTTTTGACACTATATGTCCCAGTAATCTACCTTCTATTACCCCAAATGTCCATTTCTTTGGATTTAAAGATACTTTGTATTCCAAGGCTTTAACAAAAATCTTCTTTGAATGTCTATAGTGGTCTTTAGCCTTTTTGGAATAAGCTATTAGGTCATCTTGGTATACTACCATAAACTTATTGATGTAATCATGGAAAGCTACATCCATAGCCCTCTAAAAATTTGTACCAGCATTAATCAACCCAAATGGTATTCTTACATACACATAAGTTCCCCATGGAGTTGTAAATGTTGTCTTAAATTGTTCATTTTCTTTTACAAGGATCTAATTGTATCCTAAAAACCCATCCATCATGGACATTAACTTAGAACTAGTTACTTGTTGCAACATAGCTTCCATGTTTGGCAACCCATAATTATCCTTTAAAGATGCAATATTCAAATTTCTAAAATCTACACATAATCTTATATCACCATTCTTCTTTCAGCTAGGTACCAAATTTGAAACCTAGGTGGAATGTCTAATTGGCTTAATTATCCCTCCATCCCTTAGCTTCATCAGCTCCTCTTGCATTTTGGGGGCTAAAGTAGGATTAACTAGTCTTTGTTTCTATATGAAGGGTTTTATATTATATTTCAATGGTATGACATGTTGAAATAAATCTTCTCTATAAGCTTTGAGGTCATCATATGACCAGGCAAAAACATGTTTGTACTTCCTTAGCAATTCAATCAGTGGTTTTCTAATTTTGGATGACAAATTCTTGCCAATGTAAACTTTCTTGGGAGCCTCGGTAATACCAAGATTTACTTCTAATTCTTGAGGCTTAGGGTCCCTAGTTCTAGGTTTTACTCTATCTTGATTATCAAAAATATTCTCCAAAACCACTAACCCCATAGGTACCTTATTAGTTTTCAACTACATAATCTCTTGGCCAAAAATAGTTTCCTTACCATCAATGGTTTCAATTAAATAAGTATAATCCATTTCTTGACCATGGTATTTTTCCTCACCTAACATGAAGTTTAAAATATCTTTATCATCTTCAAAAACTTGCCAATTTTCAATATTGTTAGGTACTGAAGGTTTATTTTGAACTTCTATTTGTGAGATTCCTACAAATGACACTTCCTTAGGCCTGATTGCTACATTAGCAAGTAGGTCTTCCATTTTATTTTAACTTCTATCCCTCCATGAAATACAAAATGCATCAAAAAATTCTATCTGATCTCAAACTGCATTTCTATATTGTTTCAACCTTTTATTTTTTGAAGCATAAGTTTCCTTTATTTGTGAGATGACCAATTCAAAATCACCTATGACATGTAACTTTTTGATCCCATGGTGGGTGGCAACCTTCAATCCTAATAGTAGGTCTTCATACTCTACTATATTGTTGGTACAAGAAAAATTTTAAGTAAATGAATATCTAAAGGTTCTTCTCAGGAGAAACAAAAACTACTCCTGCCCCTGAACCTGTGGAACTAGCCCCATCAAAGTACATGGTCCATAGAATTGGTGAATCCATGCAACATTCTGCTTCATGTTCAATTACAACAGGTAATTCCTCTACTTCTTAAATGATCAATTCTTCCCTAAAAGCATTTACACTAGTGTCCAAAAAGCAAGTTGAATCCTTATCAATGCCTTCTCCTAGAATTTTATTGACCCTTGGTTCTCTATCAACCCTAACTACCTTATCGCCTATATGGAAAGTTGCATAAGATAAATCACATTGCAAGCTACCTCCCATAGCATCACTCCATTTCCTAGAAAGAAACATCCTATAATGTGGAGAAATGTCTACCACAAGGACTGACATGGTCAATTCTACCTTAGGGTATGTAGCTAGCTTAATGGTAAAGCATTGATAATACCTATGACTAGAACTTCTCTAGCATCCATACCTCTGCATCTTCCCTACTTGGTATCTACTTTTAGACCTAAAGCTTCCATAACTTTGAATGGCATGATGGTATTAGAAGCTCCTAAATCTACCATACAATTCTTTAGGGTTTTTCCTTTTATGATCAAACTGAGAAAAAATGGGTCAATATCTTCTATGTATGCTACTGATGAATCATTCAAAAACATCTAGGGAATTTGAGATATAATACCACCATCCTCTATCACTATTGGGGATTGATGAGTAGTTCTTGGCTCAACCATACTACCATTATTTCCTATCCTTCCTAACCATGACAAGCCTTTGCTCTTATGCTCATCAATTATGAATAATTTAGATAAAGTTACTTTGATAGTAATTTGTGACAACATGGATATCATATCAATAGGCTCAGATACAGCAAGCTTTACATGCATACCTGGAGTTGAAAACAATTGAACAATAGTTACTACAACATGCTTGGCTAAATTAGATCCTGAATTCTTTTCTTGGACCACTGCTTTAAGGATATCACTTGTTTGAAATTGCACTTTCTTTTTAGGATCCCACTTCTTGGCCTTACTATCTTTGGCCTTTGTTGTGTCTTCCTGATTTTTCTTGCTATCATCCTTCATCTTATGTGTAATATCCTTGATGAATATACCAAAATATTTTTCAACATCATTATTGATTGTTCAATTTCTCAAATTGCAATTGCTATGAACTTGAGAAATCATCTCTGTAGTAATCCTCTCAATCTCCTCCTTAGAGGGCATTCTCAAGTTTACATGGCCAACTTCAGAAGATGTAACACATATCTACTCTTCATCATAACCTTCATTTTTTGAGAACACTTTTTGGTGATTTAACTGATAAGCAATTCTCTAGTGTGCAATATCATTTTTAGGTTATTCCAAATTAGAATCTAAACAATCATCACACATGGTAACCATATTACAACTTATATCATCATGGCCTTTTTCTTCTTCATCCTCTCCATCTTGTGCAATTTGATTTGAAGCAAATAATTGAGCAACTGCATAATAATTTGGAAAGTGGGGTGATTGACATATGATGCACCATGGTACATCATCATTCATATTAATAGAACTTCTTTGTAAAGGATCTGGTGTACCCTTATCTTTCACATTTTGGGGCTGGTTAGGAATTGGTTGTCCATCTTTCTGTTGAGTGGTATAAGGATAGTTCTACATTCTTGGTTGTCTATTGAAATGGTTATGTGTATTGAAAGTCATTGGGTTCATCTTTTTTAACAGGTCCAATACCTAACCTATTATGGGTTCTTCAAGTTTTTTGCCTGTAGGAGTTTTATCAATTTCCCTTTTGTCATTACTCTTGGGATTGAATATTTTTGGATCATCTCTTCTCCCAAGCTTACTAGATGCTTTTCTATTATTATCAATATTCACTACAACCTTATAAGCATCCCTCAAAGTTTTAGGATCTTTATCTTTCAACTAATAAGCCTTCTTGCTATCAAAAGCATTAAAATACATTGTAAGACAAACATCCTCGTTCAATCTCATAACCTAGAACAAATTATACATTCTTTTTTAAAACCTTATATTGAAATCAAATGTAGGTTCATTAGGTTTTTTCTTGATATTATTGAAGTCATTCAACATGAAACCAGCATTAGTATTGTCATCATATTGTTCTTTGAACAATTTCTCCATATCACTCCAAGAACTGATGCAATCATCTGGTAATCTCCTAAACCAATCCATGGCATCTTCTATTAATGAATGTACAAATAGCTTCATCACCACATCTTCATGCTCAACTTCAAAGTCATTCAACATGTCTACAAAGACTCTTAACAACTTTATCTCTTAGATCAAAAGACATGGGATGAGGGAAACTAGGAATTCCTAAGAATGATATTTGTCAAAATTTCTCTATATATATATATAGGCCTTTTTCTAAAAACCTATAGCATTGGATGTGCTTGTTATGTTGGCCTTATTTTGGGAAATATTGGCTTGAGATTGTTGTATTTGGATAGTAGGGATCGAGATACTAGTAGTGGATGAAAAGATAGGGGCAGACTAAGACATAGCCTGACTAGATATTATTGGTCCACAAGTAGGCCCAAAAATTTTAGTTTGAGTAGAAAAATTGGGCCAAGAAGCTAAAGTAGAGTTAGATTTATGAATTGAATCTTTCTCCTAGTTTCTATTGCTTGAGCTTCATTCTCAACCTTTTCAAGTTCTTTTAATAGATCCTCTTTCTCTTTCCTAGCCTTTTCCAGATCAAGGTCCATTTTAGACATAGGAGGGTTTACAAATTTTTGTAGTGCAATTTGGGGTTCATTTATTTGAATTCCTAAAGCTTTTCCCTTTCCCTTTTCTATGGGTTTCACAGTAGGTTCTATAAGATCTGCTTAAACTAGTTTATAAGCTTGGACTTGGGAAATGGTAGGTTCTTGCCTTTGGCTCATGAGTTTTTCTTGTTCTAGAACTTTAGACCATGAAGGAATGAGGTCCTTTCTTCTAACTTCTTATTTTCTTCCTCCAAAGTATCCATTCTTCTGAGTAAGTTGTCTCTTTCAATAATAGCATTCAAAGTGGCTTCCTCTCTTTATTTTTTCAAACAAATACATTTGGTAACCTCTTATGTGACCCATTTCTTCAAAACTTCTATTTCTAAACATACTTCCTTAGGATCTACAAAAGTTACTTCTAAATTAGTAGGATCATCAAGATCTATAAGATTAGGCTCTTCATATGGAGTTGTTGTAGGATCTTTCATGGCATTCACATATCCTTGCCTATGGTTCATATCTGATCTATGAAATATATCTCCTACTGATGAAATATTATTATCATGATAAACTTGGTCTTCTTGCAGTGGAGTACTAAATATCCCACCTAAGAGCCTAGTAGTTTCTAACTCAAAACTTAGTGAAGAAGACTCCCTTCCTACCACTGGTTGATATTGAGGATATACTAAAGTATTACTTCTGGGTTTCTAGGTAGGATTTGGATCTACCTTCTTTTTCCCTTGATTCTTCCTACCACCTTGGGGTAAATTAGTATATAAGGGTATATTAGGATTGGCCCTTCCATAAGCTCTTTTATTCTTCCTTTTATTAGCCATTACAAAGAATTTTTGTTAAATATGCACTAGCTTCCAAACCTTGACTGAGCCGCCATCCTATCCTAGGGAAATATGACAGTAAAAGATCTTTTGACTTTAAGGAAAAAGTACAAGGGAATACCAAAAAACTTTCCATCATAAAAGGGACCAGTCACAAACAACCATGACTGCAACTCTTGCTTGATAGATAAGACACTTCATAAAAGTTGTATACATTATTGTAAGTCCGTGATATTGGTAGTCTTTTCTCCCTTTTTTATTAAATTCTCAAGGTTTGTCACTAAAAAGGTCCAATATGACCATGAGCAACACTAAACTAATTGACATACACGTATACACCTAGACCACAGAAGTTGCAATACATTTTACACACAAACATGTGTTTAGAAACTCCCCAGCAGAGTTGCCATTTTGTTGGTGTCTTTTCAACTACTAAGAAACAAAATGCTCAATACCAAGATAATGAAAACACCAAAATCTAAGGGTCAGCTACTTCCCATAAACAATTGAATGTGTTCCTTATTTAGACCCAAGTACAATGAAATCAAGATGGATTTCCTACTCTTTAGGCTTTGCAAAACCAAGGTGGGTATACCTAAGGGATGGTTCAAATGAATACTACCGAGTAGGAATCTTTAAGTTTCATTTTGATTCTCATCTCCTATCTTTGGCACATACATAGTCTTTTGAATACCCATTTTTTTCCTATCACATTTTTGTATTTTGGGCTAGGAACTAACTCCCATGTATCATTCTTCACTATCTAATCCAATTCTTCCTTCATTGCTTGAATCCAATGATCATCTTTTACTACTTCATCTGCACTTTTAGGCTCAACTTGAGATATCAAACATATCTCCTTATTTACTCTATTCCTTTTCATCACACATTTATCTTTACTTCTAACTATCTTCTCACAAGGGTGATTCTTATTCATGTTAGGGGTAGGAGTTGACATCTCAACGCTTATCTCTTCTTTAGGTTTAGAACTCTATTATCCTCTATGATCAAAAGTTAGCACATCATTCTACAAGTCATTGTTAATCTTAAAGAAAACTTCAACATTTTGTCTAACAATTCTAGAGTTATCTTCTTCTCCATCTGAATTATAATCTACCATCTTTTCTTTAGTTTCAAACTTTTCATCAATCCTTATATTTGTGCATTCAACTATTGTCTTAGTTCTATAGTAGAAACATTTATAAGCCTTTCTTTTCAATGAATAGCCAAGAAACATACCTTCATTGCTTCATTGATCAAACTTACCAATGTCATAAGGTGTTTTGTCCATATCTTTTCTGATTTATACTATGTTTAGAGTATGTACTATTGTATTAACTACTTCTCTCTAGAATTTCTTAGAAACATCATTCTTAAATAGAATTTCTCTAGCTATTTCTATTATAGACTTATTTCTTCTTTCAAAAATCCCATTTTTCTTAGGTATTCTAGGTGCAGATAGATGTCTTTTGATTCCATTTTCTTCACAGAATATGTTAAACTCTCTAGAAGTGAATTTTCCTCCTCTGTCAAATCTCAAACACTTTATCTCAACAATAGATTCATTCTCAACTCTATTCTTAAATATCTTAAACTTCTCAAAAGCTTTCAATTTCTCTTTAATAAGTTCTACCCACATCATTCTAGTGAAATCATCAACAAAAACTATAAAATATGTTTCACCATAGAATCCTCTTGTTCTAGAAGGACCATTCAAATTTGTGTGAACAATCTCTATCTTTTTTGTGGTAGTGAACTTCTTGCTAGGGAAAGATACTTTCTTCTTCTTAGCCAAAATACATTCCTTGCACAAAACATTAGTAGGCTTAACAATCTTAGGCAAGTCTCTGACTACAAAAGTGCTACTAACCTTCACAATATTATCAAAGCTTATTTGACAGAATTTTCTATGCCACAACCAACTTTTATCCACTTTAGCTACCAAACATGTCATCTTATTAGGATTCAAATGAAATACATTACCTCCAAATCTAGTGCTAGTTCCAATCATCTTACCATCTCTGTATTTGATAGTGCAACTCTTCTTAGTAAACTACAACAAATAACCCTTGTCCACCAACTGTACGATACTCAATAACTTATGCTTCAATCCATCAACAAAATAGACATCATTAGTGTTAATTTTTACCATTAGGAGTAATGAATCCAATTCCTATTATATGATAGGCTCTATTTTTACCAACTCTAACAATACCTCCATCATGATTCTTGAACTTAAAAAACTTATTCATATCACTAGTCATGTGAAGTGAACAACCAATGTCAATTATCCAATTAGACTTCTTTTCCACTTGGGTAACTATAGCTCTTTCTTCTCTAATTTCTCTATCAATACCATCCTCCTTGATAGCCACAAATCCTAATTCATTAGCACTTTCACTTTGACCTTTCTCATCAAACTCTTCATCTTCATTTGCATACAAACAATCTCTATCTCTATCTCTTCTAGGGTTAAACTTTCCCTTATAATTTTTCTCTCTTTTAGGATATTTGGATGCATAGTGACCAAATTAATTACAAGTCCAACATTTAAATATTTTCTTACTATCTTTTTCTCTTCCCACTAGAAGGGTTATTCCTTCCTCAATCTTCTTATCTTCATCAATTTTGCTGCTACCAACAAAATCTCCACAAGTGCTTGCATTCCTTGTCAAATTGGGTCAAATATTTAGGGCACTAAAAGCTATTTTGACTCTTGAAAGTTCTCCAAACTATCTCATATTTTCTTCTATAGATTCCAATCTTCCAATCAATGCTTCCTTTGTGAAATCCTTAGTGCAGGGCATTACCAGTTGAATCATCTAACCTATTGGTTTGAATGGTGGTGTCAAACTATTCAAGATCTTCCATATGACTTCATCATCTTCCTTGGTTCCACCATGAGACCGAATTCCTACAACCATTTCTAATATTCTACCAATATAACTTCTTACAGATTCATCTTCCATCATTCTAGCATTTTGAAATGCCCATATCCAATTCTGTAATCTCATTCTCTTTACATGATCATCACCTTTAAAAGTAGATTTGAAATGTCCCTTTTCTGATTTTACATGATATTTCCAACCTTTAATCAGATCTTTAAGATCAAACAACTAATATCACAAAGATCCTCCAAATTTCTCAAGAAACCCCAAATCGGGTATGCCAGAAATTGTGCCAAAAGCTTCACAGCTTCACCAATTACTAATAAATCTGAAAATGGAAATTTTTACAGAACTTTCAGCAGCATAACAGCCTACAAATTGACATTTCCAGATCCGTATAGCCTTTACACAACAGCTCAAAAATGTAGGACCAAAACTATGCTCATCGGGCTCCCAAAATAGCACAAAATATGCCCGAAAACACCACAAGAACACTAATAATCTATCTCAGAAGTTTAATCACGTCCCAATATATATATTCAGATCTATTTTAATAGCTTAAAGTCTAAAATACAGCAGCAACCAAAACTGATATGAAATACTCAACCGGAAACACCAAACTCTTACAAAAATACACCCGGAAACTCACAAATCTGCACTGTTCAGCACAAAGGCAAACTCTGTATGAGCATGCACATGGAATGGCTTCAAACTCCCGTCCTTAGCCTTCTTGGAAACCTGCAAACTCCCGTTCTTGGGTCTCCCTGGAAACCTGCAAACTCCCGTTCTTGGGTCTCCTTCTCCACAGGTTTGGCAGCCTCTGAAGAATAACAAAGAATGAGCCAAAAATCAAGTTCTGGAATGAGCCCAAAATGCCTCCAAACCCCTTAAAAGAGGGCATAACTGTAACTCACATCCAAGAGAGGTTAATGAAACTTATTTTAATAATAATTTTCATTTATTAGTCCAACGGTTTCCAAAGATTAACCCCCTTTTTCCGAAACTTCACTTTCTTGGGCCTGCCTGCCTTAGCAAAGATTTTTTTTTTTTAATTATTTGAAAAGGGGACATGACAAGTCCTCCCCTCCCAATCATTGCTTGTCCTCAAGCAATGGCTGAACAATAAACCAATCAATCCACCTGGATCCCAAATGTAGTCATGAACTATACTACTATCAATTTACACAGGCTCCTGCAATATCCTCTGCAATATGACCAAGAGGAATCCATAATCAAATTGACAATTATAGCTCAACCAAACTCCGAAATCACCACTACCACAATCAAAAACCCATGAGGCACAAACTCTTAGAACATCAGAACCCAAGTAAAGTGGACAAATCAAACTACCAACACAATAAATACCATCAACGCATCCCACTGGCCTATATGGAATGTACAATCCAACTCTGCAACAATGGTGAACCCTCTCGAATGAAACTGTACCAAGTATGGAGAATCCACACACTGTACAACTCCTGCAGTCAACATAACTCTGCAAATCATCGGCCACTATCTCATAACCATAACTCCCATACACTGCTGATGGTGAAAAGACATTACAAGATAAAGAGTAAGAAATGGAATCCAAACCAAATTTGTCTGCCATCAACTCCTCAGCACAAGGATCAAATGCTAACTGATTTACATACCCTGCAATATAATGTTGATAAAAAAAACCAACCTCAGTCAACAGCTCACCATGAAGAAGTGATACAACCCACTGTGACTGATCACCAACTAAGTCAAGAGATGTCATAGCCAAAGGAGTAGAATCAATAACAACACCTGCTAAAGCATCACTCCAAAACTCCTTCTCTAAGTCATGTATTATCAACCTGTCAATTGCAGGACCTATCACCATGTCATGCCCATCAAAACTCTCATCCCGAGGCATCAAACTATCCCATAGCTGATGATAAGCACTAGGAACCAAAGTACATCTCTGTATCATCATCTCATCAACATGGTCATCAAAGGTAGATAGATGAGCATACCTCACAGTGTAATGCCGATAAAATGCACCAATCTCAGTCAGTGGCTCAGACTGCAATCCAGATGTAACTAACTGCAATCGATCACTAACCAAGTTGGAACTGACTACTACCTCTGAAGACATTGCGAAGGGAGTAGTATTACTAGTAGGAACCATGCCAACTATCAGCTCACCAACATCACACATGGTCTTTGATACAACATCTCTAGTCTTCGTGCCATTAGTACTAGAGGTCACCACCATGTCAGGCACACAACAAAAATTTGCTACAGCACCCAACTCAATTGAACCTGACTCTAGTGGGAATGAACCTGATATGCCAATGTTAGTATCAAGGATGGATGCATCCCCATCTCCACTGTCTCTAACAATCTCGACCATGGACATCCTCGGATCACCAAACACCACAGCTTGTGACTGTATAGAATCAGGTAAAGACTGTAGTCGCTCTAACTTCATGGTCACCTTAGCCAAATGAAACTGTGACTCCTTGAGAGCCAACTGTGTACTCTCAAGAATCTCAGAAGTCACCTCAAGCTGCTCAGTAAGCTCACTCACCTCATCTTCCTTGGCCAACAATGCATCATATGCTGTACTGCCCCACTCCATAAGATAATCTCTGTCGGCTACCAACTGCATATAATTTTGTCTCAAAATCCGAATAGCCTCCCATAAAGAGTGGATCTCTGTCAAGGAAAGATAACTTCCTCCCTGCTCATCACTAGTAGGAGAACCCCATCCATAAACTGCTAACAACTGACGAGCAGCATCGAAATGTTGGCAAGTGATAGCAATGTCTTGGTCACTAACTCTCAACTGATTAGACACATGATGGCACTGGCTTGACTGTCTCCTACAAACCTCCTTTGATGCACTGTCTGAAGGAGTGTCCTCAAAGTTACTAGTCTCTAGAGTATTACCATCCATATCCTGTGAATCAAATCTAAAGCTCATATCAACATACGAAGTATCAAAAACATTAGCATTGCTGTCCAACTCCTCTGTACCCAAGGAAACTAAGTCTTCAAAACTGCCCATTGCATCCTCCTGGATGTCATCAATGCCAATATGATCCTGGGACTCATCTATACACACTGCCAAATATGAAATATCATCAACACATTCCAGCAAGTATGGCCGACTGGATATATGAACAAATCCCAACATTGGTGTATAAAAACTAATACCAACATCAGACAAGATACTGGCACAAGAAAAAACAACACCATGTAATCTGCTAATCAAATCCATGATAGCACCCAAACAAACACTGCTACCAAAAAGTGTTAAAGATCTCCAATCAATTGAATCCCAAATGCCAATATAACAATCTCGAGTCCATATCCGTAAACTAGAATTAGCTGGTAACTCAAGCAAAATCCTGACTTGAGTAATATGACCAATACCAACTAACTCCACATACCTGTCATGATGAGATAATGTAGTGACAATACTGTCTTCACACACCTTCAGCTGGCGGGATAAATCATGTGAAGTACTACTAGCCTCAACCTCATGTGACGAAGCATCTAACTGTGCCTGGTACTCTCTCTCAAAAAAGTCATGAATGCTCAATGTCTGCTCATCTACACCAGGTATCTCACCATCATGCACAACAACATCCTCATAATCATCATCCTTGAGGTCAAATCTATCTATCACTCTTTGACTAAAATCATCAAATGTAGTTACCTGATCATGACCTTGAGTAGTCATTCCATGATACCACCAATCATAGGCTGCATCTTCCAAGTGTAGACTTGCAATTTGAACAACATCACTCTCCTTCATGGGGTTAAGTGTGAAGAAGGTCTGTAATTTTTGTAGCCATGCTCTAGCTGAAATTTTATTTGTTCCATCAAAAGTAGGTGCTATAAACTTTCTTATTTTATTTTTGAGCTCTCTTCCACTTATGTCATGCTCCCTTCTGTACTCTTTCTTGGGCATCAAAGTGTTCATCATATCCACATATTCTCTAAAAGGAACTGAACTACGAAAGTCATCATCTAAGCCATTATAAGTAGCTCTTAATGTAATCAAGTTACCTGTAACCTCTTCCACTGGATTAATGGCTGGATTTGGTACTGGTGGCTCATCTGCAGGCAAGAAAATAGATTTGGTTGATTTAGATGGTGTGGATCTCCCATTTCTTGGCTCCTCTGAAGTGCTCCCTTTCTCATTAATAGATGCAATTCCTTGTAATTTTTCTGTCAATATTCGCAAAGCCTCTCTAGTTTCCGCCAACCCATCCACTGTTTGCTTCTGAGTATTTTGGATGTCTTGGAAGAATTTCTTTGCCATCTCATCTGGATCAGCCATACTTTTTACTTCCTTGGATTTTGTACTTTTGCTTTCAACTGGGGGTTTGATCAAAATTTCTTTATTCTTTTCTCGCTGCAAATATCTTTTTTCTCTTTCACTTAGTTGCATGCAATCATAAAATATGACATGCAAGATCTGGGTAGTTGTTAAAACTGACATGCAACTTCTACAAACCCTCAGGCTGGCAAGATCACGGCTCTGATACCACTGAAATGTCCCTTTTCTGATTTTACATGATATTTCCAACCTTTAATCAGATCTTTAAGATCAAACAACTAATATCACAAAGATCCTCCAAATTTCTCAAGAAACCCCAAATCGGGTATGCCAGAAATTGTGCCAAAAGCTTCACAGCTTCACCAATTACTAATAAATCTGAAAATGGAAATTTTTACAGAACTTTCAGCAGCATAACAGCCTACAAATTGACATTTCCAGATCCGTATAGCCTTTACACAACAGCTCAAAAATGTAGGACCAAAACTATGCTCATCGGGCTCCCAAAATAGCACAAAATATGCCCGGAAACACCACAAGAACACTAATAATCTATCTCAGAAGTTTAATCACGTCCCAATATATATATTCAGATCTATTTTAATAGCTTAAAGTCTAAAATACAGCAGCAACCAAAACTGATATGAAATACTCAACCGGAAACACCAAACTCTTACAAAAATACACCCGGAAACTCACAAATCTGCACTGTTCAGCACAAAGGCAAACTCTGTATGAGCATGCACATGGAATGGCTTCAAACTCCCGTCCTTAGCCTTCCTGGAAACCTGCAAACTCCCGTTCTTGGGTCTCCCTGGAAACCTGCAAACTCCCGTTCTTGGGTCTCCTTCTCCACAGGTTTGGCAGCCTCTGAAGAATAACAAAGAATGAGCCAAAAATCAAGTTCTGGAATGAGCCCAAAATGCCTCCAAACCCCTTAAAAGAGGGCATAACTGTAACTCACGTCCAAGAGAGGTTAATGAAACTTATTTTAATAATAATTTTCATTTATTAGTCCAACGGTTTCCAAAGATTAACCCCCTTTTTCCGAAACTTCACTTTCTTGGGCCTGCCTGCCTTAGCAAAGATTTTTTTTTTTTAATTATTTGAAAAGGGGACATGACAAGATTCTAATGGTTTCCAAATTTCAAAAGAAGTTATAAGTGATTTTACCTACCTATATTCATTCTCTAGAAGAGAAGTCAGTAGGGTTTATCTTTATCTCATGTTACACATGAATAGATCTCTTTCTTCTTTATTGCATCCTTCAAGCTTTTCTTCTTCAATGATTGTCTTCTAACTTTTTGTCAAGATCCAATATCCCAGACCCATGCACAACAAATGAGTCTTCATATTACCCTTCCAATTGTCATAGTTGGCTCCATCAAATCTAGGACTATCTTTTCTGAAAATATTCACCATCGATCTCCCAAAGCTATTAAGCTTATCCTTTAAGGACCTAAGGCTCTAATACCAATTGTTAGAATATATAGTCCAATAATATAACTGGGGGGGTGAATCAATTATCTAGCTAATACCACAATTATCAACCTTAAAAAAATCTTAACCATATGAGTAATATAAACTAAAACTACAACAAGATGCTCATAAACAATAACACCAGATATGTTAACTAGGGAAACCCTTGCTCATAGGGAAAACCCTAGTGGGGATGGTACCTACAAGATGACGTACTAATATAAATATTCCTTGTCAAAGGATAGACCATTTTAGGAGTCTGTTATAACATTTAGTACATATGAGTCCTATAGGAGACTTTGAATCCCTATTAGGAGATTCTAACCCTATTAGAAGTTGTGGAAGACAATTGGACCCACTACCCAAATAACTTCAAGGGAAAGACCAATGACCCCATTGTCCAAATTATATTTGCATTACTCCTTGCATAATAATAGAATTGGTACAATATTTGTCCTTCCTCTTTCTCTGTCATGTCAACCAGACCTCTGCTCTTTTTGATCTTGTAACCAGATCTCAAATCTTGCATCCAATAATCCCTTGGATCACTTACACACATTCAATAAGCACTCTTCTTATTTTCACACTTCACACTTCAACAACGATCTCACTGTACATCATATACTTACAATCAAGGAAAACATCTCACCTTTATAGCATATCTTCTTAATATTTCCTTGAGTCAGCCTTGAGGCTTTCCTAATCAATAATAATAAGATAATTAATTAAAATTACAATAGCACTGTCAGCTCATAGTCTATACAAAAATTCACATATGTGATACTAAGGATTGTACACTCATTGACATCATCAACTGACTATCCTCTATTACTACTTGACTATGCATTTCTTCATTACATCTCAAATGTAAGATAGCCAACAACCATAAGGAACTACTTTCCCAATACTATGTCTCTAAATTTCTCTCTATAAATTAGTTAAATCTTCTATACATCTTTGACTTAGACTCTACACACTTGACCACATCATTGGGATACTATGCCAAACATGTCCATAATTGTGCATGACTAGATAATCAAACCATTGTTTGTACCATCAAGATCTATGTCTGCTACTCAGCTAGTCTTTATAGAAACCATGTTATGTTGACATCAATGACAAATACAGTCATGAATGAAACATATCAATACCCTCCAATGCTTAGGATACTCCCCCAATATAGTATCATCGATATTCATGCTAATAGGATTGCCTATTTTCTTGCAAAAAATCTTAAAAGAATGCACGTCAAAGACTTATATTTGCACCTACATTAGATAGCTTGGGTAATTTGAGAAGTGTCATTGTCACATCTTATGTGTTTAGAGGAAAATTGAGATGGTTAACATGCTACCTTGTTATCCATGTTGAATCTTCAATAGGTTATCCTTTCTATTTGAATAGATATTATTAATTAATTCCATTTCTTGTGCTTTTGGAAACACAAATGTCTAAAATATCTTCAATATTCTCTATTGCTGAAAATGTTTCTAGAATACACCACTATGCTTCTGTGACCTCATAGTCAACACCTCCTTCACAATACGTAGTTAAATCTAAAATGTTAAGTACTGGTAAAATATTTAATTTTTTGGGTAGTTCTACTTCATAGACATTTCTTTAATCATGCTTCTTCAGTATCTTTCACAATCCAAACTTCTTCATCTTTGACTTAGTATAGGTTTCCACTAAGAATATCTCATTTTTGAAATGAATCGTGACTTGATCTTTAATTTGAAATTCCTTATGCCTCCTTTTCTCAGCTACCTTAGCCTTATATTGTGTGTTCATTTTGGTAATGTTTTTTCTCACCTCCTCATGCAATATCTTCAAGTAATCTACTAAGTCTTCAACTTTAGCACTACTTATTTCCCCTTTTTCCAACCTTAATTGAGAAGAATTTCTGGGACAACTTCCATAAACTATTTTAAATGATGATTAACTAGTGCTCCTATTTATATAATTATTATATGATAATTATGCTTATGGTAAAACCATATTCCATCCTTTTGGCTTATCTCCAACTAAGCATCTCAATAGGTTCACGAAAATTCTATTTACCATTTTTGTATATCCATTAGTTTGTGGATGATGTGCTAAGTTCATTTTCATGCATTTATTTCACTTCTTCTACATTGTTCTCCAATAGTACACAAAGAAATTGTTGTCTCAATGTGAAACTATGCTCTTTGGTAGACCATATAGTCTTGCCACTTATCTTAAACATAATTATGCATAGTGAGAAAAATCATTAGTCTTCTTTCAAGAAATGAGATATGTCATCTTTGGAAACCTATCAACCACCACAAAAATTGAATCATGCCAACTCTAAGCTCTCGGTAAGCCACAAAGAAAGTTCATACTAATATCCTCCCATGTCTTCTCTAGTATAGGTAATGGTTTATACAACCTCATACTCTACTTGGTTCCCTTTTCCATATGATAGACTATGAAACTTGGTACAAATTTACTAGCATCTTGTTATAGTTGTGGTCAATTATAATTCTCATTAACCAAACAAATAGTTTAATACAACTAAACTATCCAACCAACTGTCCATTATACTTCTCTTTGATGAGATTATCCATCATATATTTCCTTGGAATGAAAAATTATGTACCTCTTAATAATATACCATCCTAAACTATGAAGTATAACTATGTGATTCTATCTAGAGTAATACGTTATTTACAATATTTTCGAGCTTCAACAAAATTAGGATCCTCTAGATACAAATTTTTTATTTTCTTGAACCCAAAAACCTTAATTTGCATCTTTTTTGACAAAATATGTCTATTGATAAGATAATATACAACCCTATTAGTGTTCACACTCCTATATTTCAAAACAAATGCACATAACACTGCAAGAACTGAACCCATTTCAAATGCATTTGATTGAACTTTCCTTGACTATTCAACTATTTCAAATCTTGATGATTAGTATATTAAACAAAATCTTTAGGTAAAATTTAATGTCTCCACTTCTACATGTAATCACCCAAAAATAGTCATCTAGACTATTAGCCCCCTTCTCATCATTTTTGCTAAAATTATCAAAATCACTTACTTTGATCAAATCCTCAAAAATTAATTTATTTAATTTTATCCTATAGTTTGACCACTATATCTTAACTTCTTATTTAATTAAAAGGAACATATCCCCCTTTTATTTGACAAAAGACCCCTCTTATCTCTTATCCTATGTTGCACACATAAAAACATTTTCCCACTTTAAAATTAAAAGAGAAGCCTTTTTGTCTCACATGGAGACATAAAAGTCAACACTTTTTCATTGGTAGAAATGAATGTGCACTTGGATCATGAAAAAGTCAACTCCTGACCCTTGATTAGATCCTCTTGCTTCATGATTTTCACTATCCGTACTTCTTTAAATGATGGAGCTCTCTCTTCATCTTGCATCAAATCCTTTTGTACTATTGTAATGTTGTAGGTTTTTCTAGGTACTCTTGGAGCTTTGGAAGATCTTGTGGCCTCATACTCTCACTTTCATATCATAGTAGCATAGAATCATATTGAATAGTCATAGTTTCCTCTTATGCATTAAAATAACACACCTAGTTTAATTAGAAGGATTGTAACACTCTCATTTTTCTAGTTAGTTTTTATTCCATATCTCCTTCTATAGCTTATTTTTCACTTGCATTGCATATCATGTGGATTCTTAGACACTAGGATCCTTTCTCTTGTCTTAGAATCTCCCATTTCATGGTGTACTTTCAAGGGGCTATATTCTTATACTCATTTTAGATCTATTCTACTTCTATTTGAATCCCTTTGTACATCATGACTAGGGAGATCTAGGTTGATATTTGAGACTCTCAATCCATGAGATCCCTTGAATAGAAGGACTTAGAGAAGTGCATATTTTTGAGTGTACTCTATAATGTCAAAACTTTATCAAATAATTCTTGATTATAAACTTAATATTTTTTTTAGCATCATTACTCTGCTCATTGAAATAAGTAGCAGGTCTACCTTCTTGACTCAAAATAGCTCTAATTACATTACCAGTAGCAATAAAGTCTACTTGAAACACCTTATTATAATATGAGAGTGTTAAAATAGGTTATTTTCTAATTTTTTGTTTAAAAATTCAAAAAAAAATTCTACTCCTGTAGTCCACTTAAAATCTTTCTTATCCCTTGTTTCAGTCAAGGGTCCACAAAACTACTACAACTTTTGATAAACTTTCCATAAAAAGTGAACGAAACCATGAAAATATCTTACCTTAGTAGAAGTACTCCTTAGAGTAGGCTATTTTAGGATATGCTTCACCTTCTTTGAGTCTATTATTATACATTTTTCTAAGACTACAAATCCCATATACACTAACTCATTCTTCACAAAAATGCACTTCTTCAGATTAATCAATAGTTTATCTTCCCTTAACCTCTAAAACACTCCAAAAATGTTCATTATGTGTTCTTATAATGCCTTTCTTAAGATCAAAATATCATCTTGATAAAAAAAATTCAAACTTAACCAAAATCTCTTTCACTACCTTGTGCATGAACCACATGAATGTTGTTGGTGCATTAGTTATCGCAAAAGGAGTGACTAAAAACTCATACAATATATTCTTCTTTTTTTGAAGGTTGTCTTCCATTTATCTCCTTCTGAAAAATAAATTTGGGGATATCTTAACTTTAGATCTATCTTTGTGAAATATAAATATCCACTCAAATAATCCATAATATCATCTATCCTTGGAAAAGGAAATGTTATAAACTTGATCATGATCTTTTTGATGGCTTTAAAATAAGTATAGATCCTTCATTCTCTATTTTTGTTTGGTGATAATACTGCCATTACACCACATGGACTCAAATTCTATCAGACCAACCCCATATGGAATAACTTATGTACTTGTCTATTTGATTCTTTACTTTCTAGTGGAGTCATTCTGTGAGCGTCCTTATTTGGTAAACTAGCTCCTTGAATTAATTCCATCTGATGAAGGATCATTTCACTAGTGGAAATTCATCATTTACATAATAAGACACAATATCCTTAACCTCATCCAACAAATCAATAATTTTTGTAGGTAAACATTCTACTTCTTATGACCAACTTTTGGAATTAAAGAAAGATAGATATGTTCATGCCTCATACCTTCTAGAAAATTCCTTCCATTAATTAAGAATGTTCTGACATGTATATGCACCTTTTCCTCTTCTCCCTACAATGACTCCAACTTATATCAAACTTTTTTGTTTGTAAAAGAATAGGTATTTGTATATCCATCATATAGTGTATGATAATGAAAATTACAAGGCATCCTCAACAATAAATGAAAAACATCCATAGGTATAATATCACACAAAACCTCATCATGATAGTTCGCAATACTAAACATTACCATACATTCTTCATTAACAAAGTCCTTATGATCCTTTTTCAACCAAACATTCTGGTAGGGATTAATGTACTTCTTTCTTTCTAACTTAATAACCATTTCCTCAAAAACAAGAGTATCAATCATACCACTATCAATAATGACATTTCATACTTTATCATTACACTTTCACCTACTATGAAACAAATTCTTCCTTTGTCTAGGTTCATTCTCATTACTTAGCAAGGCTCTTCTAATAACTAGGACCTATAATCTTTTGGTATCTTCAGAATATGATGAATTGGCATCTTCATCTACATGAACTTGTGAATTTATTTATTTTCTTCTATTGTTTCTTCTTCCTATTCCTTTCCCTCTTCCTCTTCCCCTCTAATCCCTATTATTTTTACCATGAGAATGACTATAATAATTTCCCCTCTAATTCTGACTACTACTTCCCTCATCATTTTTTTAACCTTCATTTTAACCTCCATAAGATAGTCCACTAGATCATCCACCATGACCTCTTCCACCTTTCTTTCTTTCAAAATTTTTGTTCAAATTTTCTTCCACCCTTAAGGAAAATTGGCATGCCTCTTTAGTACTAGTCATTCTAACTAGATTTAACTTCTCCCCTCTAATTGACCTTAACTCATTAAGGTAATAGGAAACTTTCTCCTTGGAATATTTTGTATGGCCTATTCTTATGGAGACTTGATAAAACTCTTCTTTATATATACTCCTAAATAAATATTATTTTTTCCTTCAACCCTTAGATTGTCTTCAATAGATTAAGCTCATAATCACTAGGAATGAATTACTTGAAAGTTAAGATTTCTTGACAATGCAATAACTTGATTTTGGATCTTTATTTGATCCTAGAAATGGCCCTAAAAATCATATCCTCCTCTAGACCCCTAGCTTCTTCTTCTCTTTAATGTTCAACATGCCCCTCTTCTCCAAAAAAAATCTCACTTTTAGCCCTTTCCAAAATATCCACTCTTCTATGAATATCCTCTTACAATGATTACACTTGTCTCTAGAGGTCTCTAGAACTGTCTTCTATCACACCTTCATCTCTTCCACCACAATTACTTTGTGGAGGCATTTTTTGTGCTTATCATTCAAATATAAAACCACTATCCTCTGTAAATTTCCTTACATTCAATTATTTGTCTATATGATCAAGGTTTTCAACTCTTATACCACTTGATGAAGGGTACTCCCCTTATTAAAACAAACACATATGACATAATAGATAAATAATAAATTACAAGGGGAAATTGACTTCTTATTATCTTCACAAAAATGAAATTAAAATATTCAAAAATATGATATGCAAATCCAAATGGGCATTTTTATTACAAGATTTTGTAAGCTAGAGTCACCACATACATCTCTAGAGCTATCCTAGAAAACCCTAAGGGCCTTTATTAGATAGGAAAGTTTCTACCACCCAAGAAGGTTTTAGAAATTTTAATTTTGAGGTTGACCAACCCTAAGCTATTATAATTTATAATTCATTACATTAGAGTAGGCCCCAAAGAACATTGGGACTCAAAAGAAATTTCCAAGGAATTTTATTTTCTTTGATTTTATTAGTACAACTTCTAAAGACTATAACTCATTTCTAGTTTCTCTGATTGGCTATTATGACCCCATTTTGGAAAGGCCAGAAACTTCTATACAATGCATATATTTAGAAATCTCTAGTCAACCAACATTTAACTCCTTTTTGGAGCCTCTAAATCCTTCTAAACTAAGTTCACAATTTTTATACCCTACTGCCATTACCAATTATTTCTAATATCTTCAAAAATAGACTTGATCTTGTAATGGAATTTTACTGGAAGGATGGTATATCCAAAGTGAACTTCCAGAGAAGAAATCAAAACATTCTAATCTGAAAACACCAAATTACTTAAAATTGTAAGGTTCTAGAAATAACAACTTTGCATTTAGATAACACTGATTGAAAAGACAAATCAGAAATAGTTTTGTGTGATACAAGATTTCCCATAAACCTAGGACACTCCTACACCATCATGTCTGACCATCTAGAGATGACATAGCTTAGATGTTCAAAATTAAGTAAGTACTTTACAACATGTTCATGTAAATTGGGAAAAAATGATATAAAACTATTTCATTAACTATAAACAAACTTTATAATAAAAAATTATGCATGCACAATTATAAATGATGGATATAAGAATGATAAAGGGGGAGAGAGGGGGTTGGTAGAGTTAAGTAAATGAGGGGAGAGAGAGGGGGGGGGGGGGGAGAGAGAGAGAGAGAGAGAGAGAGAGAGAGAGAGAGAGAGAGAGAGAGAGAGAGAGAGAGAGAGAGAGAGAAATTAATATGATAATGCAAGTAGGTTGATATTATTAAGTAGATTAAGATGGAGTTGAGGCAATAGGGAGGAGTGGGAGGGAGAGAGAGAGTTAAGAAAATAAGAAGGGAATTGAAAGGGGAGAGATAGGTAGGGAGAGGGAGAGACAAGGTCTCAATTAAAGGGGATGGAGTGAGAGATTCTTAAGAGGGGGTGGGGGTTTGAGAGAGTCTTAATGGGTGTAGGGTGAGAGAATCTCAAGGGGATTAAAATGGAGTTACATAAATAAAGAAGAGAGATGGATAAAGAGTCTTAATGGGGGTGGAGAGAGTCATAATTGAATGGGAGAAAGTGAGAGATGCTTAATGGGGAACAAGATTGTTAGAAATAGGGATTACTGAGAGGGGGGTGAATCAGTAATCTACAAACTTTAGTTGTCAACTAGATATTATTACTTACTTTACACCATGCATAAAAAAGCAATAAAGTAATGTTGAATAGAAATAGTAACAATGCACAAAGTTAACTCATGACACCATATCTTGATAACAAGGGAAACACTGGCCAAGGGAAAACCCCAATGGGGATGATACCCACTAGATTATATATATATATATATATATATATATATATATATATATATATATATTCCTTGTTAGAGGATGGACCCTGTTAGGATTCAATGAGAAAATTCAGTATAACAATCCCTGTCAGGAGTTGTGGTGTAATTTATGCAAGACGAGCCCACTACCCAAACATGCAATTTCAACTACAAGAAGAGATCAATTCTCATACAAGTAATCTACTATTATTTTCCTTCCTTGTCTGATCTCTAATCTTCAGCTCGATCTCAGTTCACTAGATAGTTCATACAAAACTTCGCATATATCACTTTCACAAAAGTTCACTCTCATGATACATCAAGATTGCACACTTCATATCATAAGAAGTCCTTTGCATAAATACCATGCCTTTACATAAAATACTACTAGGTTAGCTAAGACTAAAATTCACTTTTCCAAGTTAGAGTAAACATCTAGGATGTCATTCCTAATTGGTCAAGTAATTGTTTTGCAACCAAAAAGACAATTCTTTCCTTCAATTCCATTGTCTTTCTTTATCAAAACATGATTAACTCTATTCTGTATAGTTCGTACAAAATTCTAAGGTTATACACATCATCATCAACATGTCTACTATCTCCATGTAACTTCATTTTTCATAATATGATGTCTGCAACATGTTATAAACAAAACAATATACTACTGTAAACCAAATTATATACTTAGAACAATTTTTTGATCACCAAACACTAAATATCTTTATTTCTGAGGTTTCCTATCAGCATGTACATCATGTGTTACCATTAATGAGAATTATTACATGTCACAATTAGCAAATTTTCAACAATCTCTCCCTTTAGCATTGATGGCAATAAAATAGGGAAAATTGGCTAAGTGACAAAAACTTAACTATCAAAATAAACATTACATCTATTACAACTTTACAAATTTACATATATGCTCCCCCTTAAAATATACATCATACTAAACAAGTATTCCTCCCAATAATCTCATGTATACAATTTTCTTTGCTATTACTCCCCATTTGACATCAATGAAAAAGGTCACAGAATGTCAAGATTCTATCAAAAAACTGTCAAAACAATTGTCGTTTCCTTTATGCTATAATAATCTTCATACAATCTTCAAAAATAGTTTTCAAGTTGTCCATGTCTCTTTTGTAGACTCTGCTGATGAGAGAATTGCACATAATGCATATGATGCAATCTCAACTTCATTGATATTTGAATATAAGAAGCTTGTATATGTGTCTTTGGCCTTGACACATTCTTCTAGTTGCTTCTCAAGAAATGATAACTTTAGAGAAATGGATTCTCTAAAATCAGATGTTCTCTTCGATATCTATTCTTTTCAAAGTTCCAGTTTCTTAATCTTGTTGTGAATATTGGCAACTTGACTCTAAATATCATCAACTTTACTTGGTGGGTGCTAGATTAGGTTGGATAAAGTCTCTAACTCATTCATATTTTCCTCTAAATGACTATCCAAATCCTTAGTCAGTTTTTATGATAAGGTACACTTAACATACAAGGCTTTTCCTTCCTACTAGCATCTTTGAAGTTCTTTTATGCAAGTATCAAGATCGACTAAGTCATTCTTGATATTCTAGCAAATAGTGCTAAACAAGTTAGCATCATGGGAAATTTGAGCTTTTTCCTTTGCAACATTTAGCAAATTTGTAAACTCTTCATCAAAAGACTTTACACTACTTGTGCTCTTAGTTCAAGATCTAACTCAGTGTGTCAAAGTACTATGCAATCTGTCAGTCACTTCCATCAAAGATCTCTACAAACTCTTTACTGTCTTATTCTTTTGTAGGAGTTTGGATAGGGATGAAATTAGATCTATTTGATCATCATCATTAGTGGAAAAACTTGCAAGAGAGAGTGAAATAGATGAATGATATGGTTTAGTTTTATCCTCCCTTTGTTTCTTTGTTGCTTCCTTAGCTTTCCTCTCTTCCTCTTCTTTCCTTTCTTTTTCTTCTCTTTCCTTCTTCTCTTTAGATCTTTTCTTTTATTCTTCTACAATTCTTCTATTATCTTCTTCTTCCTTTCTTTTCCTTTCATTCTCAAGGAATTATTGCTTGGCTTCCTCTATCTTTTGCTTTTCAATTTCTATAAACCTCTTTTCTTCCTCAATTTTCTTCAACTTATCTTCAAAATCCTTGGTATTAGGTACATTTGGTTCGGAGCCACCAAATGGATTGGTGTCATCAATGTTGAGAGTAACATTGGTTTGATCAATCTTTATGGTATCTCCACTAACTGATACTTCCATTGTTTTGGGAGGTAGAGGAGTTGTTGTCTGTGATTCTGATAACATCTTGTTGGTAGCTATTATTGTCTCCTTCCTCAACTTATCCTTCTCACCAACCATAAATAAAAATGGCCTTAACTTATTTTGGAAGTATGGGGCAAGGTTATTCAACAATATCTTAATCTTATCTTCATCATCAGTCTTGCAAATTGTCCTTAACATAGACTTCTAAACTTCAAGGTCTTCTTCCCTTGCTAGAGTCTTCTTATCTATAATTCTCTCATAGACTTTTTGGTTCACTACTCTCTTGATATCTTTCATACTTAGTTCATTTGCAATGATATGTCTTATAGTAGATATATAAATTTGATTCTTCTCAAAATTATTATAAAGATCATAAAATTTGTTCATCTAAACAAAGCTTCCTTCATTGGCAATTATTGTGTTTATCTTTTCAATCTTCGGCTTCCATGGTTGTTGAGCTTTTCCTACTACTTTTTTAGGTGGATTCACCTTGATTTATTTTTCCTCAACTTCCTCATCACTACTAGATTCAATTGTCAACAATTTTTTTTGCTTCTTTCCAGGTCCTAAAGCCATCTACTTGACACTCTTTTCCTTTGTTGGCACTGCTTCAGCTAACCTCTCTGATTTTTTCTTATGTTCACTTAGCTAAACATTGGATACTGCTGCATAAGGTATACTCTATCCCGAAGTTATCTCTACAACTAAAATTGACAAAGGTTGAATATTCAATACACCTTGTTTCATTGTTTATCTCATGGCCTCAAATTCACTCTCTGTCATTTCGGCCTTAGATAATGCCTTCTTCATAATTCATTCAACCTTCTTGTGAGATGCCTTCTCCAAGGTTGCTTGATGAGTATGTCGTGTGATCTCATCAAATGTAGCAAATTTGTACTTAGCTTTATCCATCTCAAAATTCAATAATATATTAATGTAGCCAACTACAACATCATCACTCAATTCATAGCTCAAAGGATCCAAAAATGTTTCTTGAGCTTCCATTGCTTGAATGTATGTATAGTCATTATCAACTAAAACACATATATCCTCCTTGAACCTGTCCATCCTCCTTGAACCTATCCACAATAGTAGGTGAGATCCTAAATCTCTATTTCATCTCATTTTGGAATGTTCTTATAATCAAATTACCACTGTCCAATACCTTCTTTGCAGGGTGTCTTTTACATACCTCTAATATCTTCTCCATAGCGCATCTATTACTACTCATAATATTTGTCACTAACAAGTAAGGAAATCTCTTTAGCACATGAAAGAATATGTGGTTAATTAATGATTGGAATCTAAATACACCATTCTTAGTTCTTTTAATCTTCTCAAGGTTCTCCAAGAGTTGCATTCTTAGAATTTCACTCAAATTCACCTGTTCTTTCTCAACACAAATCTTGTAAGTTGCATTTGTAAATCCTGTTGAAAGTTCATCTATCTTAGAACTTGCACAAAGTGAATAAGCTATTATTTTGCTAAGAAATCTGACATCATCCTACTTGATGGTGTTGATTGCCATAGCCTTTCCATTATAAACTACCTTAGTATAGCTTTCTACTTTCTTCTTATCCAGTTTTTCTCCTATGGGTACACTACCTTGATTGCTAAGACTAGTTGCCTCATGTATAAGGTTGATAGAAGTTTTTACTACATTATCTTTCATCCATAACTTTCGATCATGTATTCTACTTAGTATAATTTTTGTCCATTCATTTGTATCTAGTTCATAGTAAAAATGATACATAAACAAGTCCAATTCACTCAAATGTTCAAATTTGGCCTTTACTATCATGTTGTGGTTAAAGACTATTTCCATATCCCTATTCATATATTAACTGCCAATAGACTCAAACTTACAATTCAAATAGTTTTCTAATCTTCCAAATAGACTACATTGTTTGGGGTGATAGACAATGCAGAATTAGGGTTTCCATCGCTAGGTTTTATGGAAACTACCTTAAACTCAGGTCTATCCTTATTCTCAACACTATGAACAACTGACATATCCATAATTCTTATCTATAATATCCTTTACTAATCAAATATTATGGAAAAATGATAAAATACCTCTTTCTAAAAATAGGGCTTGCTTCAAACTTGCTCCACTATGTCACTTCAGAATGCACCTTTCTTCGAATGTGTTCACAAATGAAATAAAATCAATTTTGTACTCCATTTATGTATCACTTGAAACTACATTAATTGTGTACTTCACAAATATGAAAAAGTTTTTATTTGTGTTCTATAATCAAATAACTGCACAAGCTGATCTATCTAATCTTCAGATGTCATCTGAGGTTTACTATAGCCTCCTTTCATCATGAAAATCATCCTCAAAACTTCACATTATAAAATTCTCTGCAAAAATGTAATTTTCATCTTTTGTTATAGAATCAATTCTTATTGTAATACCAGTAACTCTGAATTTCATCATAACTTGTTTAGATGAGCTCCAAATTACAAGTGAGCTTAGGTACCATCTAAACACAATTAGATACACCTTTTCCAAATTTTTCTACCTCTACTTTGGTCTTTGCATGAAGTTCTCAAATTCTGATACTATAAACAAGCTTAATTCAACTTAATTGAATCAAACTCAACAACTAACTTCAATCTTTCTATTTCATCATCATTTAACTTTTCTTTTGAGATATTTGTACCTTTCACAAATGCTTCATTAAGTTCTTCTCAAAGTTCACTTACAATGTTTCTTTGTTCTTCATTGCCTTTGCTAGTTTCAGAGTTCCTTTCCTAATTCCTTCTATCATTTCTGGAGTTTCTTCCATCATTCCTTCTATTCTTGAAGTTTCTTCCATGCATGCACATCATTCAAGCTACTTAGCTGTGTAAGGCATAATATTGCTATGAATATTCTGAATTTCTTGTATAATATGCTTTTCATTAGTACAAAGGAGACTCAAAAAGGGAAAGAGAATTCTGTTACTCACCATGCTTTAATTAAGTTGTTAATAGTAAGGTCTCTTAGGGATGTATCCCCTTTAACATGGGATGATTTTTTGCAACTTAAAACCCTGCAACCCCAAGATGGCCCTAGTGAACAACATAGTAAGGAAAATATAACTCCCATTAGTGAGCCTGTAGAACAAAACATTCAAGTAGCTGAAACTGAAAAGACTCAAGGAAATGAACAAGAAATTGCCCCTATTCAAGAAAATGTGCCTCCACCTGTACAAGAAATCCCTAAACCTGCTACCAGCAAAGCTAAGAGGAAACAAAAATTACCAGAAGAAACTTCTATTCAGCAAGAACCAAGTTCTACAATTGTAAAACAAAAGAGAATAAAGAAGGGTCCTACAGCAATTGATCCTATAGTAGTGACACTGAAGCAAAATAGTAGGCAAAAGGTTGTAACACAGGAAGAGACCCCTGTATGGAGAAGCCCTAGAATGAGAGGGTAGGTTTCTAAGGATCCTATGTTGTCTAAAACATCCACCAGGGAATCTCCCATGCAAATTATTTTCGATCATTCTCCCCTTCATCTTGAGATAAAAAATACTCCTGATAATCTTATTGCAAAGTGTGGAAAAGAAATTTAAGAAAGTATAGATGATACCCCAGCAAACTTACTAGACACTTCCAGCCATAGGGATGAAATAGTTCCTGAGTATGTTGATCTGAATACTGACTTAGTTATGCAAAGATCAAAATGGATCAATAGTTTGGTAGAGCATCTATGGCAGGAACAAAGAAGAAGGAAAAGGGATCATGAAGTAGAAGACAACAGTGTTGTCACCCTGCAAAAGCTCCTTTTTCAACTTTATGGATAGTATTTGTTTGTTGACGCATTGTGGAAAGAAGAAAAAAAGAAGATGAATAAGATTATAGTATCACAAAATGAGGAAATTGCAAAATTGAAATAACAGCTAGAAAGCCAAAAATAGCACATGAACCATGCCCTTACGCTAGTTGACCAAGCCCTTGCTTGTAGGCCACCACCTAGAGTCTATGCTCTCTTCTTGGAAGAGCAATTTCTTTTGTTTTAGTTAATGTTAACTCTCAAGAATGTGAATGTAGAGTTTAAGTCAACATAGGAATTTTATGGGCTATATCAAACTTTACCACCATGGCAACAAAAATTATTGTGTGAATTATATGTTCATAGCTTTGTTATTCCTGTACAGACTAAGTGAAATCCTTTTCTTTGCATAGGAGATGTACATTTAAAAGCTCTCATGTCATGGATGTCCAATGAAGTGAATTTAATAGGTAGTTGAAAGACTATAGAGATGAGGAGAGAGCACAACCTTTACCTTTGAGAGGAAAAAGTAGTAAGCCAGAGGAGATGCTCCAAGATTGGTTTACATTGACCTATGGAAACAAGAATCCAATAGTAAGAGAGAAGATATTTTCTACTAGAACTAAGGTTTATGCTAAATATGAAAATTTTGCCTACTTTGCATTTTAGAGAGCCATGATCAGTATAAGGAGTAGGTGGGCAAGACTACCTCAATCTCTTAAGAAATTAGAACCACACAACCCTATTAACTTGGAAGTTGTGCTACATAGAGTTCCAAAATATTTAGAATTAGGAAAGCAGTCAAGACCGGAGTTGCGGTGTCCTTTAACAATGCAACCTCTAATGTTCCTATGGCTCTTGTATGATATCAATGTTGATAGACTTGATAAGTTGCAAGAAGATCACCGAAGAGAAGTGTGGGAGAGAACCAGAGGATTTTACTACACTTTTAAGAGCAACACAAAGGGGAGGATAGAAATTAGAGAGTTCAAGTCTCTAACAAGGAAGTGCAATGCTTGAGGACAAGCATTAGTTTGGCAGGGGGCAGATGATGAGACTAAAATTTGCCTTTATTTTGTGGTGTTTAAGATATTTTTTTGATACTCTATTTTTCTTTGTTAAAACACTTATGGACCTATGTTTACCGAACCTTTGATGAACCTATGGGGTAGAAACTATGTCATCTTTTGCTCATATTATATCTAGTATGCAGTATTTCATATAGTTATCAAAATGTGTGTTCTTATGTTTGAATTTAATTTGATAAATTTTTATTTCCGAACATGATTTGTTTCATAACTAACCTATTAATGAAGACTGAAAGATGATTGGAGGGATTCAAAAGTTAGGCGTCAACAACATTCAAGGAGAAGCGAGTGCTAAGGAGCAACCACAGTGGAGAAAGTTGTTACAGTTCCAAAAAACACTACAATGAGTAAGGAGGAGCTATGAAGATTCATTGCCTTCTCTACATTTACTCTGTGGTGAGCAGATGTTAAGACTTTATTATTCCTGCCTTAAGTCGTTATTTCTTCTTCCTGCCTTTAGTTGTTCTTCCTATTTTCTCTCCTATAGATTTAAAGCTAGGACATTTACTTTTCTATTATGGAATAAAGTTTTGATCTCCTATATATGTAGGAATCAACTCTAGTGTGTTAAGTTTTTTTAGCAAGCAAGAAGAAAAGTTATGAGAGCATACTGTTAACTTTTACAATTGTGTTTTACAGTTTTGTGTTATGTAATGAATATCTAAATGGAATGAAATAGTTTTCTTTGGCTTCTATCCTATGTTAATAGTTTAGAGAAGCCAACCAAGGGGGCCGACTTGGGAGGTGGATTAGATTAGGATAGAATAGATTTATTTTCAAGCATTAGTAGTATCTTAAGTAGAAGTAGTAAGTTCCTTCCTATAGCATCGCACTCTATGAATGTTCCTGCAGCATATGTGAGAACAATTTTAGTGGATGAGCCAAGTTGGAATATCTATTATCTTTTCCATTGTATTTCTAGTATTCATAGAGTTAAGTGTTTTACCTTCCTGCAGCAGTAGTCTAAGTTCTTTTCCTTGCATTTTTTACTTTCTTGCAACATAAGCTTAGTGACTCATTAAGAGACCTAGTGCACATACTGTGCTAACCATTTCAAGTATAAATCCTTGGGTTGATAAGATTAAATGCACCTCATGGTGGGAAAAATAGTTCTTAGTTTGAATATATTATTCCTAAGCAAGGCCTAGTACATGACTATGATACACCTATTGTGAGGCAGTTCAACTTTCACAAAAATTCACTCACAAGTTTGCTCTCATGATACATCAAGATTGCACACTTCTTATTGCAAGAAGTCCTTTGCATAAATACCATGTCTTTACATAAAATACTGTGAGGTCAACTAAGACCACAATTCACTTTTCCAAGTTAGAGTAAACATCTAGGATGTCAGCCCTAATTGGACAAGTAATTGTTTTGCAACCAAAACAATTCTTTCCTTCAATTATGTTGTCTTACTTTATCAAAACATGATTATCTCTTTTCAGTACAATCTATAGAAATGTCTAGGGTTATACATGTCATCATAAACATGTATACTATCTCCATGTAACTTCTCTTTTCATAATATGGCATCTACAACATGTTATAAACAAACTAATATACAATTGTAAACCAAATTCTATACTTAGACAATTTTCTGATCACCAAACACTAAGTATCTTTATTTTCAAGGTTTCCCATTAGCATGTATATCGTGTGTTGCCATTAATGACAATAATTACATATCACAATTAGCCAATTTTCAACAATGGTATGGGGGATGGGGGGGGATGAGAGTGTTGGAAGTGGGCCAACATCCCTCGTAGGATTCACGACATGGCTTAACTATCTCTTATGGTTCTATAAGACTAATGGTTGTATTGAGCATTAAAAATTCAATCTTTTGATACAATGGAAATCCTAGCCTTTCTAATAATTGGTATCAGAGATTTCTCATAGGTTCAAATCTTGTAGGCCACTATGAGTGACGTTAGGAGGGGGATTATTGGTAGTGAGCCAATGTCCCTTCTAGGATTCATGACATGGCTTAACCACCTCATGTAGTTGTATAAGACTATTGGTTGTATCAAGCATTGATAGTTCAATCTTTTGGTGCAATGGCAACCCTAACCTTTCTAATAAAGAGGGTCTCAAAGGGTGGAGGAGAGAGAGACAGAGAGACAGAGAGACAGAGACAGAGAGAGTCTTAAGGAGATTACAAGAAATTTGAGGAAATGAGGAGGAGAGAAGAGATAAAAAAAGTCCTATGGGGAGGGAGTGGGAAGATAGAGATTCTTAATTAAAGGAGAGAGAGAGAGAGAGAGAGAGAGAGAGAGAGAATATTAATTAAAGGTGAGGGAGTGAAAGAGTCTTAATTCTTGGGGATAGCTAGATTCTTAAGGGGGCAAGGTGAGAGGTGGGAGGTGAGAGAATCTTAAGGGGTGGGGAGAGTGTGTCTAAAGGGTGAAGAGAGAGATAAAGTGTGTGTGTGTGTAAACTTGTGTGTGATAAATAGGGGTAAACAAAATTATGTTGACAAATACATTTGTTTAAGGAATAAAATGTACCCATATCTTTTTGAATAATTTCTAAAGTTCAAATAATTCAATATCTAAAAACTATGAAAGTAAACCATGCATATAATCAATTAAAAAAGGTTTAACTTTTTCCCTAAAGCTTTCTATGTGCCTTTTCTAAATTTTCTAATAATTTCCTAAAAATTCCAAGGTTTTAAAGTTTTAGAATAAAAATAATTATAAATCACTAAAAATGAATATTATAGATACAATTGACTAAAAATAATTTAATGACAATTTTTTTTAAAAAATTCTAATTTTTTATAAAGTTTTCTATGATTTTCTAACCTTTTCTATGATTTTCTAATATTTTATACATTTTCCTAATATTATTTAATAAAAAATTAATTTTCTTAAATTAAAATTACTAAAAATGAAGAGCTAACAAAAATAGTTGAAAAACATATATTTTGGAATAAAAAATAAACAAAAAAGTAAGAAATATGTGCACCTGGTATCAACGATGGTTGAAAGTCCTAAAAAATGTTGATGTTAATCTAGGTCATCATGGGGTTTGCTTCAACAATCGACATCGACTGGCTCTATATAAATGTATGGTGAAATTAATTTATTACCACTAGAATTCATTAAAAATGTGGTCAATGTTAGTGTAGTTAAATATTTTTCCTATTTTGCTAGGTTTTTCCTACACTTTTAATAATCTCACTTAGGTTAATAAAGCATGTCTTATTAGGTGAATGGTTGTGAGGTGTCACCTTCCTACATGTGAGCATCCATTAGCTATCTTGGGAAGATACTTTGCTATCTTTAGTCCGATAGATGGTTGCTCCTCATTGGTTGGTGTTGCCACCTCCTCCCTCTTCCTAGCCTATATAAGCATGCTACTTGGCTTGTATTTGTATCTCTTGTTTTTGCATCCTCTTAATGTTATTTTGCTTCAAGCATTTGCATTACTCTCTTGGAGACTAACTCTATGATGCTATTTTGATTTTGTATCATTTGCATTCATAGTTTAGATATTTACTCTTTGCACTAGTTTTCTGGGTTATTAATCTTTTTAGATTCTAACATGGTATCAGAGATTTTCTATGTGCAAGAGTATATTTTAGTTTTCTTATTTGAGAGATTCGGGGGGGGGGGCAAATAAACTTTATTGCATTTTTTTGAAAAACGAAGTATGCTCTTCTCTTGCATCTTTGGATGATCCTGAGAATCATTAAAGTTTTGACAAAAATAGTTTTTCTCTAGGGTTTCAATCTCAAATCTGACAACCAACTTGCATATTTGGAGTTTTCAATCAGTTTTGCAGGTTTTAGCATGTCATTGATGGACTTAGGAAGCTAATCTAGCATTTTCTTATCATATTCTGGTTGCTGGGGTCATTTTTTGATTTTTGGAGCCATTTTTTACTGTTAAAGACATCTAATTTACACTACAACAACATCTTATGTACATCAGCAAGAAAAATGCTTTTTGGGTTTTGTTCACAGCCCCAAAAAACCATCTGGGTATCTTTTAGATTTTGCATGCAAGCTGTATATTTTGCAAAATCAAGCATGCAAAGCTACATCCATACCCCTCTCCATTGGCAGTTGCAGATTTGAACGCAGTTTTCAAATGTCTCATTCTTGCTCATACAGACTCTGACTTTGATGATTCTTGTTATGAACTTCACTATTTTTTTGTTCTCTATCCACTAGTGGAGTTGTTTTTTGATTTTCATGCATGAATTCTTCAAAAATTGCAGATTATCAGCCGTGACTATGCACAGTTCTCGTTTTGGAAACTTCAGAGGATCATAACTTTCTCATACGACCTCGTATCAAGGCGATTCTTTTTTTAAAAGTGCATGATTTTTTGAGTAGATCGCAGTGGTGCTATTTATTTCCTTGATTATTATGCCCAAGTTTCACTTTTAGCATATGCTCTTCATGAGGAGGCCCTGTCAATTTTTCTTCCGTAACTTGAGCATACAGACATATTTTTTCGATCCAAAAAATGCGTCAAAAATTTGGTTCTAAGACGGAGATGATGGTATAGGTTTTTTTGATTTTTGCTATAGTCTGGTTGCTTCTTTTGGTAGTCAAAGGCAGATGTTCTATTTTGCCTTCCGAGAGCCATATCTCGCTCATTCAGACTCTTTTCTAGGCTCGCTAGATATCGTTGGAAAGCTGGTTCTATGAGTTATTCAGTTGTAGAGGTATTTAATCTAGATTCTGCTCCAAGTTCTTTCTCCTTTAAGTTTTTCACTTTCGCACTCTGGCGGATTACTTGGATTCTACAGGTCCTGGAATCTCTTCTTCTGTTCTTTTGGCTCAGTCTTCTTTCTAACTTCTGAGCATTGCATGCTTCTATTATGTTGCATTCCTTTTTCTGTAAATGCACTGAGATAAAGTGCCTACTTTTGCATATCTGGGATCTTGTACACCTTGTGTTTGTGTGTACTCACACTCAGTTATAAAGTGCCATGGGGGGTCATGATGTTTTTCCATTTTGTGCTCATCCACCTTTGTCAAGTGAATTTTTCTTCCATGACATTATTCCATGTAGTGTGTCGGTGACACTGCCCTTTATCCTGTGCTTGTACTTCTATTGCATTGTTGGTGTTCCTGATTCTTCTTCTTGCAGATGTTTTTGGCATTGCATTTCAGTGTCCCTGTCACCCCTCTCCCTATTCAGCATTATGGGGGGGTTCACCTGTTGGCTCTATTACTTCTTTGGTTCGGTTGAGTGATCTACGTATTCAGTTTTTGTTCCTATGTACTAGGCGGATGTAGTGGCTAGGCACCTATGCATTTTGGTGAGATGGTTCATCTACTATATAGACACTCATTCATTCCTACCTTTGGAGGTCACCTCTTCGATTGATCAGCTCTTCAGACTTTGTCTTCTCTACCTGGTCATGCACTATTTCAGTGAGGGTTCCAGCAGTTTCTTCTGACAGTGTTTGTAGCTTCATGCTTTGGAGATGCTTCATGCTCTTTTTTGTTCCTCTCTTTGGGACATTTCCTAGATTGGAGGCTTAGTTTCCTTCATCTAGTTATTTTTCTTGTATTGGGTACCTAATCAGGCCTTGTTGTCGAGACCCATTTTCCTACTTTCATAGCTTTGCTAGGTTAGCATCCACCTAAGCTTCGCTTATGGGGGGGTGTTAGTGTAGTTAAATATTTTTCCTATTTTTCTAAGTTTTTCCTACACTTTTAATAATCTCACTTAGGTTAATAAAACATGTCTTATTAGGTGAATGGTTGTGAGGTGTCACCTTCCTACATGTGAGCATCCATTAGCTATCTTGGGAAGATACTTTGCTATCTTTAGTCCAATAGATGGTTGCTCCTCATTGGTTGGTGTTGCCACCTCCTCCCTCTTCCTAGCCTATATAAGGATGCTACCTGGCTTGTATTTGTATCTCTTGTTTTTGCCTCCTCTTAATGCTATTTTGCTTCAAGCATTTGCATTACTCTCTTAGAGACTAACTCTATGATGCTATTTTGATTTTGTATCATTTGCATTCATAGTTTAGATATTTACTCTTTGCACTAGTTTTTTGGGTTATTAATCTTTTCAGATTCTAACAATCAAAGGGGCATTGATGTGAAGGGGATCTTCACATGAACACTCCTAGATCGACTACTTTGTGTGAAGGGGGTTCTTTATATGAACACACATACATCAACATGTTCATGAAAAATCTCATATCCCCTTCATGAAAAGACCCCCATTTATGCAAAGAAAATAGAAAATGATGATCAATTTTTATTTGCGCCTAAAAGTGGGATGCACTATTATGAGATCACCCTAGAATTGACTTAGCACCCACATCAAAAACATGTATAAATATTGACCAATGTCAAAATTATAAATAATTATACTTGCCAAAACTATTGTTCTTCATGAAGCGTATTGCAAGAGCTGTAATATAGTATGAAAATGTATAGTCCTAACAAGTTAGGACCTATTAATTTGGAAGATTGAAGACAAATTTGGCCCCACTTTAGTGTTATTCTTTATCTTGGATGCATTTGCACTTGATTTTCCCACTTATCCATCAATTTTTCCTTTAAATTTCAAATGCTTCTTGAAATCTACACCTTTTACCTGAGAATCAACACTCCTAGGTATAGGTCAACCTTAGAAAACCTATGTTAGTAGAGGTTTCCTAAAGAAAACCCAAACCCTAAGGCTTTTATTTTGAAGGCTTTCAAGACCTGATTGTCATTACTTTGATTTTCCTACCTATTGGAATCAACCTTCACAAAAATTAACCCCAAAATTACTAAAAAAGTAGGCTTCGTCTCTACATTTTGACATCCATCAATTGCAAGATAATCCACAATTTTATAACATATCTTAATTACAAGAAATCTATTGTGCATTCAAGGAGTTCAAGAAAGAAAGGTCCATTTATCCATCAAGTGTTGAAGCATTTGTTTCTATAGATATAGATAATTTCTCCATAGGAAGAAAATGATTTTTCCATCAAGAGAGGATGTCTACATCATTCATTATTATTACTTCTTCATATCAAACATTTATACATCGATAACCTATGAACTAGACAAGTGTTGATCCATACTCATAAATGAAGACATCCTACATTATATATTCCTATATACACATACAAGTATACATCATTATGGATATAGTGGATTTGAATCTATCCATGAAGGTTTGAAAAAGAAGGTATACTTGATTTATCTTGGTTTACATGCTTTATATAATTCATTCCAAGGTTAAATCCTATACATGAGCTTGACCAATCTAAGCCCCCCCTCCTTGTGTGGAAGTGTAAATTCATGGAATTTCAGATCCAAAAAAGAAGATTCAAAGAAACAATTCTAGTCACAACACTGAGATCTTTGTTTTCATCTCTTTCAAGTATAGGTCACCCCAAGTAAACACATACTAGAATAGGCCACAAGTTGACTTGCTCCTAGAATCTTGAGATTTTCACAACTAGAAGTGATAACTCTTAGGATTCTAGATCTTAGTCTATTTCTACTTTTGATAGAGTCTGGTAGGGTTACTTTATATTTAAAGTTTCATCCTCTACTAGTCCTCATAGTAAGTGTGTTTCCCTCTTTTTCATTTCATAACACTTAATTTGATACACTCTATTAAATCTCTGACTATCCATCATTGTATGTTTGCTTACTTTACTTCATATTATTCTCTACATATCAACACATAGACAATTAGAAAAAGGACACCTTAGAATTTCACATCCCTAAAAGGAGTTAAATTTTGATTAGCACCACTACATTTATCTTATATGTATCCTCCAAGGGGTTTTATTTGAGGACCTTCCTCTTTTCCTGAATGTACATATAATTTGGTAGTCTACATTGATCACCATTTTATACAACACATTTTGGTGAACCACCTCCTTCATAATTCATATATTTTGATTTGATAGTTAGATATACATGGCATACATAATATTCTATTTTCTAAATTGTATCACATATTCCCTTTCTTTCATTTATTTGTGTATGAACTTTATCACTTTAAGTCCAACCTATCATTCTAGTTAGAAGAATTTATAGAATCATGGGTTCCTTTGATCTTGACCCTTCTTTATTTCCTTAAAATCTTAATGAAACCACCACATATCTTAAAGATCCCAATCCTATAATAGAGAATAGCTCTTCTCACTCTTTCCATGATGAAGGTGAATCCTTAAGAATTCCCCCACTCAAGTTGGAAAATTCATGCATGGTTTTTAAAAAATTGTAACATTGATTAGATCAAGAGAATCATAATACTAAGATTGTTGGCATAAGTGTCAAAGACTAACCAGTCGATAGACTGATAGAATTAGTGATCAAAAGTATTTTCATTGATGTCAAAACATACAAAGGAACCAAAACTTGTAGAGAGGAATGGTTGGAAAAGCACAATGATGTGTGACTATAGTTCACACAAGTGATCAAAGGAGAAAAGGAATGTAAGGCCAAAAGAGGTGATCCACTTGGACAAAGTGTGCTAATAAAGTCTACATGAGCATAAGGACACCAAGCAAAATAGAAAGTAGAAAAACCAGTCAGCTGGTTTTTCCAAGTCATCAAGGAGAGCATGGAAAAAATAGATGTGATTTCCTTGTCATATAGAGGGTAAGAGTGCACCCAACATCACATTTAATGGTGATGGGGGAATAGATAGATGAACTATCAAAAGAATTCAAATTTGAATTATTTACAACAAAAGAAATTTAGCAAGGACACACAACACCTATGACTCCTATATAGACACACCACATCTAAAAAAAGTGGCACACTACTACAATGGGAGTCAAGCTAGTAGTAGGGGTGAGAATTAAAATTATGAACTCATAGACAAGGGTTTGCAAAGTAAAGCTAGAAGATAGTATAAAAGAAGGTAGAATAAAAAAGGAAAGGTTAGATTACTGAGTGATTAGTCAAAGAACTAGATGAGTCGAGCTTGTTAGAGTAGGGTTGTTGCTATGCCAAAACACTGATCTTTTAATGCCTGATACAACCACAAAACTTATAGTACACAAGAAGTAGTTAAGCCCTTGTCAAAAATTGTGAGGGGAGCATTGAACAAGTTTCCAACAATCTCCCCCTTAGCATTACCCAAGGATCTGTGGATTTAAACTTGTGACCAAGCTCTAATACCACTTGTTAGAATGGGGTTTCCATTGTACCAAAAGACAATTTTTTTACTGCCCAATACAACCACACAACTTATAGTACAAATGAGTTGATTAATTCTTTGTCAAAAATCTTGAGGGGAGTGCTAAACAAATTTCCAATAGAACTAAATGGAATCTCAAGGTATGAAAGAGAGTAACAAGATAAAAGTCACTTTCAAAGAATTATCATGCTAAGGAGGAGATAGCATACATGAATAACACAAGGTTTATCATGTGCAAGAGAAAGGAGAGTCAAGCACACAAGTGTTCAAGGTCTAAAGTTATAGAGCCCATAGAAGGCATAGCATAATTCAAGATAGACCAAGAGTGATAAAGAAGGATCTACTTCAAGCTAAGTGTAGTAGGTATTTGTTAGATCATTCCCTATTGTTTACTATCCTTTACAACAATAAATCTCATTGAGGGTGGACCCTAATAGGTTCTTTGTATAAATACCCTAATAAGGTGACACATTAACTTGTGTTCTAAACTCCTTTATCCAAGTTTCTCCTAATAAGGAAAGACTTTAACAAGTTTTAACAAAATCCCTTAACCAATCGGCACCTAACAATGTCTTTTTAATCTACTAACAAGGATAAGCTCTTAATTATGCACACTTTAGAAGAGAGCAATAATTTTGAGGATCAACTTACACTATAGTTTTTACCCTAGCTATGATTTCACAAGATATATCCTATGTGTCTTGTTATTTTCATGTTCTTAATATTTTTCTTAATCCTAACTAGTTAAGCTATAGCTTGCATAAACTTTTAGATGTGTGTAAATTGTGATTTAGAGAAAAAGTTTAAACCAGTGATAATATTGATTCACCCCCTCCCCTTTGTATACTAATTGATGCAATACAAGGTAGGAGATGTCCTAGCCTCCTATAATTACCCATACAATGGAATATAAACAATAACATAGAGATTAAGATCCATAATAATGTCAATTCTCATAATAGAATCATCCAATTTTTATCCAACGTGCCTAGTTGTAAGGCCTTCCAGGTTACAACCAAATACAAAGCAATTACAATATTAATTTTGCAAGATCTTACAAGATCTAACTCCTAGCTAGTCCAAATCCACAATCTTATAGAAAAACCCCAAGAAGAATCTAAAAAATTCTCACAAGCCACCAACAACCTTCTTGTTTTCACAAGCCCACACTTAGCTACTAGCTCTGCTCAAACTTCACTCCTCTCAGCTACTCCTTATTCTCCTTATTGAATTACAATGATTCAAGACTCCAAAAGACCCTCTCTTATACCCAACTAATCCACAAGTCAGCCTAGTAAGTTAAAAATTAAATAAACCCTTATATTAAATACATAATTAAGCTATAAGTCAACCTACTATAGATATTAAATACCAAATGCCTTAGAAGGCTTACAACACCCATTAAATACACCTAGGAAAAATAGCCAAGACCCAAATAGGTCCACAAAAGCTCCCACAATCAATCCATGCCATGTTCCCATGCCATATGCATTAAATTCTCCAAATGATTGATTAAATCAAGAACTTCAATGTGCAAGCCACACTACCAAACATCAGCAAAAACCAAAAGCATCATCAAGCTCCCACAAGCATTTTTGAGGTCCAAAGGTGTTGAACAACCAATACATGATGAGAACTATAGTGAGTTCCAAGAAAAATATTATACATTGAGTAACAATAAATGTCAAGCTCCTTTAATGACCAAGCTCCTTGGCCAACACTACACCCATTAATGATTGAGCACCACTCCTTTAATGACTGAGTCCATAACTCCAAATGCAAAATCCCTCCAACATGAAGGATCTCCAATTACTTTAGGATGCTCTAGCATCAGACACCCCAGGTGCAAAAAGATGTTCTTAGTAGTTGGGAGAATATCTTCTAAGATTCAACACATAAATCTCAAACTAGTTCTTTACATGCATGTCCTTCAAGTCTTCAACTTGCACAATCTTTTCCTTGCTCCATCTCTGCTTTGTTACTCCTTTCTATGGTGTTCCATAGGTTTATTTTCCACTTTGATCTCTAAACCTCTTAGAATATTTTAACTCAATTTGGTCGCTAATACTTAGGTTCCTCCTACCAAGTTCTTTATTCTAAAAGGAATCAAGGAATGCTTCCTACCACCTTTCTCAATAGTAATCACACTCTTGACACAATCATGCATAGCCCTGCAATCATACTGTTAAGGTTGAAAAAGTAATATGTGATAACTACCATGTCCATAATATCACACAACACTTGATCCTTATACTGCCCAATCTAAAAATCAATAATACATTGCTCCCACACTTCCAAAGCATGTTCATCTTATAACCACAAATCCTATAATGAAAAGGATGCCTCACTCTCTTCAAAAATGGCTTCTAATCCATCTCCTTAGAAAAAAGGTTATCTATACTACCACCATCCACAATCACATTGTAGAGTTTACCACCAGACTTAGAATGAGTCTTGAACAAATTACTCCTTTGACAAGGTTCAAGTGCCCTCTTACCAAACAGTACTCACCGAGCTGCTAAGATCTCTCCCTACTCAATTTCATTGAGTGAGCCTTCAGCTTCATTGACAATAATAGCTCTCCTCTAACCAGCCTTCTATGGAAACTAAAAAGATATGTGACCTTCTTCACCACATCTATAGCATGTACCTTAAATTTACCTCTGTGTGTCATCTTCCTTTGTTCAATAGGTTTTAGTTCACCTTCTGTACTCAATTTATCTTTTGTCAAGTGATCTTGCTTCTCTTTCCCATAGGAACCCCCTTAATTTCTTCTCTTCAACTTATCTTCTTCCCATAGAGCATACTAATAAGCATCCTCAATAGAAGCAATATTCAACATACCAATCTCATCTTGAATATTGAATCTCAAACCATTAATGTATAGAGATATCATCTCCTTAGAAATTTCTCTATTCCCAAGCCAAATAATCATCTTGTCAAACTCCTCAGTATAATCCTTTAGAGACAAATCCTTTTATTTCAAATTTTGCAACCTATTAAACAATTCAAGTTCATAATCAATAGGAATTAATTTAGCATTCGATTTAGTTACCATCAATCTCTACCTAGTGATCTTCATTTCACCACCTTCTTTTCTATCTCTCTATAAGTATTTCCACCAAAGAGAAGCATGTCCTTTTATCTTAATTTGTGACAAGCTCACTCTGAGTGGGTCTACAATACCCTCTAATTCAAAGTAGTCTTCCAATTCACCAATCCAATCAATCGGGTCTTTAGGATTAAAAATACCTAAGAAATTAGAAACGTCCATCTTGTACTTCAGCTTCAACCAAGTGCTAGATCTATCTAGTTGACCACCTTTGTCTTCCATAAATCTCTCCACATGATTAGTTTTAGTGATTTCCTCATAACCATATTTAGTACCCACATGTTGCGTTATACCAACAATAGCCCTCATGATCTCAATCTTCATGAACTCCATCTCAGATCTAAAATCTGTTTTAACCTTCTTTGAGACCCTTACTTCTAGAACATCATAGAGATCTTCAATCATTCTTAGAGGCATCTTCCAAGATGTTTGCAAACCCTCTAAAAAAAACCTCTACCCAAATCAAACCTTCACTATGATAATATTCACCCCAGATCCTAGCGCAAACTGCCTCAACTTTGGTAATATTTCTACATGCTCAGGAAAACTTTCTCTGATATCACCTAATGTAGTAAAAGGAAAGAGAATCCCCAAAGGAGATTTACTAGTTGTGAGTGTTAAATATGGCCCTCTAAGTCCACACACAGTTCAACATGATCATTATTTGTCAGTAACATCCTGAAATGAACATGAGATTGTCCATTCGATATGCCTGCATAAGGCAATCTATTGCCTTCTAACTAGACGAGGTTTTACTATTCACTCTCAGAATTGAGATCTTAGTAACTAGACCAAATTAGTACAAAGGATTTATGAATGCAAGTGCAATATAATCTATGTTTTTGATTTTTATGAATGCAAAGATATGGATTAATCTAAATGAATTTCAAATTAATCTAAGAATAATGAAGATTAAGTTAAGCTAAATGAATACATTATAATCTAAATGATGAGCATATAAAGAAAAGGATATTTGAATGCAAAGAACTTGAGTGATCAATCCAATAATGATTTGATACTCTTCATGATCATCCTTCCAAATGAGAGGTTGGGGGTCTCTTTTTATAGAATATTCGACCTAATCAATGGTCAAGATTAAATTGAGTGTACAGTTTAGATTGAATGTGAGATTGAGTCCTCCATTTTTATGGAGTTGAATGAGATGAAATAGGAGATAACGTTGATCCATTCAAATATGTTCTCATAATTATTTTTCTAATTAATTAAATAATTAGTTTCAACAATTATGATGAGCTTATTTGATTTAATCAATATATTTAATTCCTTTTTAATATGAGATGAATTAGGAAAGAATATTGATCCATTCAAAGATGACATCGTAATAGAATATTCTAATTAATTTAATAATTATTTTCAACACTTATGATATATATTAAATTAAATCAATGTATTTTATTTCCTTTTTTATATGTATTAGCTAAAGAGGGAGGATTTAATTTAATTAAAGTATTGATTACTTATACTTAAATTAATTCAATAATGAGTATAATTTAGCTAATCTCAATCAATATTTAGGAATTAAATAAAGTATATGATTAATACAGATTAGTGATTTTCTACATTTGACACTTAGGACAAGTAAAGATTACCAGGATTAGAAATGACTAGTAAAAGAGGATTTAAATTTGATCAATAAATAGATGTTGTAAGATTGAGGCACCGAAATTGGTTCAAAATACCAATGTGCCAATTTAGGGGTATTACATTTTCCCTTCTTTGAATAAATGTGCATGCCGCACATTGATTCAAAGATGGGGATGAATGTTGTAGAGGATGCTAGAGTAGCCAAAACATTTTGGGTGGGGTCAGTGCATGCTAGCCCATATGTTCCATGAGATGCACAAGATCGCCTATGGAGAGATGAAGAGTATGGAAACATGAGTATATGTGTTGCAAATATGGGCATGGGAGCACCTACCCATCATAAGGCTAATATGTGAGGATGGGTGACGAAATTTTAGAGCCCTACATTTGCAGATATAGAGGATAAATGACCCATACTTCTCTAGGTAAGACAGAGCAATAACAGACACAATTAGATGATTTGGTTGCAATAGTATGACAACCCTAGTGAGAGATAGAGGCATGGGATGATATCTGAGCATAGCTCAATTATATGTTTTCTTCTTAGTCACTGATAGGTCATTCTATACATGTTATTGAGTGATTCCCATTGACTCACATGGGGAGGTAGTGCGACCATCCACAGGACATTTCATAGGATTATTGCACATATGCCCACTTCACTAAAGAGGTTAAGAAAGGGTGGTTAGTGAGACTAGACCTAGGGAGGACAATGATTGATGTACAAGGTATCACATTAACTCATTGGGATTACATGGAAGTGGTCATAGATGGAGGGATGACTCCCAAGTATAGAGAGTATTTTGTGAGTCATTCCTTCCCTCAATTCATAGATCCAGCAGCGATGATAGTACCATTGTAACTAGTTTAGTCACCATAGTAGCCACAGCAGTAGGGTCTAAGATAGTAGGCTACCTAGGTTTTGATCCCACCTCGATAGATAAGAGTGGATCTGGGTGCTAGTGGTAGTGGGTGTAGGCATAGGAGAGCTCAAGGAGAGAGGGAAAACTTGGGTTACATTGGGGGTGATGCTCAAACATAGAGGGTGGAGGGCCAACATCCACAATAGGAAAAGCAATGTATAGGTAATGAGGAGATGTAGGATCAACATGCTCCTGAGTGACAAGGCAAAGATATCCCAACATAGACCCATGATGCTCTTAGAAGATCTAGGGACTGTGTAAGGACAACATAGTGGCAGCTAGGAGAGTTACAAATCTAGCTAGTTGTTTGGGACACAAGCCTAGTAGAGTGGATTGAGAGATCTGCAAGCTTTGAGAGGAACTAGATGAGACATGTGTACAAATAGTAAGAGAAACATATTATTATGTGGCTTATGTTGGAGTATTCCCAAAGGGAGTAGAGTAGGTGCCTCAATTGTTGGAGTATGCCAGCGCATCAGAGGGTGCTCATCCAACAACAAGAGAAGATGCTCCTCCTCATCCTCTTCCACCTAGGGATGAAGGAGAAGGGTGTAGTTAGCTATATGATTTTGATTAATACTTTTTCTCTTCTGATTTTTCATACATGAGATGTGTAGCTATATGATTTTGATTAATGCAAATGGATATGATGTATGGATATATAGTGTAGATGAGATAGATGTTTGCTATGAAAATTTGATTGATGAGATATGATGTATGTGTATGACATTACATGATGATATGTTAATGAAAAATATATATGAACTAACATCTTAAGTAGAATTCTCATTTTGTTGCTTATGACAAGTGCTTTTTCAAATTCACAAAGATTAACCAAGGAATCAAATTCTTTTGCAATCAAGGTAAAATGTGATACATTAAAGAAATCAAGGACCTCCCAAGTGGAAAGATACAAGTAAAGAAGTAACTAAAGTAATGCAATTTAAGTATGAAATGCAACCTTATGCTAGATGCAATCCCTAGGATTGGTTACTAAACCCATTAAATAGTTATCAATCTGAGCTTTTAGTTATATCCATGAATTTCATACAATTTTCACTGACATTTCAATCATGAGAATATAAATATGACATGTGTCTTATTTTTGTCAAGATTAGATGTAAACATTAAGGCACAAGTAGCCAAAATGACCAAAATATCTATCCCTTTTAATGTAGTAAGTGAACATAAGCATCAAAGCATAAATGCTAGGATGACAAGAATGTTTCTTGTATGCAAACACACTAGACATGCAAGAGATCCTTGTCATTCTAAGTAATCAATAAATATTCCATCTGCAACAACACTTGCATTTTTAACCTAAGATAGAAGTGCACTAAGTATACTCGCAATGACCCATATATTCACTTATTCAGATGAGTATTAGTAGTTTACTATAGCATGGAGAATTCACTCAAATAGTCAAGGAGAAGAACCAACCTCACTAAAGTGTTCATATATGAGTCAAGGTACACATGACCATCCAAAATGAGATAGAGGCTCTTATAGTGGACACACCTTTCATATGTTTGCTTTAGATCATTGGAACCAAACCATCAAGCATGAAACAAAACAAAAGATCATACCCCAAGTCCTTGCTTCTCTAGTTAAAATAGACATCCTCAAGTTTCTCAAAGGGGAATAACAAAGAAAAGGCTCATCATAGCTCAAATAGTGTCAACATTTCTATTTTAGTTTCAGTTTCATTGGATTGATGTCAAGTGTCGGTGTTTAGAACATATATGTAAGAAATCTCTTTAGTAGGAGGATGGCAATAGATAGAATTAGTTAGGAAAACTAGTGACTAACATCAAAGAGAAATATTCATTCAAAAGAATCACAATAGGAGACTAAGCGATAGGGGACAAACACAGCTAGAACAACTAGTGACTAACACGAAAGATATTTTCTTCAAGAGGAATATCAATAGTAAAGTAAGAGACAATAGACCGATGCAACTAGAACAACTAGTGACTCATGTGAAAGAGATGTTTTAAGAGACCATAGGTTGTTTCCCATGAGACTATGACCAAATTCAATCCATGTGAGTTTTAAGAAAAATCTCGAATATAGCTAAGAGTGTATGCATGAGCAAAAGTAGAAAACTAAAGTAGGAAAGCAACTGTACAAGAGCCAGAAGATGTGTTGTAGGATGTAGCATTTGAAAAGAGAGATACATGTTTACTAGGTTTTCACCTTCTTGGAAAAGATTCTATTTTTTCCACCATGATCGTTGTTTGCCAAGTTTTCATCAATGGTACTTCTTGTTTTCCAAGAAAAAAAAATTTTTGACTTTTTCAATTTTTTTTGGATTTTTCAATTTTATTGGTATTACCAAGGTGCCTATTGCTAGGTTTTCACCAAGATAATAGATTTTTTTAGGATATTTAAGTATGTAAAAAGAGCTTCAAAAGCATTTCGGCTATAGACTCATTTTAGATGAAGAGTGTTAATTGGCTCTTTGTGTGATTCTCTTTCAGTTGTTGAAAGTTGATAAGCACCAGATTCAAATATTGTAGTGACTATGTATGGACCAAGTCAGTTAGGTTCAAACTTCCCTTTCTATATCTATTGTTGTTGATTCTTAGGGTTTTCCCTCAAGATGAGGTCACCAACTTGTAATTCATGTTGTTTGATTTTGTTATTGTATCTTTTAGACATTTTCTTTTGATAAGCTAGTAGATGATCAAACACCACTTGTTGATGTTCATCTAGTAGTTTTAGCTCTTGTAGCCAAGATATTTTGTAACATCATCACTAATGAGACCTTTTAGAGAGATTTTAAAAGTAGGAATCTCATCCTTAATAGGAAGCACAACATCTACTCCATATACCAAAGTAAAGGGCATTGTTCCTGTAGGAGTTCTAATACTTGTTCTTTAAGCCCATAAAGTAGGATTGGTTTGAAGGTGCTAGTCCCTTCTAGATTTGTTGATAGTGTGATGCAAGATCTTAAGAGAATAGCCTTATTGGATGCTTCTAATTGTCCATTACCCTGGGGATAATAGATGGAATACCAACATTATGTGATTTTAAATTTTGAACACAGCTCCTTGAGATCCTTGTGTTTAAATTGTCCCCCATTGTCAGTAATGATAGAGGATGGTACACCATACCTGCATATGATGTAGTTCAGAATGTATAGAGCTATGATTTTTCCATTCACCTCAAAAAAGGAACTGCTTCTACCCATTTTGTGAAGTATTCTATAGCTCTAATAATGAATTTGTGTCCATTCAAAGAAAATGAATGAATCTAACCCACTAGATTAAAGCCCCATTGTTGAAATGGCCAAAAGTATGATGAAATGAATTAGTTCCCTAGTTGGAGCATGAATTGGATTTCCATGGACTTGGAATTCTTTGTAGGACTTTGTGTATTTGATTACCTATTTCTCTATATCTGGCCAATAGTAATTAGCTCTAATAAGTTTGTGAACCAGTGTCAAGCCATTTGAGTGGGATCCACAAATGCCTTTGTGTACATCTATTAATGTGTGTTTCAACTTATCAAATTCTAGACACATAAGGGGTATAATGTCAAGACCTCTCCTAAACAAGTCATTAGCTATGATGACATACCATGAAGCATTACAGATTAGGTGACATTTTTCATTCAAGGGTAGATTATTATGAACAATATGGTCATGTAGGAAAGAATAGATATGATAGTAGTGAGATTATTTGTGTCCTATGATAGAATAGATTATTCAAGATTCAAGTGAATCATAAGTAGGGTAGGATAACATTTCCACTAGGAACTCATGTCAAAAATCATTTTTAGGTATTTGTAGCATTGAAGCAAGAGTGGCCATTGCATTGGCCACATTGTTATTTTCCTAAGGAATCTGTTGAAAAATGACATGTGCAAAGTAGTTTTTCAAATCATCAACCATTATTTTGTAAGGCATCAACTTCTCATCCTTTATATGATAAACATCATTGACTTGATTGATTACTAACTATGAGTCACCAAAGATATTCAATTCATCTACCCTCCATTCAACTGCAATTTTTATGCCATTAATTAAGGCTTCATAATCTACAATATTATTTGTACAAGGAAAAATAATCTTGTATACCTTAGGTAAAGAATATTTCTATGGTGTTATAAAAAAAATTACAGCACTGGATCCTTATTGTGTGAAGGAGTCATCAAATAACATCACCCATGTTTGATGTGTTAGAAATAAAATAGATTCATCAAGGAATTCAATGTTCATTAGTAGAGGACTTTGCATTGGTGCATCTACTAGCTGATCAGCAATTTCTTGTTCTTTTATAGCATTCCCTTCAACATATTCAATATCAAACTCACTCAGGGTCATGATCCATTAAGTTAGCCTTCCTATTATAGTAGCTTTTCTAGGAAAATACTTCAATCTTTGTAATCAATCGTATAGTATGAGAAAGCATTAGTGTCTCAACTTTTGGGAAGCAAAAACAACTACCAAGAAAGCTTTCTCAATAATGTTGTAGTTCATCTCATAGGAGATCAATGTGCAATTAAGATAATAAATAGCTCATTCTTTGTTTTTGTTGTCTTCTTGAGCTAGCAAGATACCTAAAGATGAGTTTGTTGTAGAGATGTATAAAATGTGAGGCTTTCCATAACTAGGAGGTATTAGTATTGATGGATTAGCAAGATATTGTTTAATCTACACTAAGCTTTGATCAAAATCCTTATTCTAGTCATATTTTACATCTTTATGCAAAGTCTTAGTAAAAGGTTGTGACTTATCCTCTAACTAAGATATGAATCTATGAATAGATTGAATTCTTCCTTGTAGGCCCCTCATTTGACTAATATTGCAAGGTGGAGGCATTTCCATTATAGCTTGAACCTTTTATGGGTCCACCTCGATTCCTTTTCTAGACACAATGTAATCAAGTAGCTTCCCTGATGTAACAAAAAAATTATGTTTCTTAGGATTTAACCTGAGACTAAATTTTTCCATATGATCTAGGATAGGTTCTATATGTTGAAGATGAGTGTTTCTCTACATACTTTTGACCAAGGTATTTGTTGTCACAAAATTTTGCACCCATGTCAAAAATTTTTACCTAAGGACAACCTTATGAAACATGGAAACAACCTCCAAGCTATGGGACTTGAACTATGAGGTTGAGTCTTTGGAGAAGGTCAGCTTCCTTTACTATCAGGGTGCTCCTAACTACTCTTGGAGAGGAAAAAGGAGAAGGAATGCATGAAAGAAAATCTACCTATTCTAATCTAAGGGGGTGATGCACCAAAATATAATGTTCAAACCAATCTCTACCCATACATGCACTATTGAACCATCATGACACCAAAAGATATACACATTCAGACTTGCTTTAATCAAACAATCACATGCAGATTAGAAAGCCCAAATGAATGACACAAGGAAAGAGAGGATTCACTTATATACCATTCATAGGCAAAAAGAGATACAGTCATGCAAGATTGCAGATCTCTACAATACACCAATGAGAAGCAAATAGTTCTTGCACTTTACATCAATGGCTGAAGGAGATAAGGCAGAATGTTATATAGTTCAGAGGCAAAGGGAATTTACACTGAAGTTGCAGAGCTTATGAGAGAAATCAGAGAAGGGTTGACCTTTTATAAAATCTACAAAAATTTCCTTTATAGCTTAGTCATAATTGAGATATTTCCCAACTGAAATTACTCTACAACCACTGCCATTAAGCCCTACAGAAAATAATTATGGAGATCTAAAGAAAATCTAATCTGAGCACAGACCCAAATTCAATGATATCTTATCTCTATGGAAATAGGGCCCTAAAAATATAGAAATAGCACCATTAAATAGTCTTGGCTAGGTAGATGGATCGGATTAGAGGTGATAGAGTGTTCTTCTTCATTCAATGAGTTCATCATTCAGCCAAGAGTGGTTGGCATTGATCATAGGGATCAAATCGCACAGGAAAATTTGATCTCCTCCATTTCTGGCTTGTGAATCAGCAAGATCAAACAGTCAACTAAATTCTGGCACCAGGATGAGCCACATAGACCAATGATCCTCCTTTGTTTCGCCACTCCACAGAGTCTCCACGCGGTTGACCATGTCTTTTAACCAACTGCATCACCTCCTCAAACCCTGACCGCGATGTTAAATAATTGCCAGCCCAACTATCAATGATAACTATTAATACCTTGGTCGGGCCCACTAGGACATGTGTTTCTTAGGCACTTCCCCACAATTTTTAACTCCCCTATAACTTCATGATGCGGGAAAGCCCTAATCTTTGATCTCTGTGACATCAATGATTGTGAAAGATCCCCATATTACTGCACTTTCTCTTCAAAATTTTGGGCCCATGAAACACTTAGCATACACCTAGCATCATGTTGGCACCACCCTGGCATTGCCCTATAGCATATGAAACAAGCCTGGCCCCACAAGGACATGTGGCAACAAGGCACTTAACATCCTTGCAACTTCATCTTGCAGGCATGCACCAACCGTTAATCTGATCATGTCAGATGGTGCACATAACTCGTATTTTTTAAACCCACATAAATATCCTTCATGATGTCACATGGATGGGTGTCACTAGGGTGCTTGCTCGCATTGTTAGAAAGTCTGACGAAGCTCAGAATGCAGGAAAGTGAGCGCCAATCAAACTGCCAACTCACCAGCCACCTTGTCTACCCTCTGTGGCCCACAAGAGAACATGGAACTACTTGCCATGCATCACTAAGGGGCTTCCCCGCAATGTTTAAAGATCACTTATTTTGATAATGCAGGAAAGTGCCCACCATAGATCTAGGCAAGATCTGCGATGTAGAAAGTTGCAGGCTGACGAAAATAAATTTAGGGAAGAAAAGAAAATGCCATAAGGTTTTAAATATTTAATTTTTTCATATTTCAGGGCATTTTAAATATTAAAATATGAGGAGTGACCATTGGGTGGGCCTACATTTGAATTCAAATTTTGGTAGGGGGGCAAAAATAGGCAACATTTCTAGTGACTCAAAGGGGATGCAAGCCAACTATGTGTATGACTAGCGACCTTATGCATCCATTGGGCTATAGAGTCATAAAACTATAGACTAGTGCACCATAAAACCCTAACCCTACCTCTACGGGAGAAGAACACTAAAAATCTCTATCTCAGCAACTAGAACCAGAGACCAAAAAACCTCTATAACCTTCAAAACTTCAAAAACTGGCTATCTCACTGAGAGAAACCTATGCTCGTGCACTTCTTGGAAAGTAGGAAACCAATAGAAAGAAAACTACTCTAATATATACAAATATTTACAAACAAAGGGATCAAACAAACCCATTGACTAGTTTGTTGAAATAGCTTCCCTTCCTTATCAACTAGTTTCTTGTTCCATGCATAATGGCAGTCAGATGAATCAACAGGTATGACAAGCACACTACTGCATGGGACACCTCTTTCCCAATGTTGAAAATAGTGAAGCTTTCCAACACCAGGGTGTTTCCTTGTGGAGCAAAACATACCTGCTCCTTTTTGTGATAATCTTCCTCATGTTCTAGAGTGAGCGTGACTGGAGGCAACTTGTAGATTTTTTGCAGAGCTAGATACCTTATGGGGCATCCTCTTGATGGTGCAGGGCTAGAGGAATCATCCTTGACCACTTGACTGTGCTCTGTAATGGTAGTCTTCAATTGGTTTGGAAGTGGCTCCTCCTCTCTCTTTTTTCCACATCTTGTTCATGCTGCCCATGAACCACTTCCTTTGGATCTACTGGTATGGTGTGACCTTCCACTTATTGTTTTTGTGGAACATGCTCCTCATTTATAAGAGATACTGATTCAATATCCATGGAAGAGCAAAGAGCATCCAACTCATCAAAAAGATCATCCTCATCATTGATCTCCTCCATTGCAGTTTCAAAGATATGCATAGGTTGGGGGGCAACCTCATGCAGGTTAGCATATTCCTCATCAAGGAAAAAGCCATCTTTGAGGCCTTCTTGTCCATCCTCCACAACATAAAGGGTTGTATGTTGCAGCAAATGATCCTTTTCCTTTCTCTAGCAGCAAATCCTCATTTACTGGCAAGGGCTCAAAAGCCATGACTTGTTACTCAAGGGGAGGAACAATCTTATTGTCTTCTTCTTCTTCCTTAACAAAAGAGGGAAGCTCTTCAAATAGGAGGGTTGGCTCCTCTTCCTTGTCTCCTCTTTGTTCTCCTCAATAGACTGCAACTCCTCACATGGAATCTTTGTGAGTTTGGAATCACTCTCCCGAAACTTCATATTTGGACCATCAGGAGTCCATACAATCAGCCCACCCAGAAATAGGGCAATAGTGATAGGTCTAGGGGATTCATGACTAGTCCAACTCTCTCTTACAAGGGGTAGAGGGGCTACAATAGTAGGATCTTGTGAGGGAGGGGGCTTCTTAAAGCTTGGGATGACATATTTTGGAGAGGGGGGGTATCTACCTCCTTGATTTGAAAATGAGCTGGCTGGAGCCTCATTTCCTCCTCTCTTGCTACAGCAACTTGCCTTGTAAGGTTCTCCTCAAAATGTCTCTATCTCTCCCTCTCTTCTTCTTCTTTTTGGAGATAGGCCTGGTAGGCCATCTCCTCCTTTTGTCTCTCAAGTTTTTGTTGCCTTGCAACCTCATCAAGCCACCTATCAAGGTTTAGCAATAGCTCAACTTGTTCACATAGCCTCTGGTCTATTCTCATACTCCTCTCCTAGAATTTATAGTCAGTCTACCTTTGTAACTCCAACATCATATCTTTAAGCTTCTCATATGAGGATGTTGGGACTGGTGGAGTAGATATAGGAAGAGAGTAATAGTTTTGAGCGGCTTGGCTATAAGCAACTTGGGGTTGAGATTGAAATTGGCAATATGAAGGCTGAGGAATAAAATTTTCATGATATGGGGGGGAATAATAACTATTTCTATGAATTGTATCCATGGATAAAGCTTCATAAAACATTGCAATCTCATAGAAAACTTGAAAATCACAAAAAGATCAAAGATGATCTTTACATACTAGCATTGTTTATGGTTGAAACTAGTAGATTTGCACTAGAGTCACCATGGTGTTTGATTGGATGCCTCCAAAGGCTAATGGCACTAAGAATAACACCCAAATTCTTAGTGTATTAGGATCAACTAGCTAACCTGCAGACTTATATAGTTGAAACTTCTTGGTGTCCCACCGGGCATGCCAAAAACTATTGTCAAAAAAGTTTGCACCCACGTCCAAAGTTTTTATCTAAGGACAACCTTGTGAAACATAGAAACAACCTCCAAGATGTGGGACTTGAACTATGAGGTTGAGTCTCCAGAGAAGGCCAACTTCCTTTACTATTAAGGTGCACCTAACTACTCTTGGAGAGGAAAAGGGACAAGGAATGCATGAAAGCAAATCTACCTATTCTAATATAAGGGGGTGATGCACCAAAATAGAATGTTCAAACCAATCTCTACACATACATGCACTATTGAACCATCATGACACCAAAAGTTATACACATTCAGACTTGCTTTAATCTAACAATCACATACATATTAGAAAACCCAAATGAATGACACAAGGAAAGAGAGGATTCGCTTATATACCATTAATTGGCCAAAAGAGATACAGTCATGCAAGATTGCAAATCTCTACAATACACCAATGAGAGGAAAATAGTTCTTGCACTTTACATCAATGGCTAAAGTAGATAAGGCAGAATGTTATATAGTTTAGAGGCAAAGGGAATTTACACTAAAGTTATAGATCAATATCAGAGAAATCAGAGAAGGGTCAACCTTTTACAAAATCTACAAAAATTGCCTTTATAGCTTAGGCATAATCAAGATATTTCCCAACTAAAATTACTCTACAACCACTGCCATTAAGCCCTATAGAGAATAATCATGGAGATCTAAAGAAAATCTAATCTGAGCATAGATCCAGATGCAATGATATCTGATCTCTATGGAAACAGGGCCCTGAGAAGACAAAAATGGTGCCATTAAATAGTCCTAGCCAGGTAGATGGATTGGATCAAATGTGATGGAGTTTTCTTCTTCGTTCAATGAGTTCATCATTCATCCAAGAGTGGTTGGCATTGATCACAGGGATCAGATCGCACAGGAAAATTTGATCTCCTCCATTTCTGGCTTGTGAATCAGCAAGGTCAAACAGTCAATTGAATTCTGGCACTAGGATGAGCCACATGGACCAATGATCCTCCTTTGTTTTGCCACTCTTTAGAGTCTCCACGCGGTTCACCATGTCTTTTAACCAACTGCATCACCTCCTCAAACCCTGACTGCGATGTTACATAACTGCTAGCCCAACTATCAATGCTAACTATTAATACCTCGACCGGACCCATTGGGACACATGTTTCTTAGGCACTTCCCCACAATGTTTAACTCCCTTGTAACTTCATGATGTGGGAAAGCCCTGATCATTGATCTCTATGAGATCAATGATCGTGAAAGATCCCCATATTATTGTGCTTGCTCTTCAAAATTCTAGGGCCATGAAACACTCAACATACACCTGGCATCCAGCTGGCACCACCCTGGCATTTCCTTACAACATATGAAATAAGCTTGGCCCCATAAGGACATGTGGCAACAAGGAGCTTGCTCACATTCTTTAACATCCTTACAACTTCATCTTGTGGGCATGCACCAGTCGTTGATCTGATTGCATTGAATGGTGCACATAACCCATACTTTCTAAACCTGTAAAAATATCCTCCATGACATCACATGGATGTATGTCACTTGGGTGCTTGTCCGCATTGTCAAAAAGTCTTACGAAGTTCAAAATGCGAGAAAGCGGGTGCCAATCAAACTGCTAGCTCACCAGCCACCTTGTCTACCCTCTATAGCGCACAAGAGAACATGGACCCACTACCATGCGTCGCTAAGGGGCTTCCCCACAATGTTATAAAGATCACTTGTTTTGATAATGTGTGAAAGCACCTACTGTAGATCTACGCAAGATCTGACAGCATGAAAAGTTGTAGGCTGACGGAAATAAATTTAGGGAAGAAAAGAAAATGCCCTAAGGTTTTAAATATTTAATTTTTTCGTATTTTAGGGCATTTTAAATATTAAAATATGGGGAGTGTCCATTGGGTGGGCCTGCATTTGAATTCAAATTTTGGCGAGGAGGCAAAAATAGGCAACAGTATTATCAACATAGTATTCCATCATTTTATGCATCATGTCATGGAAGATTGTCATAACTACTCATTGATATGTAGCACCAACATTTTTCAAACCAAATGGCATTACATGCTAGGAAAAAATACCCCGTATACAAATGAAAGAAGTTTTCTTGTGGTGTTTTGGTGCAATTTTAATTTGATTATAACCAAAAAGACCATCCATGAGTGAGTACATTGCATATCCCACTATCATCTCCACTATTATATCAATGTTGGGTAGTGGAAATTCATCATTGGGACATGCTTTGTTCAGATCTCAAAAATCATTACAAACTTCGATAGACTTGTCATGTTTTAAAACAAGGACTATGTTTGAAATCCATTCAGTATAATCAATAGCATGGATGAATCCATTTTTCAAGAGCTTTTCTAGTTCAAATTTTACAAGTAGTGCCATATGAGGATAAAATTTCCTTAGTTTTTGTTTGATGGGTTTCATCCCTAGTGCAATAGACATGATGCATTATGAAATCAGTTTCTAAGCCTAGCACATATGAGTAAGTCTATGCAAAATTGATTTTCTTCTCCAGAAAGAAAGTAGCAAAATTCTCTTTTTCTTCTTCGGATAAAGATTGTGCAAGGTGTATTATACGAGGGTATTCCTTAGTTCCCAGATTGATTGGTTGTGTCATTTCTATCAAAACTGATGATGTCTCTTGAAAGTGACTCAGAAGCACATCAAATATCTCATCCATAGGTGCCTCAGAGAGTTTTTCATCTTTGGGTACATCATTTTTTTTAACTATTTTATGTTCTTATACTATCACAATGTGGTTTTCACTATCAGAATGTCTATTCTTTTTTTCTTAATTGTATGACTAAGATATTTGAAATATACTTTAGTTATATAAACACTTTGTTCACTGGTAGAAGACTTTATTGGTTCAACAATGTGTAAATAGTAGGCAAGAGCATAGTCATTCTAGAACATAGGGACCACTAGATATAGTATTGGAGTTCCAATCTATTAACTCAGGATAAGTGAGTGAAACAGAAGTGATGGGTTTGATGGCATTCATAGTATAGTAATCAAATGCATGGACAAGTAACTCAAGACCTAAAGTGCTTTCATCCAAAGGTATGTTCAAATTCCTTTAAGTTCTAACAACATTAATTGAAGACCTATCAAAACTAGTAGGATGAGACTCATCCAACCAAACTCTAGATTTCTCTCCTATTTTGAGCTAATTTTCATATGTGTAAACTTGACCTACATCCTTATCAAAAGTTTTCTTTGATAGAGAATCAAATTCATATTCTCAAGAGGTTGTGCTACATGAAGGAAAAGTAGATAATTCTCCAACAATTATGGGGGCCCCTTCTCCACTTTCATTATCCTCTTAATTTTTACAAAGTCATTCAACAACTATATTATGACTATACTTACCCTATTCCTATTGAATTTTGGGAGTACCAGTAGTGTTTTCAAAGGAATCATTATTAGTATTAGTAGTACTAACACATGCTACAAAGTCATCCAAATATTCAAAGAATGTAGCAAGATCATGTGGAATAGGATAAAGACAAGTATCCCCATCATCAAATTTGTCTGCTTGATCATTAGACTTAGTTTCTGACTCATGTTCAAATGAACTATTAGATTCTAGCTACACAAATTTATCAATCCCTAGATGAAAGGGAACTTTCTTGAATCCTAAGCCTATTGTGTCACAAGGCCTTCTAGATGTTGCCTTGATCGGATCAATCAGCCTATTGCTATTGCATCCAATAGAACCATTTCCTTTGTAGCCAAGGCACTTTATCAATTTAAGGCCTAGTCCATACTTTTTAGGAGTTATCTCATGAGATTGGGCTATGAGATCAGCTAGAACTTCCTCTTTATATAACAATGCAGTGATGGCTATGTTTCCATCTTCATCCTTTAGAGGTATAGTGGTTTTTACAAATGAACCATTGAATTTAGTTTTATGTGATACCTCAAAAGGTCTCTTTGCTTCATATGGTCTCCCATAATGATGAGGATATTTAGGAAGAGATGTCAAAGAAAAAATTGGTTCAATATGATATTTGTCCATTTCTTTTTTTGTTAACTTGAGAGTCTTCTCCATTTATTTGAGCTTGTTGACATGATTTTTTGTAGACTCTCCATTAGTAGGAACAAAACTATCAGTAGGCTTAAGTATGTTACATGCGTAACTGATATTATCAGGTATAGTAATTTCTGATCCTTGGAATGGAAACTTGATGTATTCATGATATGTTGAAGGTACTACTTGCATTTCATGAATCCATGGTCTCCCTAGAAATATGTTGTATGCTAAAGGAATATCATGGACCTAACAAGTAACATCTCTTTCTATAAGACCAACTCAAAGAGGCAACATAACAAGACCTAAGGATTTGTGTTCTACTTCATCATATGCTTCGATGGTTATTTTGTGATGAAGATCAATAGACTCTTCATCATAACCCAATTATTTGAGCAAAGTAGCAAAGTAGATATTTAGACCAGCTCCATTGTCTATAAGCACATGATGAACACATTTTTGATGTATCATGAATTCAATATGCAGAGGTTGATTATGAGGATGACTCAATGAATTATCATCCTCTTTAGAAAAGGACAAAGAATGAGGTGAGGTCAAGTGACCTACCATACACTAAAACCTATCAAGATCAATAGCTTGAAGTACGCTTACCTCATTGAGGGTGTTGTCAAGAATTTTCCTATGAGAAGGTGAGATTTTAAGTAATTCAAAGATTGCTATTTGAGAGTTTGAACATTGCAATTGTTCAAGGATACTATAGTTTGTAGTTCTAGAGGATGTTACAATTTTTGTATTTTTTTCAGATGGACCAGCAATAGGTTTGTTTTTGTGTTTATCTACTTCAAGAGAAAAAGGTGCAAGGCCTTTGAGTACTATCTTGGCATGACAATGTGTAACAACATTGGTACAAGATCATGACAATTCATGATTAGATGTAAGAGATGTAGCACCTCTTAAGACAAATGGAGTATTATGTTTTGTATTGTTTTGTTTTTATTTAATTATGATAACATCACAATGTTCAAAGTCTAAAGCTTCAACCCAATGTTCAAAATCCAAAGGTTCAACCATGTTGATTATGTTATCATCAATGTTATATGTATAGTTGACCTTGTTGTTTTTTTTCTATTTAGAGCTTTCTCCCTTGTCATATGTGGAAATGGTTCTTTAAAAGCTTTGTGATCTTATTCTTATTATGTCCACCCACAATTATTTCACCATCATCAATAAGGTCTTGAACCTAATGACATAGGTTAATACAATTATATGTTTTATGACCCTTGTTCTAATGGTATTCACAATATGTATTCTCATTCCACCATGTGGCTCATTTTTGTGGATCATAAGGATGAGAATTATCAAGTGGAGTACTAATTTGATTTTGAAGCTAATTTTTATAGACCATGTCTAGAGGTTCACCCAGGGATGTGTGTTCATGTTTGGGTTGAATAACCCACGATGAGTTCTTTTCTTTGTTTCTAAATGTCTTGTTATCTGAAGTAGATTTTTTAGGAGTTTTAGATGCATTCTTTTTATCAATGAGACTAAAAGTTTCCTTAGAAGGCTTAGGAGTGATATTATCTACCACTCCATCATGTACTACCTCTCAATTTTTATTAACATACTTGGATTTATCTTTGTTAGAGGTAGACCCTTGTTTGATGTCTTTTTGAAGGGTTAATTCACTTTTGTTTGCCATGTACTCTTCTATTCGGATACCTTGTGTAATAATGTCCTCAAAGGTATGTTGACCTCAAAGTTATCCATGAAGATATCAAGTTTTTTAGTTTCAGGAATTTTATGTGAGTATTTGGTATACAATTTTCACCATCTTTGGAGAAATGTTAGGAAAGGTTCTCCAATTCTTCATTTAAGGTTAAAAAAATCTTGTATGTTGAGTGGATTTTCTATATTGTGTGAGTATTTTTGAATAAACATATTAACAATCTCATCAAATGTTTTAATTCCAGTAGTTAATCTTGAAAACTATTTCATGGCTTGATCACCCAAACTCCATGGGAGCAAACACATAAGATATGTTTGATTGTGCATGAATTTCATAGGCAAAGCACTGAACTCCCTTAAGTGATCTTGGGGATCAAATGTTCCTAAGTATTTTTCATATTTGGGTAACTCAAATCCTCTAGAAAGGAGGCATATACAAATCCTTGTCAAAAAGAAATGGACAAATAGTGTCTAACATGTCCTATTTAGTTGGTTTACCTTGTCTTTCAACATTTGGTCCAATTTCTCTTACAAGGCCTGGAGTTGCTTTTGTAATTTGGAGGTTTTAGTTTCCTCTTCTTGTGTGACAATTATTTCAACATTGAAGTGTTGAGGTAGTTTTTCTCCTTCTTAAGTGAGTTTGAGGAAATATTTCTCTTTCTGATCAGGTAGTAAGATTTCCATCATTTTCTAGAAGTTTTTATTGTTATGACATTTCTCTATGGCTTCTAGGTTTATCTCTTAAATATCCCCATAATCATTTGTATAAGTGTACGGATCCTTCATCGTTTCATTTCTTTAGGAGTCTTCTCAATATTTTCTCCTACTATTTTCCCCTATTTCTTGATCTTGATATGTCATTCTAGGGGTGTAGAAGTTTTTAGTTTGTTTATGTTGTATAGGTATTTCAAATGGAAGTTCAGTTGTTTTTTAGAGATGTAGATGTCTTGTCAATGTCTAGATGTTCTTGAAATAATGGATTCCTAACTTGTTGCAATTTTATGGAAAATACTCTTTGAGAACTAGGTGGACCAATAGGTGAAAGAGATCATGATGACCCTTCACTATACTCAGATTATATCTAAACCTGGGAGTGACCTCTACCATGATTTCTATCTCTATCTCTACCTCGTCTTGACCTATGGGGAGGAAATATATTTCCACTCCTAGTTGCAACAATCATAGACAATGACTTATGAAAAATTTGAACAAGGATCACACTAGAACATTGTCTCAAATTAAGTAGGATTTAGTAAGCATGTTGTATACCTAGGTATAAATAGTCAGAGAAATGGCTAGAACAATTGAGATTTTTGACTATTGTGACACAAGAGATGACAAATGCAAGAGAGAAAATATTAAAACAAAGTAATGAGACTAGTTTGTGTGTAGATCACAAGTGATCAACTAAGCAATATATCTAGCTTTTAAACTACTGTAGAAAAAGGAATAACTTAATGTTTTTAGTCAAACACCATATTTGGATTGAGTTTTAATGAGGGAGCACAGAATAGCTCACTATTTTTTAAAGATTCTTGACAGACTCATGCAAGGAAATGACTTTGATGTGAGAAACTATTGTAAACCAAATGAGGAAACACCTTTAATAGACCAATTTTGAATAAACTGTTTAATAAACAAAGCTCAAGCGAGGATTCTAGAAGAACCACATGAGGAAGTATACAAGATTGTGTGAGGAAATAGAACATAAATTTTCCTAGTGTTTTCTCACATGAAGTTTTGTGTAGAACCACATAAGGAAATAATAGATTGATAGTTAAAATAATATTTTGACAATTTTGGGATCAGTTGAAAGTACTTTGGTAGATTCTCGTGCAAGGAGATTTAGTCTCATGTGCAAGGAAGTATAGTGTAATGCATGAGGAAATGCAAATTGATAGACCTATAGGTCTTTACTTGCGTGAAACTTTGCAAAAGTGCATATGAGTAAAGGATTGATAGACATATTTTGACTAAATTTGAAGAGATTCTGATAAATTCTAATAGTTTCTACACAAAGTACCGACAGTGTTTGTACTTTTCAGTTAGATGTAGATGTTGTTTTCAAATTTGACACCATTTTGGATTGCAAATAGACAATTGATTTCCAGACAAGGGATACAAATAGTAGTCATAAACAATCTAACCAAGGACAAAGAAACTTAGAGGGATAAGGGACTCTTGACCTTTTTGTGTGGATAATTTGTAGACTCAAAAAAGACACTCTTTTATCCCTATAACCAAAAATGGTAGAGGCAGCAAAATATTTGTCTCACAACTTATGTGCATGTATTCACCTCACATAGTTGTGTCACCCTACTAGAGGGCACCCATGTTTTTGGTGTATTCCAAGGACTCAATAATATATACACTCAATGAGCACCCTTGTGGTAGGGGTCAAGGGCCTATACCACCTTCCAGCATCCAAGTACATGCCTACGGTGAGGATCTATAGGAGAGATTCTTTGCCCTCCTTGCACAAAGATTATGCCCCTTTTGAAGGTGAATTGGGTAGGAACTAACTATAAAGTTTTTAATATGCTTTCATTCATATTAATCCCTTGTGTCCTAGAAAATGATGTTAAGGCAACCAACCCACATTGACACCTTGAAAGTGTACACGCTTGACTAGCAAGATTGTGGGTAGTGCTGCATAGTGCAATAGACAAAGCCTCTTCTTGATATTTAATATCAGAATCAAGAAGAAGAAATTAGCATGGATTTGGAGTATTTTTCTCTACAAAGCTTCTTTATTATAGTGAGTTGGAATCACTGCATTAGATGCATGCTCACTTTGGTCATTCTCAAAGGTTGGATCACTTTGGCAAGCCCTCTAAAGGTTGACTCAAATTGTAGTTTAGATTCAAGGGTCCAAGTTTTTGATTTACCCAAAGGAAAAAGAGCATACTCCTCTACCTTATCACCTTACTCAAAAACATAGACTATATTCATCACTGAGCTAGCCTATCAATCCCAACTTGTCTTTTTACAAGATTTTGATTTTTTCTAAAAGAAAAAAAAGCATCATCCCTTCATAAAAATCTTTTCTTGGGAGAACCACTACCTTTCTTACCTCCCTCAGGTACCATCTTCCAAAGGCATCTAGGTTTCTAATTATATCTTGGGCATCACTTCCAAGTAGCAAAGAGCATACTCCCCTATTCCTTTGTCTAGAGCCCTATGAAGTTCACAAACCCTATTAAACTATGTGTATGAAAAAGCATGAAAATAGACACATTGTTTAAGTAGGTTTGAATTTTCTCTTTGACTAGCAGATCTTTGACAAAACATCCTACAACCAAACCATTAGTGCTATCTGTATGTTTATTTCAAGATATCTTTGGCAATCATCTAGCAAACCATTGTCAAGTTGCTTCAAAAATTAGAAAACATAAAATAGATGCTTCAAAAACAAGAGTTAGACCAAAGAATCATGCAAAATAGACTTTAAAATGCAATTTTTCTCCATTTTGATGTCAAGTCTCATGTAAGACTCTGTAGGTTTTCGTGCAAGGATTTTCTTTGTGCTATGTGAGGAATTACTTTCTTCACATGAACATACGCTTTCCCACATGAGAAACTACAGAGAGATGTGCAAAATTTTAGATTCTTCGTGCGAGAAAAGCTCTTGTCATGCCAGGATTTTCTATATCGTATGGACAAAAAAATTAGAATGTTAAGAATGAATAAAATGATGTGAGAAAATTGATTTTTTTGGCCCCACGGTGGGTGCTAGAAATGTGAGTGTTAAATATGGACCTCTAAATCTACACACACTTCAATGTGATCATTATTTGTTAATAAAATCCCAAAATGAACATGAGGTTATCCATTCGGTATGTTTGTACAAGGTGATCTGTTGCCTTCTAACTAAACAGGGTTTTACTATTCACTCTCATAATTGAGAGCTTAGTAACTAGACCAAACTAGTATGAAGGATTTATGAATGCAAATGCAATCTAATCTATGTTTTGATGTTTTTGAATACAAAGATATGGATTAATCTAAATGAATTTCAAATTAATCTAAGTTCTTGAACAATGAAGATTAAGTTAAGCTAAATAAATACATTATAATCTAAATGATGAGCATTTAAAATAAAGGATATTCAAATGCAAAGCACTTGAGTGATCAATCCAATAGTGATTTGATACTCTTCATGTGCATCCTTCCAAATGAGAGGTTGGGGGTCTCTTTTTATAGATTCTTGGACCCAACCAACGGTCAAGATTAAAATGAGTGTACAGGTTATATTGAATGTGATATTGAGTCCTCCATTTTTTATGGAGTTGAATGAGATGAAATAGGAGATAACGTTGATCCATTCAAATATGTGCTCATAATTATTTTTCTAATTAATTAAATAATTATTTTCAACAATTATGATGAGCATATTTGATTTAATCAATATATTTAATTCCTTTTTCATATGAGATGAATTAGGAAAGAATATTGATCCATTCAAACATGACATCATAATAGAATATTCTAATTAAATAAATAATTAGTTTCAACACTTATAATATATATATATATATATATATATATATATATATATATATATATATATATATATATATATATATATATATATATCATTGTATTTTAATTCCTTTTTTATGTGTATTAGCTAAAGATGGTGGATTTAATTAAATTAAAGTACTTAGGGATTATAATTAAATTAATTCAATTGTGAGACTCATTTAACTAATTTCAATCAATATTTAGGAATTAAATAAAGTATATAATTAATACAAATTAGTGATTTTATGCATTTGACACTTAGGTCAAGTAAAGATGACTAGAATCATAAATGCCTAGTACAATAGGACTTAAATTTGATCAAAAAATAGATGTTGTAAGATTGAGGCACCAAAATTGGTTCAGAATATCAATGTGCCAATTTAGGAGTATTACACTAGCACCCTAAAATTAACCACACAATGGAATATAAACAATAATGCAGAGATTAAGATCCATAACAATGCCAATTCTCATAATAGAATCACAAGATTTTCATCCAACATAGGCCTTCTAGATTATGGCCAAATATAAAGCAATTACAATAGTAATTCTACAAGATCTCACAAGATGTAACTCCTAGCTAGTTCAGATCTACAATTTGATAGAAAAACCCCAAGAAGAATCTAAACTTGTGCTCGCAAGCCACCACACAACCTTCTTTTTTTCCCAAGCTCACACTTAGCTACTAGCTTTGCTCAAACTTTGCTCCTCTCAGCTACTCCTTCTTCTCCATGTTGAATGAAAATGGTTCAAGACTCCACAAGACCCTCTACTTATACCCAACTAAGCCACAAGTCATCCTAGCAAGTTACAAATTAAATAAACCCTTATTTAAATACATACTTAAAGCACAAGTCGGCCTAAAATAGATATTAAATATCAAATACCTTAGAAGGCTTACAACACTCATTAAATACACCTAGGACAAATAACCAAGACCCAAATAGGTCTACACAAGCTCCCACAATTGCTTCATGTCACGATCTCATGCCACATACATTAAATGCTCTAATACGATTGATTAAATCTACAAGAACTTCATTCCTCAAGACACACTGTAGAGTGTCAAAAAAAATCACAAGCATCATTAAGGTCCCACAAGAATTGATGAGCTCCACAGGTGTCCAAAAACCTATTGGGACTCAAAATTGAAGCACTAATTTTGAGTACCATTCTAAAAATTGAGTCAAATAAAGCATCTATAAGAGCTTTTCATGCATATGTACTCGATCGTCATTTTGAGGCCTATGATTTATTTCATGTGTTCAAAACATTTCATTTAGTATATACATGCATCCTATGATGATAATTACCATTCTAAATCATTCCATGAAGTTTCATTTTGAGCATTGTTCAAATCTGCAATTTGCACAAGTATCAATCGGTGACAAGAAGTCTAGTTTGCAATTGAGTATCTCGTACCCAATTAAGCTTCATGACTCACCACTTTGGGAGTGTTTAGTATGCATATCAAAGAACATATTTTTTATATTCCAAATCATTTCTCTATGTTTCGACTAAGTTTTGAATCCCTCAAAGTCGGTGGTTTACTATTGTCATATTGATGTGTATTGTTCATAATTTTGGGGAGCCCTATTTGACCAATTGTAACTTTTACCCAGTTGACCCTATTGATTAAATAATTTTTGCATTACATTCTAGGGGTTAGAAATATGTTATTTTCTAGATTTGAGCCTATCAAGAATCTGTTTGAGTAGTTTTCAAACACAATTCCAAATACAATTTCTAATGTATTATTGGTAATTGAATGTGCAGATTGATCAGAAAGCCTATTTGGGATGCTATAACTTTGAAACCATGATATATGGGACCAAATTGATTGCACCATTTTGTTTTACTCTAAAAATAATTCAAGTGTGCCAATTTTTTAATCTTGACAAATCTATCTGCATAGTTTCCTAGATTCATTTCATTTTTGAAATCATTATTCCACTAGTGTTCCCAGTTCTACAAATTCCAAGTACCCAACTTTGAACACCTTCCAAATTTTCCTAGTTATTAGTCATGAGTCTAAATAATAGAATTATACTCTCCACATGAAAATGAACCAAATTCCCAAGTTTTGTGCCCCCAAGTATCCATTTGGCCTATTTTCAAATCCAAAATCGAATGTGTTTTATTACTTTCTAATATGTTTGATTGTAGGCAGTTTGAAAAGCGTAACTTTGACAGTAAAAATATTTTGACCTAGATATTTTCAAGATCTAATAATTTATAGGGTAAATGTGTATGGACTAGAGAGTTAGTGTGCCAAGTTTTAGGTTCAGGTTGTTTGATTTCATCAACTTTTAAGGCCAGCTCAGATGCCTCCTGACACAAAGAGTGAAATTGTTAAGAAAAGATGAAAATGAGTTTTGAAGGTTGAATCAATAATAAAATTTGAGTCTTTTTAGTAAAATAAACTCAATGAATCACTCCAAGATTTATTTGTTTGAAATGAAAAAAAAAATATTAACCAAACCCGCTTTGGATCTCGACTAGTTTCACCAAGTTGCTAGGATGATGTTTGGGAGTAGATTTGTTTGAAGAGATTATAATTATTCTTCTTGTTAAAAGTATTGCAACTTAAGGATTGAAGGTCAATAATAAGGGCATAATTAAATCAAAGCATAATGGATTATATTAGGTAATGTGGAGTGGTTTAGGCTATTGATAAGTACCCAATTATCATCTAATATCAAATAAGCATATATCTTGATACATGTGTGTTATGAGTTAGTCATTAGTGATATGGAAATTATTTCTAGAAAGAAATCAGCTAAATATTCCTAATGCCTAATTACTTTGGGAAGACTCAATATGAGATGTCAATTTATGGCAAATTTGACGTGATGACTCAGTGATAAAATTGGAAAATATCAAATGATGGTTTTATGGGCATAATTTTAACCCAGAATATAAAGAAGGTCTTATCTACTCAACATTAATTTCTTTTCTTAATCTTTTGCTCATAAAAACACAAAGAAATCAAGTGAGTTGCTTCACTCTTTTCCATGTTTCTTTGCAAAAGGGTTTGATGTTTTGAGTAGATAAGTTGGAGTAAGCATGATTTTAAATTGGTAACTGATTGGTACCTAAGTATCTGTTCATGAACTTTCCCCCTAATCTATTATGTGCATGTGTGAGAAATAGATTGGTTCACCATCATCTATCCAACATGCTAGATATGTCCATGGTTTTGACCAAGTTTGATGTGTGTTTTGTTAAGGTGTAATGTTGACTCCTTTAATGAGCACAGTGTGCAGGAATAGTCAAACATGAATGATGATGAAGATATGCTAGTATAAAATGAAATACTTTTTGAACTAGCATATACCCAACATTTTCACTAATGTGGAGAGGATTCTCACCAAAGTTCCTAGAATAGATTTTATTGCCTACAAAAGAACAAGAATTTGGATTTATTTCTTTCATTTCTTAACACATGACCTCATGTAAATTCTAATGTGTTAGTGGTGGGTAGTGTGAGTCCATACCCAAATTGTAGAGGGAAAACAATGAGTTGAGCCAAAAATATGGTGAAAGGGGCTCGTTTCAATCAAACATGTCCTCTCCCTAATGAAAATTGGTGCCATATTATAGTGGGTTGTTGATACGATATTGGATTGGGGTTAGTTCAAGATAATCCCTATAGATGTGCTATAACCCACCCCTGTTGTTTAGCTGCCCACACTATCTTTGAGTTCTACATTAATGAGAAATCAAATGTGGAAGGAAATGATTTGTCATGGTGGAAGTGATAAATAGATTTACCATGTGCATATCACAATTCAAAGTTGCAAACAATTGGGGGGGTCACAAAACATAGAACAACATATTTACTGTGATTTGAAGTTGGACAACATGTTGGTGCAGCATACAAAATGTTTGGAAATTGCCTTGTTGAAATGTCTACTTAGTCATCATCTCGCAGTTGGAATGTCCCAGGGGACATATTTCTAATGTGAAAGAGCAAATATTTTCAAAAGTAGGTCTGTAATGAGAGGCATAACATGAAAATGGAAAGCAATGAAGGCATCATTGTAGTTTGTGAATAAGGAGAAAGCTAGATCAAACATGTATGGAGAATGTATCAATAGTGAAATAAGAATGAGTTCAATCACTAGATGAGATAGATGCTTGTTACACATGCCCACACAGAGAAATGGGGGAGTTTCCAAATGCTTTCATGTGTAGCTTTTTGTCAACTACTATGAAGCTCGAGGGAGACGTTGAGGTGAATGTTTGTCAAATGAAATTATTTTCAAACTAGTGGAACCACCCTGTCTCGATTGTAATGCATGCAATTGAGAGGGAAAAGAAGTGGATCAATTAAAATTTCATCTACAATGCATCTCAGACCTATCTAATTTGGCATGAATTCACAAGAGCTTGAATTATGAGGCAAAGTGTTCATGTGAAGTGAAGACACAAACAAAAATAATCAATCAAATTGAAGCAAAGGTGACTTTCTCTTTTACATTTAGGATGGCATGGTTTTTAATCCCACATTGGGTGCATGGTAGAACTTTACACTATTTTTATGTCCAAATATTAATATCTTTAGTGTCTAAGCTTATGCATTTGAGACATAAAGGAGGCAATGTGCAGACATGTACAAACATGGGCCCCAACTTGGAGTGCTAAGGTAAATTTTGAATGAAAACATAAATAAATCTGATGATGTAGATAGCTAGATGGACCAACTAGAGCATGCCACATGGTACATAGTTCAAGGTAGCTAGACCAATGAGAGTACGATACATTGCATGCATCTTGGGGTGGGCCTAGTGGTCACATGGTCACGCATTTGATTGGTAATTAGAATTATGTAGTTTCAAAGGGGTAAAGCTATTAAAGTGGTGGTTAACACATGGTCAACAGTTAAAGGTTGGTAGTCTCAACGTTGCAAAATGGTTAGAGTTAGTAGTTTCATGCAGTCAGTGGTTAGTGGTGCAATCAAAGACTAATAACTATGACATTGAAACTAACCACTAGTAGTTAGTCACATGGTTGTCATGGTTTACATGTAGTAAAGGTTTGAGGTTACTAAGGTGCAAAATGATGACATGTGGCGTTGAGGGTTGTGAGTAGGTGAGGTGGCATTTTTGACAAATCAGATGGTGACATGTGGTGCCAAAGTGGCAGAGGTTTCAAATAGATGTTTATGTGGCAGTGATGATGATTGGAGTAGCCCATCAAGTAGTGTCATGTGTCAAGCAGGTGGTCAACTTAGGTTTGACCTAAAATAAAAAATTGGGAAAAAATTCAAAGTTTTAAAAAAGTAATATTTTATACATTTTTAGAGATGAACATGCAGTCATTTTAAACAAACTTGGATCTTATCATATAGTTCAAACTTTAGCTTAAAATGAAAATATTTGCAAGAATTGAAGGCCTATAAACTAGTTTTCAACTTGCAACTTCTTTTGGATGCCCTGGGCATGTCTTAGAGGCCAATTGATGGGCTTCTAAATTAGCCATCTTTCTCACCACTTTTTATCCTCTTTCTAAGACATTTGATTGCACATAGACATACATTTATGGTTTTAAGCATATGAACTTATGGTTTCTATGTATGTGATTATATATGTGTGTGTGAACATAAGATGGAATGTGGATACTTCTAAAGACATAATATCAACTTAAATTTCATGGACAAGAATGGTGAATATAATAGTTATACATGTTAATGAATGTTTTCTCTTCTAAGCTATGTTTTGGGTAGTTACCTCCTATAGACATAGGTTTGCAAGAGTGATAATTAAGACTAACACCTTTTCCTAATATTGATGATGTGGATATATATGTATATGGTTGGATGTGTATGCATTAATTATCTTGTAGGAGTTGAACATGGATATTCAAGGACCAACATATTAGTGCAGGAGTCATCAAATCCAATTGTGATTGTAGAATCTTCACAAGAAAGTCAATGCTTTTTGTTGCATGCAACATGTAGATTTAGTGTGCGCTATATTTTGGGATTGTTCATGGTCAATAATGTTTTTGTTATGAAAATTTATAAGCTATAATCAATCCTCATTATGAAGTGATCGTAGGTTTAGGAGTTAGTGGTAGTTTCCTTTTAAATAATGGATTGTTGTGACTCTTTGGAGCCATTTAAACAAACTATTTTTAATACAGAACTCTTGCATAATGTTTCAATCAAGTGTAATTATTTTTATGGATGACTAGAATGTTCAGTTCAAGTTTGCAACTTTCATCTTGATTGTACTTTCTATTCACTCATTCAAGGGGGGCCACTTGATGAGTGAATTGCTTTGTTAGTGTAGAGTTCATTTCCTATTCATTTATATATTTTAGAACTCGATTGTTCCTATAGCTACTAATACTAGAATTAGTAGTCTATTCGTACAATATAGTTAGTTGGAGTAGTTCCTAGTTGTAATTTCCTACTTTGATTAGAATACATTTACTTACTAGTTTTAGTTTAGTTTTCCTGAAGCATAAGCATTTGAATTCCTTAAATAGGCTTAAAAGAGGAGGTTTGAAGCATATACTTTGCAGATGTCATTCCAATTTTGCGTCCTTGGTCGATAACTAAATGAGATTGAATAGTGCATTAGGAATCATTTGGGGTGTCCAATCCTGAATTAAGTAGTCCATTGCTTTGGATTTTTGATACCATTGTTTGGCCAAGCATTTTTGGCACCTTTGCTAGGGATGGTGTTAATTCAAACTAATCCTTGTAGTTGTAATTTAGTACCTTAGTAAGACTTTTATTCATAGAAGAAGAGATCACCTTAAGAGATTTCTTCCTCATAACTATCAAGGAGAACCATTTGATTTATTTAATCCTCAAATTGAAGAACCACAAAGTGAGAATGAGGAAGAAGAAACCCTTGAAAATCCATTTGTTGATGCTCAAGAACACATATACTCTTCATCATCTGAATGTTAACCTCATAATGGTTTTTGACACTTGAGTGCCAATACACTTGTCTACTTTCTATATTGGAGCCGAGTACACCATGCATGTCGAGCCACAACAAATGTCGAGTTAGGAAAGACTTCAGGTGCCAAGTGATCTTCATGTGCCAAGTAGTTTTCAGATGCCAAGTGAAGATCAGATACCAAGTGTTAACAAGTGTCGAGTAACATAAGATGCCGAGTGTTAACAAGTGCCAAGTAACATAAGATGCTGAGTGTTAACAAGTGCCGAGTAACATAAGGTGCCGAGTGATACAATTTTGTTTAGGTGCTGAGCTATCTAGGAAACAACATGTGCTGAGTATCAACAATACTTTAGGAGCCGAGTAACTCATAATATTAGCATAAGAGTTTGTAATTGCACAAACTATGATGCAAATAGTTTTTGCAGCCGACATAAGGTAAATCTTGAAGGATTTAATGATAAGATCGAATCTTTTATTTTTCCTATGCAATCTACATGTAGCCAATAAGAAAAATGATGAAGGCATGCAAACAATAGAAGAAGTGCAAATAATAAGTGGAAAATGAAGATTGAATATGGATCGTAGATCCATACCTAACCCTAAATTCTCAAATGTCTTTCTAAGGAAGATGAAATTTCATTGTAAAAAAAAAAAAGAGCAAGTGGACATACAAGGGTGCACAAGGAAATCTATTTTTAGAAACGAGGGTTATCAGATCACAAAAGGATCAAGATCAAAGAAAGCGGAATAGGTTCCTGCATTCAGCAATCAAGGATTGTAATCTATCAGGTTCATTATACCTAATACTTTCTAGCAATTGCATTAGAATGAAAATCCTATGGTGATAGGTTAGCTTAATAGCTACTTCATAGATCCTTTAATTAGGTGATTAAATCCTTTAACAGGGTGACACTTCATGTAAAGTGTTTGTAAAGCCTCTAACCAAGTCACTATTAATATAGTGTAAAGCTTTTAATAGGGCAGACCTTTAACAGGGAAAACCATCAGAAGTGGTTGAACAATATTGCTGCAGTAATTTTTGTAGGTATCATCCCCACCCCAATTTTACCTTCTTATTCCTGGAGGGTTTCTGGGTTACCAAATTCTAGTGTTATGAATTGTTGATGCATGTCTTAGTTTCATGTTTACTTGATGTATTTACATGCATGCAAATTACTTTTAGTTAAAAGTTTTATTGGTTAAAGTGTGATACTTCTGATTCACCCCTCCCCCCCTCTCATAAGTATTCTTTCCATATTTGAATATTCCAACAATTGGTATTAGAGCATCCAGATTCTCACAAGGAAAAGCCTAACATCTTGGAGGAAAAGATCTAAAGATGGAAGCTTTCAAACTTGGAAAGATCATTGAAAATCAGGTGATAGATGCGCAACTTGCTCTGCTTAGCCTGGAGGAATTTAGAAACAAGTTGAGAAACTCATTAAAAAAAAAGGAAGGATCTAGCGATAGCTGAAAATGATATACACTACAAGGAGATTGATACCACCAACATATTTTCCAATGGAGATACTAAAGAGTTTGATGCAGCAATAGCAGAACTGATGGAGAAAAATAAAGTTCAAGCAGATGAGATAAGATCTCTCAAGATGGAACATGAGTCATAGGCCATAATGATATGTGAAATCACTGAACACAAGAAAAGAGCAGTTGAAGATAAAGTTATCATGGCAAATGACAAAAGAAACCTTGCAAACAGACTTGAAGAAAAATGTACTGAATTGACAAGGATCTCAAACATGCAGATGGATACACTTGCCCAAATGATGAACCTTCATCATGAACTCAATGTGAAAGATATTGAGATCTCTACTTTAAAGATGCAGAATGAACAAATGCAGAATGAATTAAATAGAGAAAAATAGGTAGCAGAGAATCTCAACAAGTCAAGTGAAGCTATCAAGTATTTTGAGTAGTTGCTGAAATCCCCAAAATTTGCCCATGATACATCAGGACTAGGATACAATAGCACTGAAGTTGGGGAATCATCAAAGAGAACTGAACAAAGAAGTGATAAAGGTAAGAATTCAAAACCCACTTGTCATCACTGTAATAAGAAGGGGCATACAGCAAATCTGTGCAGGAGTAGAAGATTCAATCAATCAAACACACCCAAAAATAAGAGTTTCTGTCACAAGTGCAACATGCAAGGACATATGACACAAAATTGCAGATCCAATGTCACAAGGACTCAGACATTTGATGGACATTGTTATAATTGCAAAAAGTATGGACATAAGGCATTTGAGTGCAGATCAAAACCTATGTGGACATCAAATAAACCAGCAAAAATAGAAGGGAATGAAAGTCATTATCATTGGGATTACAATACCAGGTATAGTTGTCATTATTTTCAAGAATATGAACATATACCATAGAACTGCATAAGAACACATTTCAGAGGGAACTACAAAAGATGGTTGAATCAAACTACATGTTTCAGTTGTTTGAAAATTGGTCATATCAGCAGAAACTGTCTTACAAGATCAAAGGCACCCAAGACTAAAGAAAACAAGGGAAAAGAAAAAATTGATGTTGAAAAGATAAGAAGGCAAATGAATATGACTTGGAAAAAGAAAGATGAGTGCAACACATCAAGTGGAGGGATCACTTAACCCAATGGGTCAAGTGATCACACCTCATCAAACTAAGAATAAGAAGTATATTGGACTAATATACAAAGCTATATCTCACATCAGTCCCAAGACAAAGAAGCCATGCTAAGTATAAATCTACATGAAATAAGATGTCAAGACAAAATCTAAATGTTGTTGCTAGAATATCTTTGGATGCCAAGTTAAATTCCAACACATGCCGAGATCCTAACAGTGACCGAGCTGATAACTGATGCCGAGTTGTTTAACTCCAATGGAAGCCAAGTAAAAGTGGAAATCTAGTGCAAGCCAAGTTAGGTTAAAATTTCTTCAGAAGCCGAGTTGGCAGTTGAGCATTTAATGCGATGGAAATAGGGTATATTATCGCAATTTCAATCAGTTTTACTCATCGCAATCAAAGAACAAAGAAGAAGAAAGAGAGTTGAGCAACTTCATAGCAAGAATCTAGCATTTCAAGCAGATTTCAACCTCATTCAACATGTTTTTCATCGATCTCAAGGTATTTTCATTTGTGTCGAGCTACGCAGTTTCATATCTTTTTATTGTAAAAACCCTAGTTTGCATAAATGGCATCAAGTTCGAAGAAAACTGGGGATAAAGAAATGTTTGAAGTTCAGTTAGTTTTAAATGAGATCAAGCAACCTGATTTTTGACCCATTCCCGAAGTTGCCTACAAAAATGACCCAGCTGGTGCTCTCTCCCAAATTCCCCCAAAAGTTGTAATGGTCCAAGATGTGAGAAAATGTTACAACTATAAGATAGGTGCCCTAGGAGACATGGAAATAAGACAAGCTTATGAGAAATTGTGTGTAGATGGAGTTTTAAAAGATGAATTCAAAATTGTTGAAAGAAAGGGTTTAACCCGAGTTTTGAACCTTCCCACCATTTTCAAAATAGAATGGGTTAGACTTGTGCTGAGCAGAATTCATGGTGGAAATTTGTGGTTAGAAGATACTCCCATTGACAAAAGAAATCATACATAGAGTAACAGGGTACCCAACCCTAGATCGGTTCAAAACTTTGAGAAGTGAATCAAAGAAGGTTATTGAAAAGAACACTGGTGCCCAATGGAACAAAAGAGGAATGACAATTCATACCATACAGGATCCTCTAGTTGAGTTTGTTGTTAGAGTCATCGCCCATAAATTCTACCAATCTAGTAGACTCAACAGTGTACCATGTATTGTAGTAGATGTAGGCTACAAATTGGTGAAAAAGGATCATACTTATGATCTTGCAGAACTGCAAGTACAGCAGATCAATGAAAACCTAGTTGCCATAAGAAGAACAAAGGGCACTCAATGCAAATTTGGAACAATCCTAGTTTGCATATTCTTTTATGTTCAGAATGAGTTTCCTTCTTTTGGAAAAGTGGCATGGAGGAATGACAGAACCATCATTGCCGAAATTAATGAATATATAGAGCAAATGGGAGAAAATTTTGATAACTTGATGACAAGCTATTTTGAGGATTTCAAGAAATCCATGAAGCAAAGATCAAGGATACCAGTTTCCTTAGTGGAAAAACATACTAATGATATATGTTTCTTAGTTGATATTGATTTTACCTATATTCAAGCAGTAATACCAAGGGTAAGATGGCTAAGGCCATTTGGATATGAAATTAATATTAATGAGGCATCTGCAGCAATAACTGCATTATTGGCAGAAGAAACAGATAAAAGTGCTCCACATTTTGGCACTTATGATGTGGTAAGATCAAAGGTAAACATGGAATTAAAAACTGCTTCCACATTGAAGAAGAAAGACAAATTATTAAAGAAGATTAAGAAGAAATTTGGTAAAGAAATTGAGGCTGAAGTAGAAGAAGAAGATGACAGTGATGATGAAGATGAGCAAGAACAAGGGCCAATGAAATTGACTCAAGGTCTTGGAGAAGACAAGGAGGAAGGTGCAGAGGAAGAGGAAGCCAAGGAAGTACCAACTGAAGCTGAGCCAAAGAAAAGAAAGGCAATAGAATAGCCTCCAGCTAAGCCCAAATCAAAGAAAGTTGCCACGCCATCACCTCAAAAGCCAACAACACGAGCAGCAACAAGGGCCTCCAATCAAAAGGCCACAAAGGAAGTTACAAAGAATAAACAAATCAAGGAAACATAGGAAGATCCGAGGAAAAGAAGAAGATATGTGGCTCAACTTGACACTAATGAAGAAGACCAATCTGAAAAGGTAAGCCACTCTTCAGTTGATACCTTATGTAAAAAGATAGGAAATGGTGACTTAAGTAATTTAAATAAAGTTGATTTCAATAAATTTACTAAAGAAGAACAGAATAAGATAGAAGAAAAAATTTATGGAATGATGGCACAGTTCAAGTACACTCCACTTGAATTAGATGGACAATTGCCAAAAGAACTGTCAAAAATTGTAGAAGACAGATGGCATTTCTGTTTGAAAATGGAGAAGGAGATGAGGGAATCAACCCTAGCAAGTGTATTGCCAGATTTGACTAAGGAAAAAGTAAAGAATGCAATCAAAAGGCACAATAATAGGTTTACACCCAAATACAGGGCATTCTTCATACTCCAAAATAGGATGGAAGAAATTGTTCAAAGAATAATGAAATCATGGAAAAACTTGTACAAAAAGATTGAAGATTTTCTTGAAGAAGAAGTTGTTGTACCAATAGAGGAGAGGAGAAAAAGGAAAGAAGATGAAGAAAAGAAAAGAGAAGAAGAAAGGAAAGAAGAAGAACAAAAGAAAAGAGAAGAAGAGAAGAAGGAAGAAGAAAAGAAAGATGGAGAGGAGGAAGAGACACAAAAATAGGATATAATGGGAACAGTTAAGTAAGAGCAGCAACCAAATTAGAGTGTGCAAGACACACAATTGCCACCTCCTAGCCCTCCTCAAGCATCCATCTCACTTACAGACATTGTAACTATTACTGATGTTCCTAATACTTCTGGTTAGAATATCAATCCATTAACTGCAGAAGATCTTAAAATAATTCTTGACCAATCTACCCAACAAGCAATATTGTGTGCAGATCCAGTATTGGTCAGTATGGATGAATTGTAGAAACTAGTAGAAAGTACACTCAAAGATAAGGTGAATCCACAAGAACCACCTTCTATCATCTCTACAACCACTAGTAGTCAATTTCAAATGCCAACAAGCATAGTTGATGCTGCAACACAGAAGCCAAGTGCAGCTGTAGAAAAAGGAACAGAACAAACAGGACAGACTATTACATCTGATCCTATAGCACAAACACAAGGTGCACTTCCCAAGATTACAATAATTGATCATGGTAGACAGAAGGAGGAGGAAATAGTGAAAACCCCTAAAGAATAGGAGGCAATACAAACATTAATAGATTTTCCTACCTCGGGAACTCCTTCACACTAGCCATTGCAAATATCTGTACCAACATCTAGTACTACCAGAGTTGCAAGGGTACTTCACTATGGAGACCCTAAATTAGATGAGGAGATAGTCATACTAGGCTATGACTCAAAAATAATAACCATTGATCAAATCAATGAGGTGCAGGAAGCACTAAATAGAAGGAAAAGACAAGAGATACTCAGGAAGGAGTATAAACAAAAGAAAACACTATATGAAATTAAGGACATCTTTATGGATGCCTTCAGTTTGTAATCACCAGATGAGTCAAAGCATATCACGGAGTAATTATCAGATATTATTGACCAGGTGACAAATGAAGACCTAGAAACAAATGCAAAACTGTATCACTTGGCACCTTATGTTACTCAGCACTTGTTAACACTCGGCATCTTATGTTACTTGGCACTTGTTAACACTCGACATCTTATGTTACTTGGCACTTGTTAACACTCAGTATCTGATCTTCACTCGACATCTAAAAACTACTCGGCACATGAAGATCACTCGGCACCTGAAGTCTTTCCTAACTCAAAATTTGTTGTGGCTCGGCATGCATGGTGTACTCGGCTCCAATATAGAAACTAGGTAAGTGTATTGGCACTCAAGTGTCAAAAACCATTATGAGGTTAACAATCTCCCTCTTTGACATAAGTATCAAAAAAGAGGGAGAAAAGAGACATAATAGGGGGAGATATAGATATTATGAGATGAATTAATGGGGAAGAAAAGATACAAAGGAGGAACTTGATATACAGATAAGGCATAATCAACTCAGGGGGAGTTACAAAATTTTTGAAGTATATATTGTAAGATTGTCAGTTACAAATTTTGATCAAATTTTCTTTAAAACTTTGTATATACCAATCAGATTAGTAAATGTACTCATAAGGTTAGTTAAGTGTTTTTGTCACTCATGTGAAAGGGGGGGATTATTAACCTCATAATGGTTTTTGACACTTGAGTGCCAATACACTTACCTACTTTCTATATTGGAGCCGAGTACACCATGCATGCCAAGCCACAACAAATGCCAAGTTAGGAAAGACTTTAGGTGTCGAGTGATCTTCATGTGCCAAGTAGTTTTCAGATGCCGAGTGAAGATCAGATACCAAGTGTTAACAAGTGCCGAGTAACATAAGATGTCGAGTGTTAACAAGTGCCGAGTAACATAAGATGTTGAGTGTTAACAAGTGCTGAGTAACATAAGGTGCCAAGTGATACAGTTTTGTTTAGGTGTCGAGCTATCCAGGAAAGAGCATGTGCCGAGTATCAGCAATACTTCAGGAGCCGAGTAACTCATAATATCAGCATAAGAGTTTGTAATTGCACAAACTATGATGCAAACAATTTTTGCATCCGACATAAGGTAAATCTCGAAGGATTTAATGATAAGATCGAATCTTTTATTTTTCCTATGCAATCTACATGCAGCCAATAAGAAAAATGATGAAGGCATGCAACCAATAGAAGAAGTGCAAATAATAAGCAAAAAATGAAGATTGAATATGGACCGTAGATCCATACCTAACCCTAAATTCTCAAATGTCTTTATAAGGAAGACGAAATTTCATTGTAAAAAAAAAAAGAGCGAGTGGACATACAAGGGTGCACAAGGAAATCTATTTTCAGAAACGAGGGTTGTCAGATCACAAAAGGATCAAGATCAGAGAAAGCGAAACAGGTGCTTGCATTCAGCAATCAAGGATTGTAATCTATCAGGTTCATTATACCTAATACTTTCTAGCAACTGTATTAGAATGAAAATCCTATGGTGATAGGTTAGCTTAATAGCTACTTCGTAGATCCTTTAATTAGGTGATTAAATCCTTTAACAGGGTGACACTTCATGTAAAGTGTTTGTAAAGCCTCTAACTAGGTCACTATTAATGCAGTGTAAAGCTTTTAATAGGGCAGGCCTTTAACAGGGCAAACCATCAGAAGTGGTTGAACAATATTGCTGTAGTAATTTTTGTGGGTATCATCCCCACCCCAGTTTTACCTTCTTATTCCTAGAGGGTTTATGGGTTACCAAATTCCAGTGTTATGAATTGTTGATGCATGTCTTAGTTTCATGTTTACCTGATGTATTTGCATGCATGCAAATTTACTTTCAGTTAAAAGTTTTATTGGTTAAAGTTTGATACTTCTGATTCACCACCCCCCCCCCCCCTCTCATAAGTATTCTTTCCATATTTGAATATTCCAACACTGAAGAATCACTGCATTTGAATGACCTATTTGTTGAACTTGAATATCAAGATGATTTGCTTGCTCTTGTTGTATATCATCCACCAGCATAAGGTCCTCCTCCCAAAATGGTTGCTCAAGCTCCCTTTCCTTTTCCTATATACCTCAATAGCAAGGCAACCAAAATCTGAAAAATATACCTAGTGTTGCACTTCCCAAATTGTATGGCCTCCTAATAGAAGACCCTAAGACCTTTCTCTTTGAATTTAATATTCTTTGTCAAGAGTTATGACTACGCCATTGATTCCCACAAGCTAAAGTTATTCCCATCAACTCTAAAATAAGTTGTTTGAGATGGTTCATGGGGTTGGGTGCTAATGTTGTAGCAGATTGGGATGCCATGCATACAATGTTTCTTACAAAGTACAAAGAGTACTGTAGAGGTCAAGATTTGAAAGGTGATGACATTTTTAAAATGTCTTAGAAGGAGGATGAAACATTGGAGGATTATGTATCCAGATTTATGTTTAACTTGTAGTGTAATACTCAACACTAGCTAAATGAGGAATCTTAGAAGCACCTTTTCTTAAAAGGTGTGAATGATGGAAGTGTTGAGGCTCTAGACCTAATGGCAAGAGGCGATATCACACAAAAAGCATGGGTTGACATAAAGAATATATGTGAAAATTACTCAAGGGCCACTTTGAAGAAGGGTAGGGGAGTTAGAAATCTACCACATAAGTCCAATGGTGCTTCTAGAGTATCTAAAATGGATTTGTCTAATCTACTATATAATTTCAAGTAGGACATCATTAATGATGTCGCCACTTAGCTGGATAGTATACAAGCAAGGAGGAAGAAGGAAGAGTCAGATGTTGTGCTTGGTTAGTTTTTTTCTCATTGCAGAGAGAGGAAAAGAAACTATAAATGTAAGATGGTTGCATCTGTGAATGTTAACTCAATGTCCATCAAGTTCAAAGCTATAGATGACGAGAATGGAGAAGTTTTATATGTTTCTCAAAGGTGTCCATAGGCTCAAAGACAAGGTATGCCTCTAGACCCACTAAATAATTGTGGTTATAATAATAATAGTAGCTATTGGCCAAACCAAAACCCTCCAAAACTTTGCTCCTCAAGGTTAACATTGGAATCACAATTGGTCCAATCAATAGCCATACTATAACCAAGCCTATCTATAGCAACCACCATTTAACCCATACCAATAGCAATATAACTCCTATCAGTAGTTGTAGTAGAATAACCAATGGTCACCCATGGTAACTAGCAACCACAACCTCAATGGGGACCTAATCAACCTAATTAGCAACTAGAACTAGTGCCTCCACCTTAGTAAAAAGCTATTATATCACTGCCTCCTATAGGAAATAGCACTCCTCAAAAGCCAACTCAACTTCCAACTTAGCCAACTCCAAATCCTAATAATAAGTAGTAGGCCTACTCCTTGCATATAAATGACATCCATCTTAGATCAAGAACTACACTACCAGCACCCAAGGAGCCAATAATAACCAAATTTGTTGATACTAAGGATATACCTATAAGCTTGTCTATTAATGTTCCACCTATTGCTCAAACTGCACCAGTGCCTAAGGATCCTCCTTATCTACAGAGATTGTCTTAGTTTGTTCCTCCAAAATAAAATCCTGTAGCCGCTAATTTGATTAATCAGCTCAAACAAATGACAGTTTAGATTCCCTTGTTAGATGCACTTAAATAAATTCTAGTCTATACTAAAGCAATTAAAGAAGCCTATATCAAACAGCCTAGAAGAAAAAAGAAAGACCCTGATACTGTCCATGTCTTAGGCTAGCTCTCTAATCTAATGCTAAGTAAAGTTGCCATGCCTAAGTATTCAGATCCAGGAAGTCTAGTTGTAACCATCTTCATTAATGGTACCCAAATCCATAATATTTTAATTGACTTGGGAGCATTAATTAATGTTATGAATAGAGAAGTTTTGTCGAAGCTTAGTATCATTAGTTTTTAGGACACACTAACAATATTGTAATCAGTTGATAATTCCATTAATCTAAGGAAAGCCTCAATTAGCCATGGTTGATGCTTGCATTGCATGATGTTTAGCTTAGATGACCATATCAGATGGAATAAATACCAAGAATTTAACTTTGTATTCTCCAACAAAACCCCAAAGTGAACTTGATAAAGTTGTCTGGCCTGACTTAGGAGATGCTACTCTTAAAGTAAGCTCTATGAAAAAACTCATGGTTATTGAGAGAAATATGTTCATGGTATCCCAAGAAGAAGATGGCATTCTTGCAGTAATCCTTACCAAACAATATGGTTCTGAGGAGTCATCTTGTGATGATCCAAATTGTTCCATTCAAATAATACTGCCCAAGCAAACCACATCTCAGTTTCCTATAGCACCTGATTACCTTTACACTTTTCTACCTCATGAGATAAAGTCTCCATCCATAGTAGAAGTGCTAATGTTAGAAAAATTTAAGAGAGTTGAAATTGCTTCAAGAAAGGAACTGAATGTTAATAAAAACCTCACTGAGTCTCAGATGTCTAGTCTTCTCAAGCTTTTACAAGATAGCCAACAAGCCTTTGCATGGGATTACACTGATATGATAGGCCTAGATCCTAAACTATGTACTCACAAAATATATATAAGCCTAGAATACAAGTCAGTAAAGCAAGCTCAAAGAAGAATAAACCCTACTTTGAGAGACATAGTCAAGACCGAGTTGCAAAAGCTTCTTAGTGCAAGTTTTATTTATCCTATCTCTGATAGTCAGTGGGTTTCTCCTCTTGTCATTATTCCAAAGAAAGGAGGAAAATGGAGAGTTTGTGTTGACTATAGAGAACTTAACAAAGCCACTAAGAAGGATCACTTTGCCTTTCACTAACCAAGTGTTGGATAATCTAGTGGGTAAAAAGTACTTCTCATTTCTAGATAGCTTTAGTGGGTATAATCATATACAAATATCACTAGAAGATCAAGACAAAACAATGTTTACCTATCCTTAGGGAACCTTTACTTATCTAGTCTTGCGATTTGGATTATGTAATGCCCCTACTACTTTCTAGAGAGAAATATTGGGTATTTTCTCTGACATTGTTGTTGATTGTGTTGAAATCTATATGGACGACTTTACAACTCATGGAGCAGCATTTGAAGAAGCATAAGCTAACTTGGAAAAAGTTCTTAAGAGATGTCAAGATTATAATCTCTCTTAATAGTGAAAAGTTTTACATGATGATGGAGGAAAGAGTAGTTTGAGGACATTATCTTTCAACTTTTTGAATTTAGGTTGATCCTGCAAAAATTGTAGTTATAAACACACTTCCCACACTAGCTAAGCAGAAGGATGTCAAAAGTTTCCTCAACTATGTTGGTTACTATAGAAGGTGTATAAAAGATTTTAGCCAACTTGTAGCACCATTGTATAATTTTTTGAAGAAAGACAATTGAATTTTAATGGACAGAAGAATGTGAAGCATCATTCCAAAAGTTGAAGGATGTTTTGACAACAACACCTACTCTCAGAGGACCTAATTGGAAGCTTCCATTCCATACCCACACAGATGTGTCTAATTATGCTATTAGAGTAGTTCTAGGACAAAAGGAAGGCATTATTGAACATGCAATTTACTATATTAGTTAGAATTTTTAAGGAGAAAATTTGAATTATACTATTACTGAAAAAGAGTTGTTAGCAATTGTTTATGCACTCAATAAATTTAGACACTACATTACAAACTATGAAGTATTTTCTTATACTAATCATTTAACTATCAAATACTTAATGAATAAACCTTCAATTAGTGGCAGACTAGAATGTTGGTTACTCCTCATGCAAGAGTTTGACATAAAGATCATAGACAAACTAGGAAAGGCTAATGTAGTGGCCAATTTCTTGTCATGACTACAAGTGCCAAATGATCCTACAACAATTGATGATAGTTTTCCTAATGAGCACTTGTTTTCTATTGATTCTTTTAACCCATGGTATGCAAACTTGGAAAACTACCTTGCTACAAGGAGAACACCGCCTCACTTTTCTCCTAAACAGTGTCATTTGTTAGTTGAGAAGAGTTTTAACTTCTCTTGGATCTTAGGCTTTATGTTTTATACAGGACCAAACCAAGTCACAAGGAGATTTATTCGAGAAGATGAAACTTATGACATCCTTCGAGCATGCCATGATGAGCCATGTGGAGAACACTTTGCCACAAAGAGGAAAACCTATAAAATCTTGACAACTGGGTACTATTGGCCTACTTTGCATAAGGATGCAGCAAAGCATACCCAGCACCGTGATAGGTGTCAATGTATAGGATGTCCCACAAAGACTAATGAAATGCCTCTATAGCCATAGATAGTTGTCACACCCTTTGACAAGTGGGGTATTGACTTCGTTGGCCCTATTGAGCCCTCTTCTCATGGAAAGTCTTACATCTTAGTATGTATAGATTATGCAACAAAATGGGTTAAAGCCAAAGCTATGAGACATGTCAAAGATCACAAAGTTGTTGGGTTTCTTTATGAATGCATATTCACCAAATTTGGAGTACCAAGGGAGATTTTCATAGATCAAGGGGTACAATTCACATCTAATCTCATCACTAAGTTGATGCAAGAGTACATGGTGTGTCATGGAAAGTCTCCACCCTATCACCCTCAAGCCAATGGCTAGGCTGAAATCACAAACCAGGGGATAGAATCTATTCTCACTAAGATAGTAGCTATGCATAAAAAGGATTGGGCTACTTGCCTTCCTAAAGCCATATGGGCTTACTGTACCACATGGAAAACCACCATAGGGTTTACTCCTTTTGAGTTTGTATATGGAAAATATGATTCTATGCTAATTGAGTTCCAACATAAAACACTTCACACTACTTTGGATCTAGATATAGATATCACCAAAGCATAGCAAGACCAGTTATTAAAATTAAATGGATTGGATGAATACAAGAAGCCTGCTCTACACAATACAGAGTTGATACAAAAAAAATGGAAAAAGTGGCATGATAAGTTCATCTATGATAAGAATTTTTTTGTCAAAGATTGGGCACTATTATATGATTCATGATACCAACATACACGAGGGAAATTTCATACCATATGGTTTGAGCCTTATGAGATTATATCAATATTTGACAATGGAGCCATACAACTTTCAACAATAGATCCTATTCAATTCAAGTTACTCATCAATGGGCATTGTTTGAAACTTTACCACAACCCTTTTAGCCATGATGAGTTCCTCAAGTAGTTCTAGAGCATAGTTGAAGCAACAGTTCCTGTAGCTAAAGAATCTCGGTCTTCCACCCATGATTCTACTAATTCTTGATTCCATTTAAGACCACCATAATAAATATTTCACATTTCATGGAATACTTTCTCTGTAATATGTTTTCATCTTACCTTCTCTCTTTTCCACCCATCCACCCCATTCCATCACTTCACATATGCAGGTGTAGTTTTTTTGGATAACTCTTCCTGCAACACCTCCAGGTTAGTACCACATATACTCGTACATATATTATTTTTATTCATTAATTTTTAGAATTTTGTGTCATTTTAATTTTTCACTCTTTCTTAACCTAGCTTGGTGGGACCCATGCCATTACTTCATTGGGGGAGAAACTATTCTATTTTGAAATTTTAAAATTGGCATGCAAAATTTAAGTTCGTGTCTTGAAATATGTCTGTGACATGACATGATGATCTATCCTTTTGTGATTGCATCATTACAATCAAAATGAATTAAAGATATTAAAAGATGATCTTGATTTTTAATGATGTGTTGCGACATGTTTAGGGTGGTAGCCTTGGCACTCACGAGCTTTTATGAGATGTTATGTAAAACTCATATCATTAGATTTTGTGCAAACAAATCTTTAATTTCATGAATCAAGTTGCAGTTTGTACATCATATTTTCTTTTGCAGCATTTTGTTTCATAATGCATTGAGGTCTGTGACTTTCCATCACTAAATTCTACGAGAATTGTGTTCTGCAAGTTAGAAATTTGTCTGAAAGAAGCAATGGGAGGTGACCTCCAAAGGCATGAACCAGTGGACCACATAGTTTTGTTAAATGATGCACCCACCTGTAAAATATTTAGAAGGAGAGAGTGGTTGGATTATTGATTAAGCCTTAAGGGGTTTAATGAGGAATTTTCTCTACAATTTATGTCCACCTTGAAAGATAGGATTGCAAAAGTTAAAGGTTTGAAAATTGAGTTCACAGAAGATGTTGTTGCTAAGGTGGCAGGTTTGCCCCGAGAAGGTGAACAATGGGTGAAAGATTTCAACTTGTGATCAGCAAGAGCACAGTTCACTTTGTATGGTGATCCTTAATTGGATATCAATAAGAAGCAAGGAATTGGGTGATTATCTTTTCCCCTAGAGTTCATTCAGCAAGCCATATTTGTTATTCAATACTTCACCTATGAGGGATGCTAAAAATACTTGCATGCTTTGCACTTCAAAATTCTTAGTCATCTCCACCATGATAATTGACCAGTAAATCTTCCTAGCTTCTTATTAACATTGTGAAAAGTCGTCTTTGTTAGTCCAGTCAGGAAGCAACTAGTCTATTTCACACCATTGCTTGATAAAATTAATGGTGGAAAAGGAATTGAATAGAAAAAAGGTTGGGACATGGGAAGAATTTTTTCAAATGAATGAGGTTGAACATAGAATAGTCATCTCTCCTTCCATTTCTAGGTCACCTAGAAAAAGAATTTCCAATTCTCACACCTCTACTTCTTAGAGGAAGAAAAACAAAAGTGCAGAAGCTCCTAATATTCCAAAATCTTCACCATCCATAAGGAAAAGGTCTTCATCTAAGAAGGGTAAGTGTAAAATAATGGAACCAGAAAAGGAAACATTAGAACCTCAACCTAGTGACAATGTTGATAATATGGAAGAAACCCTATGTTTCCCTAGGGAAGAGAATCTTGAATTTCCTTTCGAAGAGAATTCTAAGAACCTTAGGGAAGAACATTCTAAAAACCCTCTTGAAGAACATTCCAAGAATCCTCCTAAAGAGAATTTTGAGAACCCTAGGGAAGAGAATTTTCAAAAACCTCTTGAAGTAGTGGCAGAGGAGGTGGTCATTAAGAAGAAAAAGAAATGAAAGAGTCCTTCGAGCTCATCCACACCCCCTATGAGGAGAGGTAAAAGAATTTTTGAGAAAGATGTTGAAGCATCTGTTCCTATTGTTAACATTGATTCTTTTGAATCTATAGAAAATGAACCTTTGAACAATTCCTCTTCTAAGGAATTGAATAATCAACCTATAACTAGTGACACAATAATGAGAAAGCAAAGTCCAAAAATAGAGGTTAGCCCTGGGGTTAACTACATACAGATAGATAGTGATCAAGATGCTAAAGACATAGAGAAATATGTAGATAATTCCACCCAACTAGATGTTAGTATGAACTTAGAGGAAATACCTAACTTTGGGATTGAAATCATTGAAGAAGTACCCTAACAAGGTAGTTAGGAAAAGTTAGAAACACTGGCTAAGGTGGTAGTTGATGTTAGTGAAGAAACCAATTTGATCAGGACAAATTGTTGTGTAGAAGGGAAAGACCTCTACACCTAAAGAAACAGTTAAAATTCCTCACTTTCCCTCTAGATGGGTGGACATACTCAATCAAGAACCTTTACCCCCACCAAATTTGTCTACACCTCTTGCAACAGGAATAAGTTTGTACCAACAGTTGTTACGGGAAAAGGTACAATAGAATTTAGAAAAAGAAAAATTGAAACAAGCCATTAATGAGTAGAATTCTCAGTTGGATCAGAAATCAAATGAGATTGAGGTATTGAAACAAAGAATTGATTAGATTAGTAGGTTAATTCCATAGCTAATGAAATGTAGATCACCCTCACCATTGTATGTAATATTCCTTCAAGAGCAACATGTTAATTTCAAATTAACAAGGATTGTAGAAGGCCTCAATCCATCCATATCAACTTCCCATAAATTTTACTATGTCTTTCAGTCTACCCCAATGAATCTAAAGAATCTATTGTTTGAATTATACTTGCATAAGCTAGTAGTTCCTGATGGCACAAAGTGGAATTCACTCCTCTATGTAGGAGATGTACAGCTTAGAGTAGTTATGTCATGGATGCAGAATGAGATAAGTCATGAAAACTAGGTTGTGCCATGCAGGGAGAAAGAAATATTAGTTCCTTTAATGATAAGGCCTAAGGTACCAGAATCTAGAAGAACATATTTTGACTAGATCTCTATCATAGCAAACACTAGTGGAGCCAATAAGATCCATCTAGTGAAAGAACAAGGCTTTGTAGACTAGGACCAGCATTCCTCTTAGGATGTTTCTATAGCAATTAATGCCTCCAAGAAGAGGTGGATAAGGATGTCACCAGATCTAAAGTGAATGGAACCTTATTCACCTTAGAATCTAACCTTTTCCACAAGGAGAGTTCCATGGTATACTATGTTGGGTAGGACACTCCTTAACTATTGGGTTCCATTAAGGTTTCAGCCTCCACTCTTCCTTCAGCCATTGCTGGCAATGAATGATAGTGCAGTAGGTTATGACATGGCCTCTAAAGTCTAGCATTGGGAAAGACTCAAAGAGACCCATGGATACTTTGATTATATTCATCATGAGCTAGGGCAGAGAAAAGCTAGTGATTTGAGGGTCTGTACCAAGGTTCGAAACTTTATGATTGTTGGGGGCTAGCAATAGTTTAGTTGGGGGGAATGATGGGCTCCTAAATTAGCCATCTTTCTCACTACTTTTTATCCTCTTTCTAAGACATTTGATTGCACATAGACATACATTTATGGTTTTAAGCATATGAACTTATGGTTTCTATGTATATGATTATATATATGTGTGTGAACATAAGATGGAATGTGGATACCTCTAACGACATAATATTTGCTTAAATTTCATGGACAACAATGGTGAATATAATAGTTATACATGTTAATGGATTTTTTCTCTTCTAAGCTATGTTTTGGGTAGTTAGCTCCTGTAGTTGTAGGTTTGCAAGAGTGATAATTAAGACTAACATATTTTCCTAATATTGATGATGTGGATATATATGTATATGGTTGGATGTGTGTGCATTAATTATCTTGTAGGAGCTAAACATGGATATTCAAGGACCAGCATACTAGCGCAAGAGTCATCAAAGCCAATTGTGATTGTAGAATCTTCACAAGCAAGTCAATTCTTTCTATTGCATGCAACGCATAGATTTAGTGTGCACTATATTCTGGGATTGTTCATGGTCAATAATGTTTCTGTTATGAAACTTTATGAGTTGTAATTGATCCTAATTATGAAGTGATCATAGGTTTAGGAGTTAGTGGTAGTTTCCTTTTAAATAATGGACTATTGTGACTCTTTGGAGCCAATCAAAAAAACTGGATTTTAATATAGAACTCTTGCCTACTATTTCAATCAAGTTTAATCATTTTTATGGATGAATAAAATGTTCAGTTCAAGTTTGCAACTTTCATCTTGATTGTACTTTCTATTCACTCATTCAAGGGGGCCCACTTGATGAGTGAATTGCTTTGTCAGTGTAGATTTTGTTTTCAGTTCATTTGTATGTTTTAGAACTTGTTGTTCCTATAGCTATTGATACCAAAATTAGTAGCCTGTTCCTATAGCACAGTCAGTTGGAGTAGTTCCTAACTCTAATTTCCTACTTTGATTAGAATGCATTTTCTTACCAACTTTAGTTTAGTTTTCCTGAAGCATAAGCATTTGAATTTCTTAAATAGGCTTAGAAGAGGAGGTTTGAAGCATATACTTTGTAGATGCCATTCCAATTTTATGTCCCTAGTCGATAATGAAATCAGACTAAATAGTTCATTAGGAATCATTTGGGGTGTCCAATCCTAAATTAAGCAGTCCACTGCTTTGGGTTTCTAATACCATTGTTTAGCCAAGCACCAATATAGGACTATCATATATTGTCAAAAAGATTTGGATGTCTACTTTCCATGTCTTTTATTAGTTTCTACACAAGTCTCATTGGGAAGCATTTATGATTAGATTTTTCTAGGGCACTCAAATTTCAACTCCATTCTCGCATGAGTAGTTCAGATTCAGTTTGTGGCTAAACTGTTAGATGGGTATCTACCAAACTTGGAGAGATTAATTTTAGGTCTATTGTTTTGCTTCCAAATAAATTTGGTAGGGTTTTGGTAAATTTTGACACCATATCAGAAATTTTATTAGAAAATGGCTTTTCTTGTTATTCCTGGAGATATTTTCAATGTTTGTTATGGCAATGATAGGATTTGATTTGATTTTTAGTTGAAGAGAGAAAAGAGAGGTTTGGCTTCAGAAAATGGAAGAATATCAAGTGGAAAAATGCATCGTCAAATTAGATCTAATATTTCTTCCTTCTTCTATATCTTTCTTTCTTCTCTCATTGTACAGGGTTGGTTTCCAAAGTTTTAAGCAAGTTCTTAACTAGGTTTCCACCATTCTTTCAACATTTTCTCTCTTGTATGAACATTAGTAATGAAGTATAGAGTATAGTTTGAATCTATTTGGTGTTTTATGAGTCTTTCATGCATCTTGAATGTACTTGTTTCAAAGGAATGAATACAAAGAACAACAATTACTTAGTTTCATTATGATTCTTGTCTCATATCTCTGTTGTTTATAATCTTTTGGGTTTATGGGAAAAGAACATAGATCTAATTACATCTAATTTTGAGTTGTATATCTTGATGTGTTTTTTTTTTTGGTTCAAAGATTTAAGTAAATGATTGATATATTTTGATAGGGTTGCATATTTCATGAGAAGGATATTTGATGAGTATGAGGTTTAGTTTGAATATTGATGTCTAATTCACAAAGTGAGTGTTGGCATTATGATACATTTTTGTCATTAGTTACAACACTTATTGGATTCTAAATGCTTACCAAGCTCTCACCGAACATTCCTTTGTAAGCCAAGCTTTACCGAGTTCTCAGTGTTTATCGAGTAATCAAGGTGAACAAAGAAGTCAGTGTTTACCGAGTAATCAAGGTGAACAAAGAAGTCAGTGTTTACCTAGTAATCGAGGTGAAAAAAGCAGCCAGTGTTTACCGAGTGTTCGAGGTAAAGAAAGGAATCAGTTTTGACCGAGTAAAAATGTACTTAGTATTAACCGAGAACTTCATGATTATCGAGCTCAGACGGTTATCAAGGAAACTAACTATCACCGAGCCACAAGGGTCTATCGAGTGTTTTCTTTGATCACCAAGCTACAGTTCAGATAGAAGTGTTCACTGAGTGACATCTCTTCTACCGAGTCTCCAGTGGTTACCGAGTTCAGAACTACTCGAAGTTTTTAGTATGGACCGTGCCTTCACTTCTACCGAGTGCATGACGATGCCGAGTAACGCAGTGGACACTGATTATCAGAAGGACACCGAGTCAGTTCAGTGAACCTGAGTTTTTACCTTGGGCCGACATTGTATAGAGATTTGCACTTGTTGTTTTGGCCGACCTTGCATGCATTGTTTATTTGGATGGTATATATATGCAATCACTCAAATGTAATGGAAAAAGAAGGAACAAAATGAATGAATGAAAGTATGAAAGTGTGAAAATGTGAAAGTGTGAAAGTGTGAAAGTGCGAAAGAAATACATGTGTGCGAAAGTATGTGTGCTGAGTTGTGAAGATATTCAGCAAGGTCAAGTTTTGGAGCAGAAAAGTTTTATCTATCACATCAAGGTGAATCAGAGCATAGCGGATCTTATCAGCAATCAGTTGCAATCAGATCCACTGTTTCATTCTAACAGGTGAATCAGTTTTTGTAAATCCTTTAACAAGGTAGACTTAACAGTCTTTTGTAAATCTCCTAACAGAGTGCATACTTTATTGTATGTTTGTAAATCCTCTAACAAGGTGGATCTAGCAATCCTTTGTGCTCCTAACAGGGCAGATCACCAGAAGTGGTCATTGTAAGCCTTAACCGGCCAACTTCATACTGCAGTAACGAAGCTTTGTGGGTTTCATCCCCACCCCAATTTTACTTTCTATTTGGAAGGTTTCTGGGTCACCAAATCTGTGTGTTCAAGTGTTCCAAATGATTTTGTTTCATGCTTACAGTCAGTTACTTGGATGAATGGTGAATATATCAGTATGCAGTTTTATTGTTTGAAATTTTAGAAGTTACTGATTCACCCCTCCCCTCTCAGTAACTTGTCATATCTTGAATATTTCCAACAATTGGTATCAGAGCAATAAGGTTCTCAAGATAAAAGTTTCATAGCTTGAGCAAAGATCAAGGACAATGGAGATATTCAGACTTGACAAAACTATTGAGAATGAAAAGTTAGATCTGAAAATGGCCATGGCTCAACTCAATGAAGCAAAAGAGCATCTTTCACAATCCTTGAAAAGAAGAAAAGAACTTGCAAAGCAAATGAATGACCATCAGTATGTTGAAGAAAAGATTGAAGATCTCTCACCATCAAGTAGTTCAGATGAAGCTGACAAAGAAATCAAAGAACTTTTAGAAAAGAATGGATCTCTGCAGGAAGAAGTAAGAAAGCTCAAAAGGGAACAAGGAATCCAGTCCATCAGGCTGTGCAAAATCTTGGAGCAAAGGAACAAGGCAGCTGAAGACTTAGAGGTAAGGAATAATCAATCCTCTCAGCTTGAAAATCTTGTAACTCAATTATCTAATGCAAATGAAGAAATTATGAATCTGAGATCTGAGAATGAGAATTTGAGAAATGACTTAATTACTGAAAGGCAAATCAATGCAAGCTTACAAAGTGATCTAATCTCTGAAAAACAAGTCAATGAGAGAATGGTAAAATCTCAAAAGGACATGGATCAATTGAATTTGCAAAATGAAGAAAACTTTCATAAACAAAATGGTAAAGCAGGCCTTGGATACAAGGAAGAAGGTGAATCCTCCAAACAGGGTACTCAAAAGAATCAAAGACCTACTTGCAGCCACTGTGGTAAGTTAGGTCATACATCTAACAGATGTTGGAGCAATGGAAAAGGCAAATTTGATGGAAAGTGCTACAATTGCAATCAGCATGGACACAAAGCCAATGAATGCAAAGAGAAACCGAAATTTGAAGGTAAATGTCACAAATGCCAAAAGCAAGGTCATAAAGCATCACAATGCAAATCCAAATCATTTAATCCAGCTGAACAACTTGTCAAAGCAATATTTGGTTGGGACTACAACACTTGGTGCAGATGTCATTATTGTGGAGAATATGGTCATACTGGCATAAACTGTGCAAGGCATCACCTAAGAAAAAGGGATACCACTGTAAGATGTTATACATGTACAGAACTTGGTCATATATCTAAAAACTGCATGAACATAAAGAAAGTCGAGGATGAGAAGAAAATCAAAATAGACAATATTCGGAAGCAAATGAAGCAGCAATGGATTCCAAAATCTACCGAGCCAGATAATTCAAGTAATGGAATGGTCACTCAAGAAGTGAGTGACTCTACCATTTCCAATTAAGACTCATCAGGATAAGACCAGGACTATATCTACAAAGCAATATCCTAAGCAGTCCTAGAATGAAAATATGATCAAATCAGTATTTTAGATACATCAGGATCATGGTCGGTACATGACCTTACCGAGCTCAGTCGGGTGCAATAAGGCTTCTTTCACCAAGTTGCACTTACCGAGCATGGTTGGTTCTTCTCTTACTGAGTTAAGGGCGGTCTAACCTATTTTCTTTTGGTCACTGAGTTGCAAAGTTTAAGCCGAACTAGTGGATGACAGTCTGTTGATCGCAGCTACCTCCGTACTGAACATTAATAGCAAATTTTTCATCAAAAGGGTAGATTTCAACCTCATTTTTCACCGCAAATTTGAGATTTACACAAAAAAAAAAAGGCTTTCAAGCGAGTTCAAGTGATTTGAAGAGATTTTCCAGCGAAGTATTCTTACGAAATCTTTTTCACTCACCGAGCAGCAATGGCTTCCGCAAGCACCAGCAACAGCAAAGTGAAGAGAGGTTATGAAATGCTTGTGAAGGGAGTCGAATGGAAGGCGCCCAATTTCAAAATTGTTCCTGCCATCGCTGAATCACTCGACCCGCATGGGGCTCAATCGCAGATCCCTCCAAAGGTACTTCTAATCAATGATATTCGTACTCATTTCAAGTGTATTGTGCAAGAAATAGGGACACTAGATATGGATAGTACCCTAGCCGAGTTATGCGTGGATGGAACCCTAAAACCTGAGTTCAAACATTTGGAAACCAAAGGCTTAACCCATATCCCGCATCTGCCAAGAAGTTTCCAAGTAAAATGGGTGAGGTATATCTTGAGTCGAGTGCATAATGGTCAGTTGTGGTTGGAACAACCAGTTTTGATAACCAAGAAGATGATTCACAAAATCACGGGTCTCTCGATGCTCAGCAAAGCCAAAACCACCAAAACCCTAAGACGGGATGAGTTACAGAGGAAAACCCAAGCTGAATGGGATGGCAGAGGTTTAAAGCTCAACAAAGTTTCAGATATAGAACTGAAATTTGGTATTTATGTTATTGCATACAAACTGTATAATTCCAACAGGCTGAATAGTGTACCTTGTGAGGTTGTAGATTTGGCATATAAAATTGTAAAGAAGAATATGGAGTTTGACCTAGCTGATGTGCTATTAAAACAATTCAATAAAAACATGGATAGCATAAGGACTGCAAAGACAAACCCTTGTAAATTTGGTTCTTTGCTAGTTTGTTTATTTTTCTATGTACAGAAATTCTTTCCATCTAAGGGTGCAGTTGTATGGAGGAAAGATACTCCAATTTTGTATCAAATAAATGAATTCATAGTAGAAATGGGTATGAATTTTGACAAAGTAATGGATAATTATTTTGAAGATTTCAAGGAAAGGATGAACAACAGATTCAGAATACCTCCAAAACTTGTTGAAGAGTATAAGGATGATGTCTGTTTCATGGTTGACTGTGACAAAGTGTACATATAGGCAGTTAGACCCCGAGTTGCATGGGTGAAACCTCTTCCATATGAGGTAAATATTGATGAAACAAGGGATATCATTAAAGCACTGGTAAATGAGCCAATAGACCCAAGGCAACGAATTTTTAGTACTTATGATGAAGCAAAGGCCAGAATTGAACTGGAAATCAAAATTCCATAGGCCATCAGCAAAGGTAAGAGGAAAGTGGCCAAACTGAAAACTGAAATGAGTCCTCTTATGCTCACCGAGGGAAAAGGTGAAGATAAAGAAAGTGAAGAAGAAGAAGAAGGAGAAAAAGAATCAGAAAAAGAACAACCGGCAAAGAAGAAAGGCAAGGTAATCATTACCAAGCCCAAGAAGCAGCATACTGCAGTATTCACTCAGAGAATGAGAAAAGGTATTCAGGAACCTGTATTGGTCAAACCTGCACCTACATTCGAGCAAAGGCTCAAATCATTGGAAGGAGCTGGCATCGCAAATTTCAAGGCATTGAGATTTGAGACAAGGACTGATGCAGAGAAAATGCAAATTGAGGAACTGGTACTTAACAAAATGGGAAAATGGAAATACTCCCCGGACCAGATTGCTCCTCATATCTCTAAAGAACTACTGGAGAGAGTACAGCCAAGATGGGAGTTAGCCACCAAGATGGTAAAAGATATATATGAGCAATCCCTGAAGAATCTTCGGCCTAGTCTCACTGGAGCAGAGGTAAAATCTAAATTGAAAACCTATGAAGGTAAAATGATGATCAGATTCCACACTTGTTTGATTTTGATCAAAGATATAGAGCATGTTGTAAATGATGCTACAAACATGTGGAAAAACATCTATCATCTACATAAGCCCAGTGTAGACCCAGTAGAAATAAAGGATGATGACAGCAGCAGCAGCAGTGATGAATCAGATAGCGCTCCATCCATCACAGTTACACCAGGAGAGTTGCATGCAATGATGGAAGAGAAAGAGGAAGAAGACAAAGAGGAAGAAGCTGAAGAGGAAGATAAGGAGGATGATACGGTAAAAATTGCAGCAGCAGTTATTGCATCTCTTCCTCACTCCCCAGCTAAACCTGTGAAATCATCAAGGTTGGAGTCAGCTTCAGCAGGTTCATCTACACCAGATTTACCATCTACACCTGCCATATCTCAGCTCCAGGTATCATCAGTGGAAGTGACTACCACTTCATCTACCGAGCTGCATCCCTCTTCGTCTACCGAGCTGCACCCCTCTTCATCTACCGAGTTGGCCTCCTCGACTCCATCATCATCAGTTGGTATTGCTGTAAGTTCTCCAATTTTGACTACTCCAATTTGTTCTACAATTTTGTCGCCATCTACTTCAGGCATAGTGAGCTTAGATACTATATTACCGAGTGTATCACCATTTTTGGCCAGCACTCAAATTTTTGACCCTGTACATACTCCTATTGGCACTCAAACCTCAAGCATCCCAGTTTTTACTGCTAGTCCTTCTGTCTCTACTGTTGTGTCTATTCCAAAGGTCAAACCAGTCATCTCAGAAGTCAAACAAAAGCAACCATTAAGACTTATGATCACTGGAAAGGAAATTCTTGAAGACATTGACTTGGACACAGAGATAGTAATTCCAAAGATTGACTTTGATAATGCTACCATTGAAGAAATGAGGTATGCTAGTCAACTTATTGAGAAAAAGGCTACTCAGATGCAGTTAAGATCGGAAAGGGATAAGGAATACAGGATAATTGAGGATGCCTGGAACATAATTACTGAGGCTATAGGTGTTGATGTTGATACTTCTCAACACATTTTGATTCAATTGGAAGAGGCAGTTAATAAATTCAATGAAGATGCCTCCGGACAAGAAAAGCTAATTGAGCGTGCAGAAAAGAAATTTGATAATAAGGTATTGGGGCACATTGCCCAGAACATTGCAATAAATCAGGTTGCATTAACCTCAATTTTGGCAGATATGGAAAATTCTTTTAATAATGTAACATCTCTTTTTGCTAAGCTTTGTGATGTTACTGAGTACACTAAGGGAATAAGAGAGAAACTAAATAAAATTGATGAAGATCTGAAGGTGAGCGCACAGAACTTGAAACTTGACCCCAGTTCAAGCTCATCTCATCACCTCAGGATCAAATTTTTGTCAGAGAAGCAGACAGAGCTGTTGAGAGAAGAGGCAAGGATCCGATCTACATTGATAGATATCCAAAACATGATCCTTCCCATCATGGATTCAATGCAGAAGCACATTGCACATTCAAAGACATTAATCCATGATAATAACTTCTCCATTGCAGACCATGTGATTGAACTTTTGGCTGAAGTTCAAGTAGCTCTTTCTACCTACAAAATTTTACAAGAGAATTGGGATAAAACTCTCCAGCTTATTCTTCAGGTACATTCAGAGTTCATCTCTCATTTTGGTGTTTCTATATAAGTATATATATATTCTTTTATTCTTTGGCATTATTTTCAAAAAGGGGGAGATTATTGTTGGATATATATACTATGGGTAAATAAGTGTTTTCGAAGAAATTGTACAAAGGAAGAGATATACAGCTCATGTAAATAATATATGTACATTCTATGGGGGAGTTGTATATAACAAAGCTATGTATATTCAGAATTAGTCATCAGCATGTCAGATAAATTTTGTCTCATAAGTGTTTTTGTCACTAATGCCAAAGGGGGAGATTGCTGGCATTATGATACATTTTTGTCATTAGTTACAACACTTATTGGATTCTGAATGCTTACCGAGCTCTCACCGGAAATTCCTTTGTAAGCCAAGCTTTACCTAGTTCTCATTGTTTACCGAGTAATCAAGGTGAACAAAGAAGTCAGTGTTTACCGAGTAATCAAGGTGAACAAAGAAGTCAGTGTTTACCTAGTAATCGAGGTGAACAAAGCAGCCAGTGTTTATCGAGTGTTCGAGGTAAAGAAAGGAATCAGTTTTGACCAAGTAAAAATGTACTTAGTATTAACCGAGAACTTCGTGATTACCGAGCTCAGACGGTTATCAAGGAAACTAACTATCACCGAGTCACAAGGTTCTATCGAGTGTTTTCTTTGATCACCGAGCTACAGTTCAGATAGAAGTGTTCACCGAGTGACATCTCTTCTACCGAGTCTCCAGTGGTTACCGAGTTTAGAACTACTCGAAGTGTTTAGTATGGACCATGCCTTCACTTCTATCGAGTGCATGACGATGTCGAGTAACACAGTGGACGCCGAGTATCAGAAGGACACCGAGTTAGTTTAGTGAACCCGAGTTTTTACCTTGGGCCGACGTTGTATAGAGATTTGCACTTGTTGTTTTGGCCGACCTTGCATGCATTGTTTATTTGGATGGTATATATATGCAATCACTCAAATGTAATGGAAAAAGAAGGAACAAAATGAATGAATGAAAGTATGAAAGTGTGAAAATGTGAAAGTGTGAAAGTGTGAAAGTGCGAAAGAAATACATGCGTGTGAAAGTATGTGTGCTGAGTTGTGAAGATATTCAGCAAGGTTGAGTTTTGGAGTAGAAAAGTTTTATCTATCACATCAAGGTGAATCAGAGCATAGCGGATCTTATCAGCAATCAGTTGCAATCAGATCCACTGTTTCATTCTAACAGGTGAATCAGTTTTTGTAAATCCTTTAACAAGGTAGACTTAACAGTCTTTTGTAAATCTCCTAACAGAGTGCATACTTTATTGTATGTTTGTAAATCCTCTAACAAGGTGGATCTAGCAATCCTTTGTGCTCCTAACAGGGCAGATCACCAGAAGTGGTCATTGTAAGCCTTAACCAGCCAACTTCATACTACAGTAACGAAGCTTTGTGGGTTTCATCCCCACCCCAGTTTTACTTTCTATTTGGAAGGTTTCTGGGTCACCAAATTTGTGTGTTCAAGTGTTCCAAATGATTTTGTTTCATCTTACAGTAGGTTACTTGGATGAATGGTGAATATATCAGTATGAAGTTTTATTGTTTGAAATTTTAGAAGTTACTGATTCACCCCTCCCCTCTCAGTAACTTGTCATATCTTGAATATTTCCAACAGTGAGAAGATAGATCACCAATATCTGATGTATGTTGTGATTTGTGGAATACCCAATAGATAGGGAACTAGTCAGGTAGAGGACCACTTTAGTTTGTTGTTATATATGTGGCTTATGTTGATTTAAACTCAAATATCAACTATCCATTTTCCCTTTATATTTAGGAGCTAAAAGGATACCCTCACTCATCTTGTGGATTTCATAGGTTTTCTAACTTGTAATTGCATACCTTTTTTATTAGATAAGTATAGGAGAAATAAGGGTATAATATGCTTTGTATAGATTCAGATTTATGCTTTGAATTGGTACCCTATGAATGAATCTAAATAATGAAGGTGCTCCCCTTAATACCATAAACCATAATAGAAAACAAAGACACAACAACAAATGAGAGAACAAAATATGGACTTCTTATTTGTGTTGCAAATGTGAAATTATAGAATTCATAAGTACAGTATGCTAACCCACATGGGTGCCTTCATTACAACAATCTGCTAGACAAGCTTCGAACTATCACCCTGAGTTGTTTTAGAAAATGTTTGGGTCTTTCTTAAAGAAGAAATTTTATGCCTCCTGGGAAGGTTCTAGATGCTCAAACTTAATACCTAGGGTTGAAAAACCCTAACAATACATATAGAATTGGCTAAATACATTTTTGACAAATTATTTTAGAAATTTTGGCAGCCCAACTTCGGAAGGCCATAACTCTCAACCCATTGCTCCAATTGGCTATTATAAACACTTTTCAAAAACACCAGCTATTGATCTATAGGCTTAGAATGGTACATGCGCCCTTTTGTCAAGTCTTCAGACCTCATCTTAGCACTCTAAGGCCGCCAATAGTGAGCCTAAAGATTTTTCTACAAATTTTTCCACCAAAAATTTGCAATAACTTCTCTGATACTTAGGCTAGAGCAATGAGATTTTTTATGGTAGGCTTATAACTCTAAAATGAACCTTCCTATAAAAAATGAGAACATTTTGAGCTCATATGAAAAACTTACTAAAAATAGCAAGTTCCCAAAAATAGTAACCACCCTATCTACTAGTCCTTATTAAAATAGAAAGTATTGAAAAGAAATTATTTTTGGGTGATGCAAGGTTGCTATTACACCCAGGATGCTCCTGCATCACTAAAGGTCTGCCTACCTAGGTTTTGTAGAGTCTAAACTAAAAGAAGGATTTCAGCCTTATAGTTGTCTCAAGTTCTTGGAAAATGGTGTCTATCATAGGAGATAGCTTCCCTTAGATGCAATCCTATCTTGGCTACATGGTAGTTAAAATCTATGTTAAATCAGGAGCCAACATAATCAACACACATTGAGCAATATAGTGAGTGTCAAGCAACATAATATACATTGAGAAATAGTATATGTTGAGATCCTTCAGTGACTAATCTCCTCAGCCAATACTACACCCAGTAATGATCGAGCACCGCTCCTTTGGTGAGTGAGTCCACAAATCCAAGCCAAAATCCCTCCAACATGTAGGAATGACAATTACCCTAGGATGCTCCTACATTAATAACCTATGGTTAGAACTAATAATTGGTATCAAAGACTAGTTCCCCATGAGACAAGAGTTTAATAACTTGAGGAAATGATCGAGATGTTTAAAAAGAGATGCACCTAAGTTTTCTAGGGAAAACTGTAGCTTGTTAGCTTGTGGTGATTGATAAAGAAAGTACCATAAACTCATTGTGCATCCGCACCAAGGTTTGGTGCTATTTTTCTGAGGGACAACATATTGTAATTATTCTACTCCTAATTTTCTAAGTGATAAAAAGCTTGTTTAAATGGATTAGAGTTAGGGATTTCATAATGTGTGGTGAGATATTAGCTTCTTGCAATGATATTAAGCTATAAGGGGTTGCAAATTATAATTAGATTATAATCATTAGATAATAAGAATAAATTAGAGACTCTATTTGGTGGACATAGCCCAAGGATTTGAGTGAACCACATTAAATCTTTGTACCTTGTGTTATCTTTTGTGTCCTTTATTATTTTTTGATATTTGTTATATTTGCATTTATTTTTTTATTTATGTCTCACTAATCCTAACAAGTGGTGTTAGAGCCATGTTATTTCAATTATCCTCTATGGGAAGGTTGTACAGTTGAGTGGGCGAAATGGTAATGAAGGTAAGCTAAAGGTTGAAAGGTTTAATGGGCAAAAATTATAGTTATGGAAAATGCAAATTGAGGACTATCTTTATCAAAAGGATCTAGAGTGATCATTGGAAGAAAATCCAAGAAAGAGACAACTATGATAGATGAGGAATGGGATATTTTGGATATAATGACACTTGAAAGTATTTTTTATTCCTAGTGAAATAAGTGGTCTTTAATATTATGAAAGTGGAGAAGATGACTAAAGAGTTGATGCAAACCCTAGCAAAGCTATATGAAAAGCTTTCTGCTTCAAACAAAGTATTTCTCATGAAGTGATTATTTAATATGAAGATGGTATAAGGTGGATCTATTTTAGATCATTTAAATAAGTTAAGTATGATTATCAGTTAGTTATCTTATGTAAATGTCAATTTTGATGATGAAATTATGGCTGTCTTAATTCTATGTTTTTTACTTGAAAGTTGGAATGACTTGGTAATGGATGTTAGTAACTCTATTTCTATTTATAATTCCCTAAAATTTAATGATGTTTTTGGTGTCATTCTAAGTGAGGAAATTCATAGTAAAATATTAGGTGGATCTACATTGGGAAGTGTTTTGAATGCACATAGCAGAGGAAGAACAAATGAGAGAGGAAACAATTCTACAAATTGTGGGAAATCAAGAGAAAAAACAAAGGGAAGGCTATCTTAATCTAGGGGACCAAGAGGTTGCTAGTACTGTAGGAAACCAAGGCATAAGAAGAAGAAATTTTGGACTCAAAAGAGTAATGAAGGAGATAAAGAAGGAAACAATGAGGTAAATGTGGTAAGTAACAAATATGAAGAGAATGTTTTTATTCTTAGAAAATGTTGATGATTCATGGGTTTTAGATTTGGCAGCTTAATTTCATGCTACTCCCTATAGAGGTTATTTCTTGATTATGTCCAAGAGGATTTTGTGCATGTTTATTTGGGAAATATTTAACCTTGTCAGAGTGTTAGAAAGGGGAAAATTATGATTAAGTTTGATAATGTGAATCATTGGCTACTACAAGAGGTGAGACATGAAATTGTGTTTATAGAAAACAAAAGAGAGTTAGTTTTGTGAAGAGTAGAAAAGAAGAGGAAAATGAGAAGTTAGAGCTTGTGCATACTGATATATGGGGACCATCTCTAGTATCTTCCCTTTTTGGATCTCATTATTATGTTATATTCATTGATGATGCAACTAGGAAAGTATGGGTTTGTTTCCTTAGAAAGAAATATGATGTATTTCAAACTTTTGAGAAATGGAAATGCTTTGTTGAGAATGAGACTGGTACAAGAATAAAATATTTCAGATCTAATAATGGTGGTGAGTATTGTAGCCAATAATTTGAAGTTTATTATTTCTCTAATGGTATGCTTAGGTTGAAAATTATTTCAAGTACTCCACAAGAAAATGGAGTGGTTGAACACAAGAACCTGATAATAATGGGGTGTACAAGGAGTATGAGGTTGCATGTTGATATTTTTTCAAAAATTTTGGTAAAGGCTATTAATACTATGGTAAATTTTATCATTAGAGGTCCCCTTACTCCTTTCGGTTGTGGTATTCCAAAAGAAGAATGGATTGGTAAGAAGGTGAGCTATTCTTTTCTCTCAGTTCATATGGCTTCTGAAATAGAATCAAGTTGGAATCTAAATCTAAGAAATGTATATTTGTTGGATATGGAATTGATGAATTTGGTTATAGGCTTTAGAATTCTGAAAATCATAAAATTGTAAAAAGTGGGGATCTCATATTTAATGAGAAAGTGTTCACAAAGATCTGTTGCAGCAACATAAGAAGAAATAAAAATATTTAGTACTAGATGATACTCCAAAAGATGATGGTCAAGTAGTTCCTTATGTTTTGCAATAATAAAAACAAAAAATACCACAAGCCCCAGTGAATGTTAGATTGTCAACAAGGCTATGTAGATCTTCAGAATGATTTTCTCCCTCTTTGTATTCTATTTTATTAATAGATGCAAGTGAACCAAAATGTTATGATGCAGTTGTGAAGGTGGATACAAAGCTTCAGTGGGAGTCTACCATGACAGAAGAAATGGACTCCTTGATGAAAAATTAGACTTCAAATTTATGTCATTTGCTTGCAAGAAAAAGAGATTTATAGAACAAATGGGTTTACAAGTTGAAAGAGGAAGATGGAGGTAAGAAAAGATTTATAGTCAAGTTAGTTGTAAAAGAATTTGCACAAAAAAGGGAATTGATTTTGATGAGATATTTTTAATTATTATTAAAATGAATTCTATTCGTACTATTTTAAGTATTGTGGCCACTAAATATTTTCATTTAGAGAAACTTGATGTTTAAACAACCTTTATTCACAATGATTGGATGCAAAAATATATACGAAAAAACCATACGGGTTTGAGGTTAAAGGTAAGGAGAATTTAATTTGCAAATTGAAGAAACATTTATATGGCTTGAAGTAAACACCTCAGCAATGGTATCTTAAATCTGACAATTTGATGCATAAGCATGGATATATTGTTGCGATGTGGAGCCTAATCAAACTCAATTCAGTGTGGTTTCTCCCCAGATTATTTCTACAAGGATTTGGGGGCAGCGCCCCCAAGATGAGGTCAAGGGGTAGTGCCCCAGGTGTGCTCCCTATCATAGTACAGGGTGGGATCGAGGGGCAATGCCTCCATGGGGGTTTTCAGGGAAGCTTCCCATGAAGCCAAAAATGACCTTATATTGTAAAAGGCATTGGCTACTATTTTTCTATTGGATGCCTTATTCTAGCCCTAATTTTGTAAGTGGAAAAACCTTGTATAAAAAGGCTTAGGGGTAGGGATTTCATAATGTATGGTGATATTGTAGCTTCTTGTAGTGGTATTGAGCTATAAGGGATTGTGGATTGTAATCATTGGATAATAATAATATTCAACTTGTTGTTGGTGGACATAGCCCAAGGATTGGGTGAGCTATATTAAATCTTTGTGTCATGTGTTCTCTTTTGTGTGATCTATTATTTTTTAATATTGGTTATATTTGCATGTAACTATTATTTCTATCTAAGGTTAATCCTAACAAGTGGTATTAGAGCCAGATGGGTGTAAGTTTTTTTTTAAGCTAGACAGTCATCATTTTTTTTATAGCTATCTTCTGTAGGAAGGTCTCACAATTGAGTGGGAGTCTCATGACTGAGTGGGATTAATGGCAGATGAGGGTAAGCTGAAGGTTGAGAAGTTTAATAGGTAGAACTTTCAGTTATGGAAGATGAAAATGGAGGACTATCTTTATTAGAAGGATTTATGGAAGCCATTGGAAGAAAAAACAAAGAAACAAAGAACTATGACAGGTGAGGACTAGGAGATTTTAGATAGATAGGCACTTGGAAGCATTTGATTATGCCTGGCACCATCAATGACATTTAACATTACAAAAGTGAAGACGATGGAAGAGTTGATGCAAACCCTAGCGAAATTTTATGAAAAGCCCTCCACTTCAAATAAGGTATTTCTCATGAAGCATTTATTTAATATGAAGATGGTAGATGGTGGATCCATTGCAGATCATTTAAATGAGTTTAATACTATTACTAATTAGTTATCTTCTGTGAATGTCAATTTTGATGAAGAAATTAGGGCTCTCTTGATTTTGTGTTCTTTGTTAGAAAGATGGAATGGCTTGGTAATGGTTGTGAGTAATTTTGTTTCTAGATCTAATACCCTAAAATTTGATGATGTGATTGGTTTTATTCTAAGTGAGGAAACTTGTAGGAAAACCTCATGTGGATCTACATCAAGAAGTCCTTTGAATGCACAAAGCAGAGGTAGAATGGTTGAGAGAGGAAATAATAATGGAAATCATGGGAAATCAAGAGGAAAGTCAAAGGGAAAGAGGTTTAAAATCCAGAAGACTAAGAGATTGTTGGTGTTGTGGAAAACTAGAACATAAGAAGAAAGATTTCTAGACTTGAAAGAACAATGAAGGAGATAAACCAAAAGGGAACAAGGAGGAAAACATGGTAAGTAACTAATTTGAAGAGGATGCTCTGCTTCTTTCTTTAGAAAGTGTTGATTCATGGGTTTTAGATTTTGGGGCTTCATTTCATGCTACACCTCATAGAGGTTATTTTATTGACTATGTCCAAGGGGATTTTGGGCTTATTTATTAGGGAGATAATGAAACCTTTTAGATTGTTGGAAAGGGAAAATTTAAGATTAAGTTATAGAATAGGGATCATTGGCTACTACATGAGGCAAGACATGTTCAAGGCTGAGTAGAAATTTAATTTCAGCAGGGCAATTCGGTGATTAGGGTTGTGTACTAATTACTTTTAATGATAAAAATTGGAAGGTTTCAAAAGGTTCCCTTGTAGTAGAAAAAGGTGTGAAAGAAGGCACCTTATATCTTTGTAAAGGTCATATTGTTCCTTCTACTTTGATTGTTTCAGAGAAAAATGAATGTTCAAGAATAGTTGTTACAGTTGAGCAAGGAGAACAAACAAATGTTGTAGATTTTGATATAGCGCTATGATGCCACAAACTTGGGCACATGAGTGAGAAATATATGAAATTACTTCATTTAAAGAAAGTTTTACCAGGTCCGAAATGTGTTAATATGGATTTTTATGAAAGTTCTGTGTATGGAAAACAAAAGAGAGTGAGTTTTGTGAAGAGTGGGAAGGAAAAGAAAAATGAGAAATTAGAGCTTGTGCATACAAATGTATGAGGACCAGCTTAGGTATCTTCCCCTAGTGGATCTCATTATTATGTTACATTTATTAATGATGCAACTAAAAAAGTATGGATTTATTTCTATAGACATAAATTTGATGTATTTAAAACTTTTAAGAAATGAAAATGCTTGGTTGAAAATGAGATTGGTAAGAGATTAAAATATCTTAGATTTGATAATGGTGGTGAGTATTGCGGACGTGAATTTGAAGATTATTTCTCCACTAATGGTATTCATAGATAGAAAGCTATTCCAAGGACTCCATAGGAAAATGGAGTGGTTGAATGTATGAACAGGACAATAACGGTGTTGGAAAATGAAGATGGTGTAACTAAGAGGGGAGGGGTGAATCAGTTACCACAAAAACATTTTCAAAAGTCCCAAAGATGCCTTAAACTTAGTTGTTGCTGCTGCAAAAATCACTGCTTAAAACTTGATAGGTGTTTAGTTAATTTATGAAGCATTTATTGAAATAAGCGACTATGCAAAAGAAAGTAATCATTAACACAGTAGACACCAGATTTACGTGGAAACTCAATATGGGAAAAACCACCAGCAACTAGTCACCAATTTTCACTCTTCTGAAGTGAGCCTTGTTAGGAGCCAACCCTGTTAAAGGTTACAAAACACACTGTTAGGTGTGACCCTGTTAGAGGATTTAATCACCCTGTTAGGAGTGGCCTTGTAAGAGGTCTTTTTGAACAATTCAACTAAATTGCCACCCTGTTAAAGGATTTATGAAATGGCTGTTAAACCAACTCTGTTAGGAGATTTTGGAATCACTGTTACAATGGTTAGAAAGCAACAATGAATGATCTAAAAATACATGCAACTTATCTTGCTGAATACAGATCTCAGTTTAGCTCCACGAGATCCTTACTGATCAAATATATCTCTGCAGCTCCAAGATTTCCCTCTACTCAATTCTGCTTAGGCACACGCAAGTCTCTTCCTTGCACTTCCTTGCACTTTTCGTATATACATTCTCTCCTCTTCATTTTTTTCATCTTGAGCACCTCTTTATATATTATTCATAATACCAGGTCGGCCCAACCAACTTTGTTAAAACAATTCCAAAGTCAGCTTGACCAACCAACTTGACTAAACATATTCTAAAGTCGGCTTGAACTAAAAAAAAAATTCTTCACTGGCCGACGTTGCTCGGTCAATACAGAACAAAAACTTCCTTCCTGTGTTAACCGGCAGAACTCGGTAAGAACTACAATTACCGAGAAATTCGATAATCCTGCCACTTCCTTTGGAAACTGACTGGACTCGGTAAAAGCTGTCTTCGACTACCGAGTGAGCTCGGTGAAAACTCAGCTTTCCTTAGCTTACCGTGCGAACTCGGTTAACACTAACCGTTCGTTACAAAATCCTTTGATACCCGAGTGATCTCGGTAAGAACTAAACTTTCCTTAGCTTATCGAGTGAACTCGGTTAACACTAACTCACCGTGTGACATACCGGAATGCTCGGTATACACTGCAAAAAGGCTTTTACTGACCAACTGAGCTCGGTAGACTCTGTAAACTGTTTTCCTGGTTGATAGAACTCGGTAGACTCTGTCTGATAACTGATATGACATTTGTCTAACATCAAAGACAATACACAATTACTTAATTGTATCCAACAATCTCCCTCTTTGGCATTGATGGCAACACAACATGTCATAGCAGAAATGAAATTTGAAAGCAAGTCTACTGCAACACAACACAATTAACAATTCTCCCTCTAAGATAGAGAACTCTCCCTCTTACAATAATCTCCCTCTGTGAAGAAATTACTTAATCAAATTTCGGATTTCGAAAAAGATATGACAGTAAAACTCTCCCTCTTTGACAACACATGCCAAAGACCATCTAATTTCAAATGAATTTCATTGTGCCTTTAGTACTGATTCATATGCAATATTTCTTTGATTTGCTGCATCAACTGATGATTGTTCAATTTTGTAAGAGCTGATGCATCACTAAAACTTATTTTAGTGAACTTCAGATAGGGGAATAACCCCTAACTTACCTCTGAGATACAAAAATGCATCCTTAGGTAAAGGCTTTGTGAATATGTCAGCAATCTGTTCCTTTATATGTACATATTCCAATCTGATTTCCTTGTCCTGCACCAATTCTTTGACAAAGTGATACTTGATTGCAATGTGCTTAGTCTTAGAATGCATTACTGGATTTTTAGATATATTGATTGCACTTGTGTTATCACAAAACATGACGACTGGTTCCTTGATTTTCATCTTCATGCCTTGTAGCAATTGCTTGAACCAAACAATATTAGAACAGTTTACTGCTGCAGCAACATACTCTGCCTCTGTTGTTGATTGAGCTGTACAGTTTTGCTTTTTGCTTATCCAAGAAACCAACCTCTTTCCAAGAAAGAATGCACTTCCACTTGTGCTTTTTCTGTTGTCAAGGTTTCCTGCCCAATCAGCATCAGTAAACACTTTTAAGTCTAGGTTTCCTCCAAGTTTATACCATAATCCATAATCTTCAGTTCCTTTCAGATATCTCATTATTCTCTTGATTGCCATCATGTGATTTTCTCTTGGTTTGGCTGAAAATCTTGCCACAATTCCAACTGCAAGAGCAATATCTGGCCTAGTATGAACTACATATTGCAACTTTCCAATTATAGATCTGTACAATGTCTGATCTATTTCCTTTGAATCATCTTCTTTAGTAAGTTTTAGTCCAGTACACATGGGAGTTCCAACTGGTTTACAGTCTTCCATACCAAACTTTTTCAATATCTCTTTGATATATTTTTCTTGAGTGATGTAGATGCCATTCTTGTTCTGCTGAATTTGAAGTCCCACAAAGAATTTGATTTTACTGAACATTGACATTTCAAATTCCTTGCTCATTTGTTCTAAAAATTCTTTGCAAAGATCATCATTCCCTGTAAAAATAGTATCATCTACAAATATTTCTGCCAGGACAATCTTATTTTCTGGTCCTTCCTTGATATACAAACTATTGTTATCATTATTTCTTTGAAATCCAATTTGAATAAGATAGCTATGCAATCTTTCATACCATGCTCTAGGGGCTTGTTTCAGACCATATAATGCCTTGTGCAATTTGCAAACCATGTTCTTTTTATCTGGATCAATAAAACCTTCAGGTTGTTCAATGTAGACCTCTTCATCCAGTATACCATTTAGAAATGCTGACTTGACATCCATCTGATAAACTTTAAATCCTTTGTAGGCAGCATATGCTAATAAGGTTCTAACACCTTCCAATCTAGCAACGGGAGTGAAAGTTTCTCCATAATCTATGCCTTCTTCTTAAGAATATCCTTTGCACACTAATCTAGCTTTGTTTCTTGATACTTTACCATTTTCATCCAACTTATTTCTGAAAACCCACTTTGTACCGATTACATTTTTGTCTTTAGGCCTGGGTATAAGAGTCCATGTTTTGTTTTTCTCTATCTGCTCTATTTCTTCATTCATTGCTTCAATCCAATTATCATTTTCTAATGCATCTTTGACAGTTCTAGGTTCAAAATCAGCAAGTAAACAAGTACCCTTCAACTTACTTCTTGTGATGGTTCCATCAGATTTATTTCCAATGATCTGATCTGCTGAATGATGTCTCCTGACATATTTGGCTAGAGCAGGTTCTTTTTCTTTTGGATGATTTTTGTCGTTATCTTCTTGCATTTCTCCTCTTTGCTCAGTTTGGTCTGGTTCGGTATCAACTGGCACAGTATGTACCTGCTCGGTTACCTCAAGCTCGGTAATCTCTAACTCGGTATTTTTTGACTCGGTAGACGTTGGCTCGGTAGATGTTGGCTCGGTAGATGTTTCCTGCAACTCGGTTAGTGATGACTCGGTAGAAGAAGATTTCTGATTCTCAGATGCAGTTGATATTATATCCGAATCACTGAAGACGAATCTTTTGTAATCTTCTGGTTCTTTTCTGCTTTCTTCTTCAGTCTTTTCTGCAAATTCATCAACTTTCACATGTATACTTTCTATGACTTTGTGAGTAGATAAGTTTAAGCATCTATATGCTTTACTCTTACATGAGTATCCAAGAAATATACCTTCATCACCTTTTACATCAAATTTTCCTTTTCTAGATTCTTTCAAGATATAACATTTGCTTCCAAATACTTTCAAATAACTTACATTGGGTTTATAGCCATACCATATTTCGTAGGGAGTTTTGAATGAGTCCTTTTTTAACTGTACTCGGTTTAAGGTATGAACTGTTGTACTGATAGCCTCCTTCCAGTATTTGATAGCAACATTCTTTTCTATCATCAAGGTTCTTGCACAATCCATGATGGATCTGTTCCTTCTTTCAGCTATGCCATTTTGTTCAGGTGTACTTGGTGCTGAAACCTGTCTTTTGATTCCTCTTTCAATACAAAAGTTATTAAATTCATGTGAAATAAATTCACCACCTCTGTCTGACCTTAGGCATTTCAATCTTTTCCCTGTTTCTTTTTCTACTCTTGCCAAATACCATTTGAACTTTTCAAATGCTTCTGATTTGTTCCTTAGGTACATGATGGTCATCATTCTTGAATAATCATCAACAAAAAGAATGAAATATTTTTCACCAGTATAGCTTTCAGTTTCAATAGGTCCAAATAAGTCAGTATGCACAATTTCTAATAAATCTTCAGACTAATAATTTTTGCTTTTGAAACTAGACTTACCCATCTTTCCAATTTGACAATTCTTGCATAAACCGACCTCTGGTTTCTTTAAATCAGGAATGCCTCTCACTTTCTTGAATTTGCTTATCTTTACCAGATTGTCAAAATTCACATGACATAATCTTTTATGCCATAAACAACTCTCTTCTATTTGAACAATAAAACATGAATGTTCATCAAGTTCAAGATAGAACAAGTTACCTTTAGTTTGAATACCAGATCCAATCAGCTTTCCTTTACCGTTCAGTAGTCTTGCTTTGCCTTGGATGAATTCTACTTTGAGTCCATTGTTGAGTAACTGTGCCACACTCAATAAATTGTGCTTTAGTCCTTCTACCCAATAAGCATTATCACATACAAGTTCCTGGGTTAGAGTGATTCTTCCTTTTCCTTTGATGCAACAAGGTTCATTGTTTCCAAATCTTACACTGCCACCATCATACTCTTCAAATTGATCAAACTTTGTTTTATCTCCAGTCATATGATGTGAGCAGCCACTATCAATGATCCATGTATCATTCTTACTTATGTTAGAGATGAGTGCCATTTCTTCATTGTCAGATTCATCTTTTACAGCAATGTAAACAATCTCATCCTCTTCTTCATCATTAGAATCATTAGAATCTTTAGCCATAAAACATGATTTCTTACTTTTATCCTTAAATGATTTGAAATCTTTCTTACTGTTCCATTTATTATCTTTCTTTTCATCTTTATCTTTCTTGTTTGGACACCTTGCAGCAATATGACCGACTTCTTCACATGAAAAGCAGATTAGGGGTACTTTACCTCTGTATTTACCTCTTCCTCTTGAATATTTCTTTGCAAGTAGGGCTTCAATTACTTCAAGGTCGCTGTCAGAGCTCTGATCTGATTGATCTTCACTTTCTGACTGAGATTCCTTCTTCTTTTTGCCTTTGTCCTTGAGTGAAAGCTTGGCTTCAAATGCAGACTCAATGTTCTTTGCAGCTGGAACATAATTATCAAAATTATCTAATTCAAATGCTGTCAATCTTCCAACTATGGCCTCTAGATTTATCTTGTGATTGGCCTCACACCTTCTTTCTTGAATGGCTGATACCCTGATGGCATAAACTAGAAGTAGAGTTCTAAGAACTTTACTTATGACTGTCTCTTCACTGATACTTCCTCCAGAAGCTTTGATAGCACTGACAAATGCTTTAATTCTTTCAACATATTTGGCAATATTTTCATCTTCTTTCATTTTCATCTGATCGAACTATCCTCTCAGACTTTCAGCTTTGGCTCTTCTGACATTGTCATCTCCACCATAGATCTCTTTCAGTCTTTCCCACATTTCATAGGCAGTAGTGCAGTCCTTGACATCATCAAACTCTTCATAACTCAAGGCAGATGCAATATCAATCATCATAATGTTATGAGTCTTCTTTATAGCAATGTCATTGACTGATAATGTACCTGATGGTTCTACATATTTCTCATCAAGATATTTCAGACCAGTGTCACCAATGGAAGCTAGATGAAGTCTCATTAATCCCTTCCATGCTGAGAAGTTGTTTCGGTTAAGCCTTGGGATTTCCCTCTTATAAGACATCTTGATCTTTGGCTTAGATCTTTGAAATCTTCTCCTGCAAGCACCAAAAGCTCTGATACCAATTGTTGGAAAATGAAGATGGTGTAACTGAGAGGGGAGGGGTGAATCAGTTACCACAAAAACATTTTCAAAAGTCCCAAAGATGCCTTAAACTTAGTTGCTGCTGCTACAAAAATCACTGCTTAAAACTTGATAGGTGTTTAGTTAATTTATGAAGCATTTACTGAAATAAGCGACTATGCAAAAGAAAGTAATCATTAACACAGTAGACACCAGATTTACGTGGAAACCCAATATGGGAAAAACCACCAGCAACTAGTCACCAATTTTCACTCTTCTGAAGTGAGCCCTGTTAGGAGCCAACCCTGTTAAAGGTTACAAAACACACTGTTAGGTGTGACCCTGTTAGAGGATTTAATCACCCTGTTAGGAGTGGCCTTGTAAGAGGTCTTTTTGAACAATTCAACTGAATTGCCACCCTGTTAAAGGATTTATGAAATGGCTGTTAAACCAACTCTGTTAGGAGATTTTGGAATCACTATTACAATGGTTAGAAAGCAACAATGAATGATCTGAAAATACATGCAACTTATCTTGCTGAATACAGATCTCAGTTTAGCTCCACGAGATCCTTACTGATCAAATATATCTCTGCAGCTCCAAGATTTCCCTCTGCTCAATTCTGCTTAGGCACACGCAAGTCTCTTCCTTGCACTTCCTTGCACTTTCCGTATATACATTCTCTCCTCTTCATTTTTTTCATCTTGAGCACCTCTTTATATATTATTCATAATACCAAGTCGGCCCAACCAACTTTGTTAAAACAATTCCAAAGTCGGCTTGCCCAACCAACTTGACTAAACATATTCTAAAGTCGGCTTGAACTAAAAAAAAAATTCTTCACTGGCCGACGTTGCTCGGTCAATACAGAACAAAAACTTCCTTCCTGTGTTAACCGGCAGAACTCGGTAAGAACTACAATTATCAGGAAATTCGGTAATCTTGCCACTTCCTTTGGAAACCGACTGGACTCGGTAAAATCTGTCTTCGACTACCGAGTGAGCTCGGTGAAACTCAGCTTTCCTTAGCTTACCGTGCAAACTCAGTTAACACTAACCGTTCGTTACAAAATCCTTTGATACCCGAGTGATCTCGGTAAGAACTAAACTTTCCTTAGCTTACCGAGTGAACTCGGTTAACACTAACTCACCGTGTGACATACCGGAATGCTCGGTATACACTGTAAAAAGGCTTTTACTGACCAACTGAGCTCGGTAGACTCTATAAACTATTTTCCTGATTGATAGAACTCGGTAGACTCTGTCTGATAACTGATATGACATTTGTGTAACATCAAAGACAATACACAATTACTTAATTGTATCCAACAAACGGAGCGTGTAAGGAGCATGAGGTTTCATGTTGGGCTACCCTTAAGCATGTGGGTGAAGGCTATCCATATTGTTGTATATTTTATTAATATAGGTCCCTCTACTCCTTTGGGTTGTGCTATTCTAGAGGAAGCATGGAATGGTAAGAAGGTGAGTTATTATTTTCTCAAAACCTTTGGTTGTGAAGCATTTGTACATATAGATTATGAAAACAGAACTAAGCTAGAAGATAAGTCAAAAAAATGTGTATTTGTTGGATATGGCATTGATGAATATGGTTATAGGCTTTGGGATTTTGGAAATCATAAAATTGTAAGAAGTAGGGATATCATATTTAATGAGAAAGTGTTGTAAAAAGATCTATTGTAAAAGCATGAGAAGAAAGAAAATGATTATGTAGTGTTGGATGATACTCCAAAAGATGATGTTCCAGCAGTTCCTCATGATCTGTAACAACCACAACAACAAAAAGAAAATACCCCAGTGAATGTTAGATGGTCAACAAGGCTAAGTAGACCTCTAGAAAGATTTTATCCTTCTTTGTATTCTATTTTACTAACTAATGTTGGTGAACCTAAATGTTATGTTGAAGTTGTGCAGGTGGATACAAAGATCTAGTGGGAGTCTACAATGAAAGAAGAAACAGACTCTTTGCTAAAAAATAAGACATGAGATTTATACAATTTTCTTGTAGGTAAAAGGGATTTACAAAATAAATGGGTTTACAGTTTAAAAGAAGAGGATGGAGGTAAGAAATTATTTAAAGCTAGTTAAAAGGATTTGCACAGAAAAATGGCATTGATTATGATATATTTTCTCCTGATGTTAAAATGACTTCTATTCATATTGTTTTAAGTATCATAGCTACTGAAGAATTGCATTTGGAGAATCTTGATGTTAAAACAACCTTTCTTCATGGTGATTTGGATGAAGAGATATATATGGCACAGCCACATGGATTTGAGGTCAAAGATAAGGAGAATTTAGTGTACAAATTGCAAAAAAAATTATATGGCTTGAAGCAAGCACCTTGACAATGGTATCTAAAATTTGATAGTTTTATGCATTAGAATTGATATAGTAGGTGTCATTTAGATCATTGTTTTTATTTTAAGAGCTTGGATGATGACAGCTACATTATTTTATGTTTATATATTGATGATATGCTTGTAGTTGGGTCTAACATGGATCATATTAGGTTTCATTCGGACCATTTTGTTTATTTTAAGAGGTTGGATGATGACAACTATATTATTTTATGTTTATATATTGATGATATGCTTGTAGCTAGGTCCAACATGGTTTGCATCAAGGGGTTGAAGAAATAGTTAGCATATTCATTTTCTATGAAGGATTTGGGGGTAACAAAAAAAATACTTGGTATGAAAATTTGTAGAGATAGTAAAATTAGGAAATTGACTCTATCTCAGGTTGATTATATTAAGAAGGTGTTACAACATTTCTCTATGGAGAACACCAAAGTTGCTAGTACACCTTTTCCTGTTCATTTGAAATTGACTAAGGAGATATTGATAAGTAGGAGATATTGACTAAGGAGATATGTCCAAAGACAAAAGAAGAGGAGGATAAAATGTCCAAGGAATCTTATGCCTTAGTTGTAGGAAGTTTAATGCATGTTGTGGTATGTACTAGGATAGCTATTGCACATGCAGTGGGAGTCATCTTGGGATTGAGAATTGGAATATAGTCAAATAGATTCTTAGATATTTGAGAGGAACATTAAGTAAATCTTTACATTTTGGGGGCTTTTCTACTAATTTACAAGACAATGTTGATTTGGATTTGGTAGGGGGTCTAGATACCAAGAATAGTAACACAAGGCATATATTTACTGTTGATGGGACAATGATGAGTTGGGTTTCTTGGTTATAGAAGGTGAATTCTTTATCCACTACCAAGGCAAAGTATGTTTCTACTACAGAGGAAACCAAGGAGATGGCATGGCTTCAATTCTCCATGGAAGAATTCAAAGACCTACAAAGTGATAGTTATTTGTTTACATATAGCCAGAATGCCATTCATCTTACAAAGAATTCGCCTCGATATTCAAAGAAAAAATACATCCATTTGTGGTACCTTCTCATTGGGTTAGTTTTGGATGATGGATAGTTAAATCTAGAAAAGATACATATAGATGATAATCCAATAGATATGTTTACAAAGGAAATGACAAGGGAAAATTTGAACTTCTCTCCAAGTTTGGTTGGTCTTGTTGACTGAACACAATAAAAGAATAGCTGATTCTAGTGTGGTTTGATCCAGTGGGGGCTCATAGGGTAGTGATATTTCTATAGGATACGTCTCCAAGTGGGAGGTTGTTGTTTAGTGTAGATCCTTATCAGTTGCCAAGTAGGAGGTTATTATTTAGTGTGGAGCCTAATCACTCACCAAGTGGGAGATTATTAGTCCTAATTTTGTAAGTGATAAAAAGCTTGTATAAAATGGCTTAGGGTTAGGGATTTCATTATGTATAATGATATATTAGTTTCTTGTAGAGATATTGAGATATAAGGGATTATAGATTGTAATAAGGTTGTAATCACTGGATAATAAGAAGAAATTGGACTCATTGTTTGGTGGATATAGTCCGGGGTTTTGGAAAACCATGTTAAATATTTGTGTCTCATGTTCTCTTCTATGTGCTTTATTATTTTCTAAAATTGGTTATATTTGCATGTAATGTTTATTTCTATCTCGCTAATCCTATCACTTAATTAGGGTGTAGGAAAATGTGTTTGCATATGAAGACTCTTGGAGGTGCTTAATGGACCTATGTAGAGGTTAAGTATATTGAACCAAGTGGTCAACTCGGCTTGGACTAGTTGAACGAGGAGGAGATATACATAGCCACAATGGATGATATAAAAGCACCATGTCCTATTGTGCATACAAATATGTAGAGGGATGGGAGACAACATACAAGATGTGGGAAAAGATGAAATTCATCTATGGCAGCGATAAACATGCCATGAGGTCTAAAGCTAAAATTATGAGAGAAAATTTTAATGACATAAGGATGCAAGAAGGCAAAGAGATTGAAGCCTATGGCAAGCAAGTGAAGGATATCATGCTAGTCATCAGAGCACGTAGAGGAATAATACAAGAAGAAGAGTGTCTGAGCAAGGTATTGAGAACCCTTCTACCCAAATATGTCTTCAGGGTGTCATCCATTCAAAATTTAAGAATAATAGACAAGATGCAGTTATCACATGATGCCTTAATAGGCAAGCTCACTGCATTCAAGCTTAGAAACTGTGACAATAGTTAACCACCCAAGCTTAAGACCACATTCAAAGCCTTTGTTGCATTTGTTGAAACACAAAGAGAAAGATGAGAGGCAAGCACATTAAGATATAGGAAACAACTGGAGAGCTTGTAGGTTGAAGAAATTGAACAAGAAGAACTAGAGGCTTAGATCACAAAAAGAATGGTCAGAGAAAAAGGGAAGTACAAAAATAAGCTTCCTTTCAAGTGTTTTAACTACAAAATGGTGAAAATTATGCTACTATATGTCCAAAACTTGTGAGGAAGGAGAATAATAACTAGAGGAAACCAATAAGAATTGGTCAAACTCCAAAGCAAACAAGAAGAAGTGATGCTACATTGTTGAAGAATGTGTAACTGATGAAGAGTCAACTAGTAAAGATGATGAGGATTAGGATGAAGTGTCTTTTATTTCTATCATAGAAGAAAGGATAGAGAGAGAACCTTGATAAGAAATTCTAGTATCCACAAGAACTAGATAATAGATAGTGGCTACTCACCCACATGTTTGGTGATAGGAACAAGTTCCACCAGGTTGAAGCATATGATGGAGGAATGGTGAATTTCAAGAATAACTCACCATGCACTATGATAGGTAAGGGTATTGTAGCCCTAAATGAATCCACTACTTGTGAAGATGTATATCTAGTGGAAGGATTGAAATATAACCTATTGAGTCTAACCCATCTAATGGACAAAGGTTATAAGTTTGAGTTTAACAAAAGGTCTTGCAGAATATTTGACAAGACATGCAAGCTTCTAGCTATAGGAGAACAAAGAAAACGTAATATTTTCCACCTCAATATTTTTGGAAATACTTGTATGGTAGCTATAAGTGATAATAGTTGATTATGGCATAAGAGGTTGTGCCATGTAGATTTTGAAATCATTGTTAAAGTAGGAAGGAAGAACTATGTAAGGGGTTTACCCCCTATTACTAAGCCTAAAAATGCCATGTGTAAAGATTATCAACTGGGGAAGTTGGAAAGTTTAAGTCTCTCTAGAAAGTCACTTACTTTTTAACATGCCCTAGATCTAGTTCATATTGACTTGTGTGGTCCCATGAGGACAAGGAGTGTATCTAGTGACATATACTTTGTGTTTTTTGTTGAATATTTTTCTAGAATGAAATGGATTATTTATTTGAAACAAAAGTCAAAATCTTTCCACGTGTTCAAGGTTTGCACAGAAAAAGTGGAAAGGGAGACCGGTAGAGTATTGAAGTGCTTTAACTAGACCAAGGAGGTAAGTTAACCTCACAAGAATTTGAAATTTACTGTAAGGAGAATAGAATCGGGAGACTCCTTGGAAACCTCAACAAAATAATATCACAGAGAGAAGGAACAAAACCATTATAGATTATGCTAGAATATTGATGATCCAAATGTTGAATAGATCTATTGGAGAGAGGCTATAAGAAAAATTGTGTACGCCTTAAATAGGGTATAAGTAAAGAAGGGTACAAAGAAGACTCCTTATGAACAATGGTTTGGTCACACACCACTTGTTAGTTACTTCAAGATATTCAGAAGAAAATGCTATATCAAGTAGGTTGAATACCAAGGAAAGTTTGAATCTAAGAGTGATGAGGGTATCTTTTTGGGATACTCTACCAAGAGAAGAGCATACCAATGTTTGAATCTCTAGACAAACAATATTATAGAATCTCTAAATATAAGGTAGATGAATTCTTAGACAAAAATGAGGAAGATAACAAGAAAGAACTGGAAGATTACAAATAGTTCAAATACATCCCACTAAGTGACATAGTGAAGAGAGTATTAGTAGAGGGGGAACTTGTACAAGAAGATGTACCAGCTCAAGAAGAGGAATCTCAACATTAAAAAGAGAAGTAGAGGCACCCAAAGAGGAATTATTGGTGTAATAATATGTAAAGAGATACCACTCAAGAGACAAGATTATTGGTGATAAGGATGTTGGAGTGATAACAAGGAGAAAGATGAGAGAGACAATATACCTTCTCTCACATATAGATCCCAAAGGTGTAGGGGAGGATCTAAAAGATGAAGACTAGAGAAAGAACATGGAGGAGGAATTGATCAAATAGTGAAAAATGACACATGGACCTTGGTCACCCGACTAGATGACAAGAATGTCATTTGTTTAAAATGGGTTTTCTAAAACAAGATGAATGAAGGAGAGGTAGTTAGAAATAAGGCTAGAGTTGTTTACAAAGGCTATGCACAAGAGAAAGGCATATACTACAAAGAAACCTTTCCACTAATGGCTAGGTTGGAAGGAGTCAAGATACTTCTAGCATTTGTAATGTACAAGAACTTCAAAGTGTATTAGAGGGACATGAAGTCTGCATTCCTGAATGGAGTTCTAGAAGAAGAAGTGTACATCGAACAACCTGAGGGGTTTGAGAATGAACAAGGTAAGATCTAAGTATGTAGACTAAGAAAAGCCGTGTATGGATTGAAACAAGCACCAAGAGCATGGTATGAGAGACTACACTTATACCTGATAAAGATTGGGTTTAGAAGAACTAGTGACAAATGTAATCTATGCATGACGTAAGAAATAAAAATGTGTTTATTGATTGCATAGATTTTTATAGATGATATCATCTCTAGAGGATATGATAAGTTAAGTCATAATTTTTCTAAATCCATGAAGAAGGATTTCAAAATATCCATGATCAAAGAAACCAAGTTCTTCATTGTACTTTAAGTGTTTGAGTTGAAAGGAGGGATCTCCATAGGGTAGATAGAATATGTGACAGAAATACTAAAAAAATTTGTTATGCAGGAATAAAAACTAGTAGGAACTCCAATGGTGACTAATTTCAAGCTCTCAAAGGAGGATAAAACTCCTAAAGTGAACGAAACATTTTATTGATCCATGATTGGTAAATTATAGTATGTTGTGCACAAAAAACCAAAAATAGAACAAGTAGATGGACTAGTGTCTAGATTCTTTTCCAACCCTAAGGAATCACACATGGTGTCTATCAAGAGGATCTTCAGCTATCTAAATGGTACTAAAGAATATGGCTTATGGTATCCTTGTAAAGGTAACTTTGAACTTATTTTTTTCATAGATGTTGATTGGGTGGGGAACATAGATGATAGCAAGAGCACAAATGGTGGTGTATTCTTTCTTGGAGGAAAATTGGTTGCATAGAACAACAAGAAGTATGATTACATATCGCAGTCAATAGCTAAACTAGAATATATTTCTATAATAATGAGTTACACTCAGTTTGTTTGGATCAAACAACTACTTGAAGAAATTCAAGAGAAAATGGAGAACCAATAGTTATCAATTATTATTAAACTAGTGAAATCAATATATCTAAAAACTTGGTTATGTACTCAAAGACAAAATACATATCCATCAAATGCTATTTTCTAAGGGAGCAAGTACAAGAAAAATATGTAAGACTAAAATATGCACCTACCAAGGATCAACTAGCTAACATATTTACAAAGCCTCTTCAAAAGGATACTTTTGAGTATCTAATAGAAATTTTAAGGGTCTTACCCCTAACCATCCTAAACTAAGCAGAGACAAGTAGAAATCAATGTTGGAAATACAAAAGGAAAGGTAAACTTCTGAGAGTGGGGGGTGAATCAATAGTTTAATTTGGACCCATGAAACTTTCACCACACATCCATCTCATGCATTCAATCTATAAATTGAAATAACATGTAAAGCATATACATCTAAAACATGTAATCAAGTAAACATTCACACAAACATAACACTAGATATGATTACCCAGAAACCCTCCAAGTGAGAAGGTAAAACTAGGGTGGGAATGACACCCACAAATCTTCACTACTATAGTAATAAAGTGTATCCAATTAAGGTTACAATGTTTTGACCATGAGACATGATCTACCATGTGAAAGGTTTTCCCTGTTAAAGGCTTACAAAGGCTATTAGGTCTCACCTTGTTAGAGGATTTCAACACCCTGTTAGAAGTGTGCCCATCTAAAGGACTTTAACTTACAACTAAGTAAGCACCTTGTTAAAGGATTTCACTATTTCCTTATAGGACTACTCTATTAAGAGATTCTGACTAAAATCACCTCTTAGAATGTCTAACCATTGATCTTGCAGTTAGCACTTGTTTTCCTGATGATAGATCACCTCTAAACACTTTTCTTCTTTATCCTTCTTGATCAAATGTCTCTTTGTTGTATCATTTTCCTTTCTTCTATTATGCTTTAACTAATTTTGCAATGTTGTCTCACTTCATAACTCCTTAGTCACCATGAATTCTCTATTTGTGCATGCAAACTTCACTCTTCGCTCCTTCAAAATGCATTCACTCATTAAGAGTCTAAGGTTTGTCCTCCTTAAGAAGACTTTGGTGATTTAGGTTTAGGTATGAATCTACAATTGAGATTCATCCATTTTGTTGCTTAATCCTTCCCATTTTGTGATTGGCTACATGTAATTGCATAGGGTATCCAACTTAAGATTTTTTCTTATCTCCAAAATATCATAATTCATCCTTAAGTTAGCTCAAAAATGGTTTACATAGTTGTTTGTGCCTTTACAAACAAATATGTTAAAGTCCTCTTACTCAGAATCTGAAGTATCTGATGCTCAGCATACACTAATCTTTTTTCTTTGACTTGGCATCTGTATCACTCGACATCCACTATTTACTCAGAGCTTGAATCACTTGGCACAAGTTATCTGCTTGGCACTTGAGTGACTTGGCACTCACTATGAACTCAGCATGATCTACTATATACATGTTGTGCTCGACACGTACTACTTTTTTGGCATGAACTAAGTAAATAGCTTAAGTGTGTTGACACTCACTTGTCAAAACCAATCTAAGATCAACAATCTCCCCCTCTAACATGAGTTCAAAAACACTTGAGTATGCATTAATATCCTTAATCTCACAAGCATAACATACCTATAACTCGGCTTATAGACAAAACTTCAAAATTTCAAAATTTTGCAATAACTTAGATACCTCAAAATTTGATAACTCCCCGTGAGTTGATATGTTTGTTCTGTATCCAAAATTTGTGTACTCCTACTAAGTAAATATTTTTGTTATGTTACTCTTTGACTTCATGCTCTATTTTGTGCTTGCTCCCCCTTAGCTTGATCTGACTTTCTCTATCCCTTTTCTTATTTTTCTTACTCTCCCCTATTTCTCGCTCTCCTTATATCTCTCCAAAATTCTTATTATTCTCCCCCAAAATATGTCTCCCTCTTTTTGACACTTATGTCAATGGGTTATACACTTGTAGTGTGTTTGTCCAAAAAAGACTTATGGACATCCAATATTATCTTGAGATTTGCATCCTAGTTCTCAAATGCTACATCCAATGACTTTATTTGGATAGCTATCTCGGTAGCAAGGTGGACTAGATCATCTAGTGTAGAAAGATTGGGGTCTTTCTTCATTAGAGTTTCAGCATACCCTAGTTCCTTGTGCAAAATTTCCATATGGGGGTGAGAGTGGTCTGGATGCTAATCAATTTGGCCCTGATGTTGGCCTCATTTGCTGACAATGTAGCTAACTAACTTTAGGTTTGAAGCAATGCCCTAATGTACTTCTCACTCTGGGCTAGATTCATAGGCAACTTTGTACCTAATGCATTAATGTGGCTCTCCAAGCTCAAAATGTGACTCCTAGTCTCCCGGGTGAAGAGTGATGGATTGCACAATTTAGTGTAGAATGAGAATATATTCTCAAGTACCTTCTTCACATCCTCAACCTTAGTTTCCAATGCAACTTGTGTCAGTAATATATCACCTGATATCTTTTCATTCACCTTGTTTTGGAACTTCTTTTCTGACCATTCTAAAAATTTAGCATTAGTATCTAGGTCTTCATTATTGACCTTCTCCACTATGTCTATCAGTTGTTCTATTAGTGTCTTGGTCTCATTAGGAGTTGGCAGACTGAATGCATCTAAAAAGATGTCTTTTATATCTTGCATTGCCTACTTCTACCTGTGCTCCCTTCTAAGCATTTCCTAATGCTTCTTCCTTGCTAGGGCTTGTTTACCCATATGTTCTATAGTCCTAGTGTCATAGTCATACTTGGGCAAAATGATCTCCTCATCAAGGCTCACATCTCCATACTATATAACTTCTTCTACTTTTGATGAACTTAGGCTTAGCACTGAGATCTACAGTGAAGTTGCATCTATGCTCAACTTCTGAAGAGTTTGAGTAGGAGTGTCAAATGCTGGTAAGGTTACTGTTACCCATTTTGCCTCTCACCAAAATTTGAACTTTTAATGCAATCCCCACCCAATAGTCACCTTCCATTTTTTAATATTATTTTTAATGTCATGGAAATAAAAAAAATTAAAATGATCAAAACCTTATAGTATTTCCTATATTCCCTAAGTTGTTTCAGTCGGTCTGCAACTTTTTGCGCCATCAGATCTTGCCTGGATCCACGGTGGGTGCTTTCTCACATTCTCCAAATGCATGACCTTTATGTAATGTGGGGAAGCCCCTTAGCAACACGTGGTAGGTGGGTCCACGTTCTCTTGTGGGCCGCAGGGTGGATAAGGTGGCTAGTGAGTTGGCGATTCTATTGGTGCCTGCTTTCCCGCATCCTGAGCTTCGTTAGAATTTTTAACAATGTAGGCAAGTGCCCTGGTGACACACATCCATGTGACATTATAGAGGGTAGTGAAGCAGGTTCAAAAAGCATGTGTTACGAGCATTGTCATATCTCTTAGGATCAATGGTTGGCACATGCCCACACTATGAAGATGTAAGGACTTTAAGCAATGCGGGCAAGCACCTTGTTACCACATGCCTTTATAGGGCCAGGCTGGTTTCATATGTTGTAGGGTGATGCCAGGGTGGTGCCAGTTGGATGCTAGGACAGATGCCGAGTGTTTCATGGGCCCAGAATTTTGAAGAACAAGCATAATAGCACGAAGAATCTTTCTCGATCGTTGATCTTCTGTAGATCAACAATCAGCACTTACCCTCAATATGGAAGTGCATGAAGATTAAACATTGCAAGGAATAACCTAAACAAAACATGTCCTTGCGGGCCTGGCCAAGGTATTAACAATAAAGGCATGGATAGTTGGGCTGGCGGTTATGTGACTGTCACGGTCAGCATTTGAGGAGGTGATGTAGTTGGTTAAAAGACATGGTCAACCACGTGGAGACTTTATGGAGAGGCAAAAAAAAGGAAGATCGTTGGTCCATGTGGCTCATCCTAGTGCCAGAATTTAGTTGATTGTTTGACCTTGCTAATTCACAAGCCAGAAATGGAGGAGATTGAATTTTCCTACACGATCCGATCCCTGTGATCAATGCCAACCACTCTTGGATGAATGATGAACTCATTGAATGAAGAAGAACACTCCATCACCTCTAATCTAATCCATCTACTCAGCCAAGACTGTTTAATGGCATTGTTTCTGTCTTCTTAGGGCCCTGTTTCCACAAAGATCAAATATCATTGCATCTAGATCTATGCTCAGATTAGATTTTCTTCAGATCTCCATGATTATTCTCTCTAGGTCTTAATGGAAGTGGTTGTAGAGTAATTCTAGTTGGGGTAATATCTCAGTTATGCCTGAGCTATAAAGGTAATTTTTGTAGATTTTGGAAAGGTCAACCCTCCTCTGATTTCTCTGATATTGCTTTGCAAATTCAGTGTAAATTCCCTTTTCCTCTAAACTGCATGACATTCTGCCTTATCTCCTTCAACCATTGATGTAAAGTGCAAGAACTATTTGCCTCTCATTGGTGTATTGTAGAGATTTGCAATCTTGCGTGATTGTATCTCTTTTGGCCTATGAAAGGTATATAAGTGAATCCTCTCTTTCCTTGTGTCATTCATTTGGGTTTTATGATCTGCATGTGATTGTTAGATTAAAGCAAGTCTGAATGTGTATATATTTTGGTGTCATGATGGTTCAATAGTGCATGTATGGGCAGAGATTGGTTTGAACACTCTATTTTGGTGCATCACCTCCTTAGGTTAGAGTAGGTAGATTTTCTTTCATGCATTCCTTCTCCCTTTTCCTCTCCAAGAGTAGTTAGGTGCACCCTGATAGTAAAGGAATTCGGCCTTCTCTGAAGACTCAACCTCATAGTTCAAGTCCCACAGCTTGGAGGTTGTTTCCATGTTTCACAAGGTTGTCCTTAGGTAAAAACTTTGGAAAAGGGTGCAAACTTTTGTGACAACAGTTACCAAGGCTTGGATGGCAACTTGCTCATTCACCTTAGGTGTTAATTCTATCTCTTAAGGCTTGCCCTATTCTACCACAATGACTTGACTTGCAACTTTATCTTGTGATGTAGGTGCATATGACTCTATCTGACCTATTTCTTGTTGTTCCATAGTAGCAACTTCTGTTGCCACTGTGCTCTTCTCTACTGTATCAACCTTAGCAAAAGTATCATCTGGTTTTAGGACCAAAGGTTGTACATTAGTGACTAGAGGGATGATAGAAGGTAGTTTTTTTGGATTCACCTTTCCCCTTGTGGTATCAGTCACTATCTTTTGTAAGTCATCCACACTTACCAGTACAAGATTATTAGAAAGTTTTGCCTATAGTGTGGACTGGTCTAGGATCTTCTTGAGATCTTCCTTAGTAATGGAATTGATGTTTAGAGCTGTGACATCTAAAAACATCCTTAACAATTATTGTTTCAACATCCATACTTGTTACATGTTGAGGGTTAACACTTGACAATTGTATGTCTTGCACACTCTATTCCTCTTAATATTTTGGCTTAGTTGTTGCCTTGTCATCTGCATTCATTTTTGCTCCTCCCTCAACTATATTTTTATTATCATCTTCTTCATTATCCTTAACCTCTGTGGGCTCTTCCTCACCTTCCTTCACTATAGTTAACCCATATGTAAGCTTGCACATCTGAGTGGTCTTCTTAACTACTTATTCAATATTATTTTGTAAAATGTTGAATGCTTTGTATTTAGTTACAAATCTAACTGTATACTTCTTTATAGCCTTAGTAATCTATGCCTTAGTTATTTTAGGCATCACTTGTGCCAATGAAGTTTCTCTAATTTGTCTTTCCAAATTTTGACAATAGTGCCATTTCTACTCAACTCTATCATATAAACTCTTTGGCATTGAGTTGGCAAGTTCTAGTAGGGTAGTCTTGAATTTTTTAATCATAGCATATATGGATTCCTCCACTTGATTTTTCTCTACTTTACCCAAATTATCAAAATCTATATGTGTAAATCCTGATAGATCTGCACTATTTTTAATATTTTCACATAAATTTTCTAAGTCTGAAAGAGGATTATGACTCACCACCTTAAATTAGCTATTATCATCTGACTCTATTTTCTCTTCATCAAACTTGGCTTGAGCCACATATTTCCTTCTTGGCCTTTTATGCTCTTGACCTCCTTGTTCTATTGGTTTGGTCTTTTCTTTGGCATTTTGAGCTATTGCATGTGTACTAGCTCTTGTAGTAGGTGCAGTAGGCTTGGCTTGGCTTGATTTGGTAGTCTTTTTAGCCCTTGCTATAGGTTGTGCCTTGGCCTTCCTCTTCTTTGTATTAGTGGGTGTAGATGCTTCCTCAGCTTGTTCTTCCTCACCACCTTCAGCTACTTCGGTCTCCTCATCTTCTAGTTGATCTTCACCCATACCTTGAGTTAATGCAAGAGATGCTTGTTCTTGAATGTCGTCTTCCTCTTCTTCCTCCTACTCAGCACCCTCTTCAAACTTAGCTTTCAACTTCTTCACTATCTTCTCCCTTTTCTTCATAGCAAAGGTAGTCATGAGTTCCATGGTAATTTTGGACTTTACCATTTCATAGTTTCCAAATACCTTTATAGTTTTATCTACCTCTTTTGCAAGTAAAGTTGTTATAGCTGCAAAGGCTTCATCCACATTTATTTCATAACCTAAGGGTCTCAACCATGTCACCCTTGGTGTAGTATCTTATACAAAAGTATAGTCATCATCCACTAGAAAATATACATCATCATAGTGTTTCTCTACTAGTGACACTGGTATTCTCAACTGCTTCTTCATTGATTGCTTAAAGTCTTCAAAATAACTTGTCATTAATGAATCAAAATTCTCACCTAATTTCTCAATATATTTACCAATCTGCACTGCTACTGATCTATTTATTTTCCATCCCATAGTGTCAAATGAATGGAATGTGTTCTGAACATAAAAGAATATGCATACCAATATAGAACCAAATTTACATTGTGCACTCTTTGTTATTTTGATTGCTCCAAGGTTCTCCATCAATTGTTGCAATTGTAGCTCTACTAGATCATATGTATGATCTTTCTTAACAATTTTATATCCAACATCCACTGCTATATAGGTGACACTATTTAATCTACTAGATTGATATAACTTTTGTGATATAACCCTAATAGCACAATCTATCATAAGATTATTGATTGTGTCAATTGTCATGCCTCTCTTGTTCCATAAGCTCCAGTGTTTTTCTCAATCACCTCCTTTAAGTCACTTCTCAGTGTCTTAGGTTGAGCTAGGGTTGGGTAACCAATAACCCTATGGATTATTCTCTTAGTATTTTTGATAGGTCCATTATCTAGCCATAATGAATCATCATGAATTTGGCTAAGCACTATCGTAATCCATTTTGTTTTAAACACATTTGGAAAATCTAGGGCTCGTGTCAACCCTTTCCTCTCAATAATTTTCAATTTTTCAATACACCATTATCACAAAGTCTGCCATATGCTTCCCTAATCTCCATATCCCCAATGCTTCTTATCTTATAGTTATAGCATTTTCTTACATCTTGCACCATTAAAACGTTCGGTGGTATCATAGATAACACACCAGAAGGGTCTTTCTTGTAAGCGATATCAAGAATAGCTTTGAAAATGGGTTGCTTGACCTCATTACTCACTAACTAAACATTCAAGACTTCCTTTTCCTCTACATTCTTCAAACTTGATGCTATAATGTGAAGCTAGGGTTTGCAAAAATGTAAACTACATAGCTCAGTTCTTGATAAATTCCTTATGAAATATGACGAACTAGCGATGAATCATTGCTAAAATCTTTTGCAACTACTTTGAATGTGCTTTCTAGATTGCCTTCTACTCTGCTCACTCTTTCTCAAATTTTAAATGATGTGAAATGAGCTAAAATTGATCAAATACCCTTTGAAAACCTTGTCATAAATGTTGAGTGCTTACATAGCAATAAGCTTGGCATCAACCAATTTCAAGCTCACTTGGCATCTATTATTATTCCACTTACTCAGCAACCACTATGAGCTTGGCATCAACTAGCCAGTCTTTTAGCTCAGCATCTTCTAGCATTCCACTTGGCACACATAGGAAATATTTCATGCTTGGCAGTAACATGAAAAACTTAAAGATTTTTCTTGAATTCCTAATTACATCTTGCATCTTTATTCATGCTTATGTAATATTTTTAGTACTAACTCCTTTGGAACTAATGAATGATATAACCTTTAATTATCAGTCCCGCATACCTCTTGATTGCCTAGTTTGATGAGGTGTGATCACTTGACCCTTTGGGTGAAGTTATCCCTTCTCCATTTGATGTGCTGCAATCATCTTTCTTCTTCCATGTCTTATTCATTTCATTTCTAACATTTTTAACATCTACCTTGCCTTTTCCTTTATTAAATTCACAACTATGTGCCTTTGATCTTGTTGGGCAATACTTACTAAAACATGTGGTTTGACTCAACCACCTCTTGTAGTCACCTCTAAAGTGTGTCCTAATACAATTTTTAGTAACATATCCATATTTTTGACAATGATGACAGCTATACCTTATATTATAATCCTAGTTATAAGAGTTTCCATTGTTCCTTACCTTTGTTTACTTGTTTGATGACCACATGGGTTTGGATCTGCATTCAAAAGCTCTATGTCCATACTTCTGACAATTGTAGCAATATCCTTCAAATCTTTGTGTGTACATTGTCTTGGTTTTGCATTCATATGCTTGATGACCTTGTTTGTTGCACTTATCGAAGTGAACCATATGATTGACATTCTGATTTGCAATCTTGCTTCTACACACATTAGTAGTATGTCCTTTCTTACCACAATTATGACAAGTAGGTTTGAGTTCTTACCTTTTTTTTTCCTTTCTTCATCACTTTTATATGACTCTTTTTCTTCAGTACATGTGTATCCCAGTCCTGATGTGTCATTATTAGATCTAGGAGAACTCAATAATTGCTCAAATTATTTGATGGCTTCACTTGGTTTGTTGAAACTTTCAGCTAATTCCTTTTCCCTCTTTAGGTCACTTTACATTTGTTCATTCTACAACTCCAATGTAGTTATATCAATGTCCTTGACATTTAGTTCATAGTTGGCATTCATCATTTGACTTAGAGTATCCAATTGTTTGTTGGAAATCTTGGTTAGTTCTGTTGACTTCTCTTCCAGTCAGTTGGCCAAAATTATTTTTGTCTTCTTCAATCATTTCTTTTTCTTCCATGGCCTTCTCTCCTGTTTGGTCACCTCACATGGTAGTATGGCTTGTGATTCTTGCTCTAACTTGAGATTTCTAATTTCCTTAGCTTGGGCTCTATTCTTTTCCATTAGATTTACAACTGTTGCATCAAACTCATTTGAGTCTCCATTTGCAAATACCTTAGTAGTGCCTATCTCTCTAGATTGTGTGGCATTCTCTACAATAGCAATTTCCTTCCTTTTCTTTAAGTATTTCTTTAGTTCTTCTCTTACTTCATTCAGTTGATTTAGAATGAGATGTATTTCAATCTCTTGATTCTTAATATTCTTTCCCAACTTGTAGACTTCCATTTCAAAATCTTTCCTCAAAGTTGCAAGGCTTCTCTTTTAGGAGAAGAGGCTTTGATACCAATTGTTGGAATTACAATAGGAAAGGTAAACTTCTGAGAGGGGGGATGAATTAGTAGTTTAAACTTGGACCCATAAAAATTTCACCACACATCCATCTCATGCATTCAATGTATAAACTAAAATAAAATGTAAATCATATACATCTAAAACATGTAATCAAGTAAACATTCACACACACATAACACCAAATATGATTACCCAGAAACCCTCCAAGTGAGAAGGTAAAATTGGGGTGGGGATGACACCCACAAATCTTCACTACTATAGTAATGAAGTGTATCCAATCAACGTTACAATGTTTTGACCATGAGACATGATCCACTATGTGAAAGGTCTATCTTGTTAAAGGCTTACAAAGACTGTTAGGTCTCGCCTTGTTAGAGGATTTCAACACCCTATTGGAAGTGTGCCTTGCTAAAGGACTTTAACTTACAACTAAGTAAGCACCCTGTTAAAAGATTTCAATACAACCTATTAGGACTACTCTATTAAGAGATTTTGACTGAAATCACCTCTTAGAATGTCTCAGCATTGACCCTGTAGTTAGCACTTGTTTGCCTGATGAAAAATCACCTCTAAACACTTGTCTTCTTGATCCTTCTTGATCAAATGTCTCTTTGTTGTATCCTTTTCCTTTCCTATGTTATGCTTTAACTGATTTTGCAATGTTGTCTCACTTCATAACTCCTTAGTCACCATGAAAGCTTTGTTTGCACATGCAAACTTCACTCTTCACTCCTTCAACATTCATTCACTCATTGAGAGTCTAGGGTTTGTCCTTCTTAAGAATATTTTGGTGACTTAGGGTTAGGTATGAATCTATGGTTGAGATTCATCCATTTTGCTGCTTAATCCTTCTCATTTTCTAATTGGTTGCATGTAATTGCATAGGGAATCCAACTTAAGATTCATCCTTACCTCCAAAATATCATAATTCATCCTTAAGTTGGCTCAAAAATGGTTTATATAGTTGTTTGTGCCTTTACAAACAAACATGTCAAAACTATCTTACTCAGCCTCTGAAGTCTTTGATGCTCATAATACAATAATCTTTATAGCATGACTTGGCATCTATATCACTCGACATCCACTATTTATTGGGCTCCTAAATCACTCAGCATACACTATCTGCTCAGCACTTGAGTGACTTGGCACATGAGTGACTCAACACTCACTGTGAACTCGGCATGGTCTAATATATACATGTTGTGCCCAACATGTACTACTTGTTCAGCATGAACTAACTAAATAGCTTAAGGTTGTTGACGCTCACTTGTCAAAACCAATTAGAGATCAACAGTCAATATATAATAATAATAAATGAAGTCTAAAGTTGGATTGATGAGCATTAGGGACTACTCCAAAGGGGGATAAATTGAGAGACCAAAAGAAAAGATAATATGGTCACCTTTGGAAATTTTTTTAAAGGGGGAGAATTTGAGATAAGAAGAAGAAAAAGAGAAAAGGGGAAGCATACACAAAAAGTGGAGCCAAAAAGAACAAATCAGAAGAGCATGGAAATAGAAGACAAAAGGGGGAGCATAGACAACAAGTGGAGTAAAAAAGAAAAAATAAAAAGAGAAAAGGGGGAGGATAAGAGAAGAGGGGGAGCACACACAACAAGTGGAACCAAAAAGAACAAGTGTGCAAAGAACACAAGACATAAAATGAGAAGAGTCGCAAAAATGGTCAAAGCATGTAGATGTACTATCTAAGGGGGAGATGTTGAAAGAAGAGAAGAAAGACATAGAAATAGAATGGTAAAATTACTAAGTATTGCCATCAATGACAAAGGGGGAGATTATTGACATAAGTATCAAAGATTGATCAATAGACAAATTGGTAGACTTAGTGATCAAAGGTGTTTTCATTGATTTGAACACATATAAATGAACCAAGACTTTTAGAGAGGAATAACTAGTAAAGTACAATGATGTGTGACTCTATTTCATAAGAGTGATCAAAGACTAAAAGGAATGTGGTTCCAACAAAGTCAATGTCAAAAGGTGATCCACTTAGATAAAGTATGCTAAGTAAAATCCACATGAGCAAAAGGATTCCAAGAAAAAGGGAAAGTAGATAGACCAATGAGTTAGTTTTGCTAAGTCAGTTGGGAGATCATGGAACAATATACTTTTGACTACCTGATCATATAGAGGGTAAGAGTGCACCCAACATCTCATTTAAAGGTGATAGTGGAATGGATCAAGGAACAATCAAAAGAACTCAAATTTGAATTATTTCCAACTAGAGAAAGTCATCGAGGACACAAAACACCTATTACTCCTATATGAACACACTACATCTAAAAAAAGTGGCACACTACTATAATGAGAGCTAAGTTAGTAGTAGAGGTGAGAATTCAAATTTTGAATTCATAGATCAAGGCTTCCAAAGCAAAGCTAGAAGATATTATAAAAGGAGAAAAATTGAAAAAGGAAAGGTTAGATCACTGAGTGATTAGCCAAAGAGCCAAAAAAGTTGAGCTAAGTGGAATATCAAGGTGTGAAGGAGAGTGACAAGAGCGAAGTCACCTTCAAAGAATTATTGGTTTGAGGAGAAGCTAGCATGCCCAAACAACACAAGATTTATTATGTCTAAGAGCAAGGAGAGTCAAGTGCACAAGTGGTCAAGGTCTAAAGTTGTCGAGACTAGTGAAGACAAAGCATAGTTCTAGATAGGCCAAGAGATTTGAAGAAGGATCTACTTCAAGCTAAGTGCAGAATTTGTTTTTTAGATTATTCATTGTTTCTTACTAACCTTTGCAATAGTAAATCCAACCGAGGATAGACCCTAATAGGTCTTTTTTATTAATCCCCTAATAGGGTGACACATTAACTTGTGTTCTAAATTCCTTTAATTGGTTTAATCCTAATAGGGAAAGACATTAATAGGTCTTAACAAAATCCCTTAACCAAGTGGCACCTAACAATGTCTTCTTAACCTTCTAACAAGGATAAGCTCTTAACTACGCACACTTCAAAAGAGTGCAATCTTTGTGAGGATCGACTCACACACTGTGGTTTTTACTCTAGTTGGGTTTCCATGAGATAAATATGCTAATATCTTATTGAAAATATTATTTGATTAGAAAGTTTATTGAAGAAGATTGTGTGTTTCATTTATTGTTTTCCCAAATTGGGTTTCCACATTAAATCATTGTGTCAAATGTTTTGATGGATGTGTTGTGTTTCATGCTTTACATTTTTGCAAATTGATTTGACAGTAACATATCAGTTTTAGTTAACACACAATGAATGCATGCATGGTTGAGAATGTTTTATGGGTTCATTGAATTGTGAAAAGTTTTATTTGTACATTTGGACCTTGAATAACTAATTCACCCCCTCTCTTAGTTATTCCAAAAGAATTCCAGTAATTGGTATCAAAGTTATTTACTTAAGAGGATTAGTTTTAAGGTACTAGAAGCACAAAGATCAAGATGTCAAAAAGAGAGGTACCCAAGCTCAACAGAGATAACTTTCCTACATAGAAAAGTTTGATGAAGCTATACCTTGGAGGACTTGGAGATTATGCACAATCTTGCATTGCAGTAGAACATTTTGATCCAATAGGAGCCCTAACTGCTGAAGATTTGAAGAAAAAGAAAGAACACAATCAGGCGATGTTGGAGATTACCTCTGCCTTAAGCTATGTCAAATTTGATGATATCAAAGGCCTTAATAGCGCAAAGAAGATGTGGGATGCCCTGGAAACCGTCTATGGAGGAGACAAAAGTGTTCAAAGAGCCAAGTCAAAAAGCCTCAAAGGTAAGTTTGATGACATGAGAATGGAAGAAGGTGAGAATATTGCTCAATATGTTGCTAGAATAAAAGAAGTTGTTAGTGCAATAAAAGGTGTTACTGATAAAATAGATGATGATATTGTGCTAAGTAAATTCTTGAGAACATTATTGTCTGTGTATGCCATTAGAGTATCTACAATCCAAGAGTTAAGATGTATACTAGGAAATGATCTAACCCTTAAAGGTCTGGTAGGAAGACTCGCTGCTTTTGAAGGATTTTGAGGAGGTAAAGCATAAGAAGAAGAAAAGAAAGATAAAATATGCATCCAGTGATAGTAAGACAGATGAAGAAGACATTGAACAATTGGAAGCATTGCTGGCAAGAAGATTTCATAGAAGAAAAGGTAAGTTCAAAGGTAAGTTACCTATCATTTGTTTCAATTGCAATGAAGTTGGTCATATTGCTACAAGATGTACGTAGAAGAAGAACTATAGAGAAGGAAACAAGCACAAAAACAAAAGAGAAGATGATGGAAGAGACTATAGAGACAAAGGCAAGAATTCATGATTTATTGTTGATGAACATGACTCTGATTAAAATGATGATGAAGTGGTCTATGTTGCAATGAAGGATGAATTTGATGAGGAAGAGGCAACTATACTTATGACTTGTGTAAACAAGAATGATAAATGGATCATTGATAGTGGATGCTCACATCACATGACTCGAGACAAAAGTAAGTTCATTACCTTCACCTATTATGATGGAAATAGTGTAAGAATTGGTAATGATGCACCATGTTTGATAAAAGGAAAAGGGTCTATCAAACTTACAGACAAGATTTCATGTGACAATGCTTATTATGTTGAAAGATTGAATTATAACTTGTTAAGTGTGTCACAATTGAATAATTTGGGATGCAAAGTTGAGTTTGAAAATTAATCAACCAAGATATATGACACAAATGGAAACTTGATTGAAAAAGGTGATCAAACTATAAGTAATCTGTTCTATCTAGATATAGAAGATGCTACTTGTCTTATTGCAAAATTTGATGATGTATGGCTTTGGCACAAGAGATTATGTCATGTTAATTTTGATAATCTGATTAGTATCAGTAACATGAAAAGAGTTAGAGGTTTGCCTAAGTTGAAGAAACTAGAAAATATAATGTGCAAACAATGTCAGCTAGGCAAGATGACAAAGTCAAGCTTTAAAAGTAAAGTTTATACCTCTAAGGAAATACTTGAAATTGTTCATACTGACTTGTGTGGACCTATTGAAGTGCAAAGCTACAAAGGAGATAAGTATATAATGCTATTTGTTGATGATTAATCTAGGATGATGACAGACATGTTTCTAAAACAAAAATTAGATGATTTTCAAATGTTTAAGTGGTACTTGGTAAGAGTTGAAAAAGAAATAGGTAAGAGTTTGAAATGCTTAGGATCATATAGAGGAGGAGAATTCACTTCAAATAAGTTTGAGATGTTCTATAATGATAGAGGAATCAAGAGACGGGCATCTGTACCTAGGACCCCTCCACAAAATGGAATTGTTGAAAGAAGAAATGGGTCTATAATGGACTATGCTAGAACACTCATGATGGAGAATAATGTTGCTCTGAAATATTGGAGAGAAGTTGTAAGTATTGTTGTATACACCTTGAATCATGTGCAAGTCAAGAAAGGTACTCATTTGACACCTTTTGAACTATGGTATGGATATCCACCTAATGTGAAATACTTTAAGGTATTTGGATGAAAATGCTATATTCTAAAAAATGATAGGAGTAGAAATTTTGATGTAAAGAGCAAAGAAGGTATATTCTTTGGTTACTCACAAGAAGTAAAGCTTACAAGTGTTTAAATACTAACACTAACAAAATTGTGGAAAGTGCATATGTGAATTTTGATGAGTTTATAGAAGTACATGAGGTTGAACCTACAAAAGAGCCAGAAGAATACAAATCATTTGTATACTATTATGAACAAATTCATGCTGAAGAAGATGCTACAAATCAAGCTGCAAACCAATAGCAACTCTCAACAACTGTCGAGTCACAACCTGTGAATGCCAAGTTGCAAAATAAGGAAAATGCACAATCTAACTCTAAGATTATCACACATGAAAGAGATGTCGAAAGACCTAACAGAGATATACACAGTGATACTAAAATTGAGAGATAGAATGTAGTTACAAGAACTGAGCCTAAACTATCCAAATATGTCAAAAGACATCATCCTGTAGATCAGATCATTGGAGAAAAAGATGCAAGGCTAATGACAAGAAATATATTGAGAAGTGAATCATATTTGTTAAGCATGAAGGAACCTAAGACAGTGAAAGATGCATTGGAAGATGATGACTAATACAAGGCTATGGAAGAAGAAGACTTGAAGTCTAGTTCCTAGACCAAAAGACAAGAATGTGATTGGCAAAAAATGGGTATTCAGAAACAAGTTAGATGAGAATGGTGAAGTAACAAGAAACAAAGTAAGACTAGTTTGCAAAGGGTATGCACAAGAAGAAGGAATTGACTATGGTGAAACATTTTCCCCTGTTGCAAGAATGGAAGAAGTAAGAATTCTTCTTTCTTATGCTACATACAAAGGTTTCAAAGTTTATCAGATGGATGTCAAGTCTGCATTTCTAAATGGCATATTAAAAGAAGAAGTCTGCAAAGAATAGCCAAAAGGCTTTGTTGATAAAAATAATAAAAACATGGTATGTAGACTACACAAAGCCCTAAATGGATTGAAACAAGCACCAAGAGCATGGTATGAGAGACTTCATACTTATCTTATTAAGATTGGATTTGAAAGGATAGATGATAACAACAATTTGTACATGAAGACAAATAGAGAAAAAGGTATACTATTATCTAAAATATTTGTTGATGATATCATATTTGGAGGGCAAGATGCTTTGTGTAAGGATTTTATAGATCGGATGAAGTGAGAATTTGAAATGTCAATGTTTGGTGAGATCAAATTCTTTGTGGGATTACAAGTATATCAGATGAAATACGATGTATATATCACTCAATCAAAATATTTCAAAGCGATATTGAAGACATTTGGACTAGAGGATTTGAAACTAGTAAGTACACCTATGGTGACAACACTCAAGCTATCAAAGAATGATGATTTAGCTGACGTAAATCAAACATTATACAAATCCATGATTGGAAAATTACAATATGTAGTACATAATAGACCTAATATTGCATTAGTTGTGGGGATAGTTGCAAGATTCTCTGCTAATCCCAGAGAGAATCACTTGATGGCTATGAAAAGGATAATGAGATACTTGATAGGAATAGAAGAGTTTGATTTATACTATAAGAAGAATGAAAAGTTTGAAATGAAAGCCTACACTTATGTTGATTGGGCTAGAAATATTGATGATAGAAAGAGCACCAATGGAGGAGCATTCTTCTTAGGCAAAAGACTTGTTACATGGACTAGCAAGAAGCAGAGTTGCACTTCCCAATCTACTGTTGAAGCAGAGTATGTTGTTGCTACTATTAATTGCACAAACATTGTATGGATCAAACAACTACTTAAGGGAATGAAGGAAGAAATCATAGAACCAGTGACACTTTATTGTGATAATACAAGTGTTATCAATATATCAAAGAATCTTATAATGCATACAAAGACAAAGAACATTGCAATCAAGTATCACTATGTAATGGAATTGGTTCAAGATAAAGAGGTGAAGATGGAATATATCAACACAAAGGAGAAAATTGTCGATATCTTCACAAAAGCATTACCTAAGAATGTTTATGAGTATCTAAGAGGTAAACTAGGGGTGATACCCCTATCAAAGGCTATGTAAAAGACAGAGGGAGTACCCTACATCAAACAAGATGACATTCATTTCATACAAATTGATGCAATGGATATTACACTAGGAATTGCCTAAAGTAATCACAGAACTAGAATTACAAATCAGCCACAAGCAAGGTGATAGAGGGAGAAAATTTGAAGAACCTGCAAAAGCCTATATCTGCATATATCAAAGATGCCAAGTGTTAATTATATATTTTTGGCATCGTTGTTAATGAGGAAGAAAGTACATTAAACTGATCAAGTGCAAAAGGGACAATGGAGAGAGTACATCATCAAAAGATCAAAAGACTAAATGAAAAGAGGGAGAAAGCATAAACCAATTAGAGGAAGGATCAGAACAAAAAGAGGGAGATATTCTGATATTATGCTGATCAATTCAACATGAAAGAAGAGAAAAGATATAGAAGGAACTCATAGGGAGTTATATTTTGTAACCTAATCAGAAGAGGGAGCTGCTGATAGAGGGAGAAACTTCAACCACAAGTTTTCTTTTTGGTATTGTCTTACTATTTTAGCCTAGTTAATTTGATGGAACGAGATGTTAATCATTTGTTTGACTAGTTGATTAGTTTGGTTTGCCATCAATTCCAAAGAGGGAGATTGTTGATATCTGATTGAAAATATCATTTGATTAGAAAGTTTTTTGAAGAATGTTGTGTGTTTCAATCATTGTTTTGTCAGTGATGTCAAACCTGCTATATGCTAGTAAGACAATTGTTTATATGTTTCAAGTACTATCACTTAGTTGATTGATGAGGAGCATTTGATCAACAAGGTGTAACAAAAGTACCTAGAGGAAAGGTTGAGTTATGATTATATATTGAAGTACAAGAATTAGTTAAGACAGTGATAACATAATGTATTGATGATCTACTTGAAGTTACAAAATGACTGGTTACACTTAGAAAGTTCAGAAGAATAAAGTTAAACAAAGTTCATTTGCCAAGCTTGACCAAGTGGATAGTAGGTGTTGAGAAAAGTTAGTGCAAGCCGAGCAAAAATTTAGTTGGAGCCAAGTGAAACAAAATTCTAGTGGATGCCAAGAAAGTTAGTAGATGTCGAGTAATTTTCAGTTGATGACAAGCACTAGTAAAATCTAGTTGATGTCGAGTGATTTTACAATTGATGTCGAGTAGCATAGCATGTGTTGAGCATCAGAAGATTAATAATGTTGAGTTGTTGCATTATGAAAAAGATCAAAGATTCGCAAAATAAAAGCTGACAAGTTTGTTTTCTTGGAACTTGTGAATCGGGAGGAAGATAAGATTGATGAGCTGGTGATAGAGAATCTTATGGAAACCATTTTGGAGGTGAATTCAAATGGATTCTAAGAGAAGTTTCTAGAAGAGACAAGATATGGGTAGATTCATTATATCCCACCTAATCCATCAAAAAATCTAAATTTGGTGATGGATAATGAGTGGGAAAAATGTTCTAATTTGCTATATGTAGAAATGTCTAGTCATGAAACAAAGAGTTAGATAGTTTGATGTGAAATTTTGATAAGGAGAAGAAAAGAGGTTTTGCTTCATCAAGTGACCCAAGTGAAGAAGTCTGTAATGGCATACTGAGCTAGAAGGCTTAAAGAGGATGAATGCTTGAAGGGTGAATAAGTTGTTAGAGCTACAAAGATTGGAAGCCAAGCAGAGTTGAGGACTGAATGGAGATCTGTAATCTGCAAGTAAGGTTGTAAGTTGTATCAGATCAAAGCTCTACTGTTACTTTCTAACAATTATATCATCCTAGGGTAAATCCTTTGGAGTAAGCTTGGCTTAATAGTCATTGGAAAATCCTTTAATAGGGTGATATTCCAAGTGAATGGCCTAAAGTCCTCTAACAAGGCTCACTTTTGATAGGGTGACTAGAATCCCTTAACTGGGTCACATTTAACAGTGTGTATTGTAACCTTTAATAGGGCATCACTTTAGAAGAGTGAAAAGAAGTAGCATGTTACTGGTGGTTTTTCCCAAATTGGGTTTCCACATTAAATCATTGTGTCAAATGTGTTGATGGATGTGTTGTGTTTCATGCTTTACGTTTCTGCAAATTGACTTAACAGTAGCATATCAGTTTTAGTTAACACATAATGAATGCATCCATGGTTGAGAATGTTTTATGGGTTCACTAAATTATGAAAAGTTTTATTTGTACATCTGGACCTTGAATAACTTATTCACCCCCCCCCCAACCTCAATTATTCCAAAAGAATTCCAACAAAATATTGTGTTATGTATTGCTATTTCATGTTATTTATTTTTGCTTTATCCTAACTGGTTAAATTATTTCTTGTGCAAACCTATAGATGAGTGTGAAGAGTGATTTAGGGTAAATTTTGAAACTAGTAAGTATATTGACTTGTGGTTAGAACAAACAAAGACTATTTCTACTTTAGAAGGTTTAAGGAATAATATTTGTCATGATGAACATGGCTTTCACCTGTTGCATAGTATTTCTAACCTCATTGACTCTAATTTCAAACCTATTTTGGAATATTCTCAAGACTTGGGCTATGTTCCATCCACTACTCATGTTTTAACTTATTTAACTATTACCAATTGTATTCCCATTGTTTCTACTTATGTTACACATATAATAAAAACCTCCATTTAATCTTCTAATCCTATACATGTGGGTGTCTCTAATCCTATTTTTCCTTCTCTTCCTACGAGTGTTCCATGTGTTTCATTACCTTCATTTATACCTTATTATTATAATATTCCCTTTTTATATTACAATATTCCTTGAAACAATGATCCTAGCATACTTCCTACTTCTTTAAGAATTCCATCTATTTCAAACAGTCTTCTAAAATTTCCAATATGTCTCCTCCTATAACTCCTACTAATTCCACCATCAATGGCTTATCACAAACTATGTCTTCTTTGCAACAACAACTTGCTTCTTTGACTCAATCCAAGTTCAATATTCATACATGAGATATTGCTAGTCCTTTTTCCATGGATATCATCCAAGTCATTGTCCCCCTAGATATGGAGATTCCTCATCTTGAGACTTATAATGGTGAGGTTGATCTTGTGCCTCATGTCAAGACTTTTCAAACCTTCTGCAGTGATTTCTCTCATGACTATAGGCTCGTGACTAAGTTTTTCACTAGAACCTTTTAATACAAAACCTTGCAATTTATCTTTCGTTCCCTCTTTATTCATTTTATTCCTTCCACAAACATGCTAATGATTTAAATCAATAGTTTCAAAACTACATTGGTCCTAAAATTTCTTTAACTGATTTGATGCATTATAGACAAGGTATTATAGAATAATTTAGTAACTTCATTGGTAGATTTAAACATTTGTATTCTCAAATTCTTATCTTATCCTTGATGTTGATATGCAACACATTTTCAATACCAACTTACAAAAAGACATTAGAGATAAGTTACTACTTATGTGTTTTCTTCATTTTCATAATTGTGTGTAGAGTTTCATCATTATCAACTGTAAGTGAGTCAATTTGAGAGAAACATTCCAATTGATCATGTTCCCATTGATAAGATTGATCTTGCATCCAATTCCAACAATTTTCATAAACCTAATTGTTGGCACAAATGTGAAAGGAGTCAAGGTTATGAGACCGGTGGAGCTTACCGATAAGACATGTTAGGAGTGTTGTCATTGATGTCAATAAAGAATTGAAGCATCAACCAGTATGGGAAATAAAACTAGTGATACAAGGAATGGCATAAGTACATTTTAGTTAGAGGAGGATAGGACTAGTGTATGATGAAAGAAGGACAAGTGAATTTAGGTGATGTTTAAAATCATAGTTTGACAAAGTAGTTGAGTGTAAATCAACATTAAGTAGAAGATAGGACATGGTGATGGGAAGTATAGACTAGTTTCTAGACAAGGTAGGATGAAATGAAGTCCTTAGGGATGATTGGTGAGATAAAGGAATTTAAAATGTCAGAGGGAAAAAGTAGAAAACCTATGACTAGAAACATCACTAAGTAGGTGTAATTGATCTAACACCTTAGAGAATATAGAGGGAGTTGTCACATCATACTAGAGTCATAAGAAACCTATGAAAAATATAGCTGACACATGTAACTTGCAAGAATGATACATGAAATAGACAAGAGTACACACAAGACAAAGGAAGGATAGTTGAAAATTTGAATTCTCATATTAGGGTTTGAAGGAGAATGATTAAGGATTGTATATAGATAATCATTTCAAAATGAACATGTTAGATTTCATATTGAGAAGTTAGAACACTAGGGATCTAGGCTAATTCAAATCTAAAAAGAAAAGGAGAGGGAGAAAGGGTGAAGAAATAGAGAGTGGCAATAATGTGTGTTGAGTTAAGCTATTAAGCCAACAAATAGTATAAAAGAGTGTTGAAGCCAAGGAGATCCAAGTACAAAAGTTATTGAGTTTGAGTTTCAAAGCTGAGGGAAAGAAGAGCATGTGCCTCACTTATCTTTCCCAAAGTATTTATAATTCAACATAGAGCATCATTTTTGTTTCATTACTAAACATATTCTAGTCTTGCATCACCTAAGAATTAAATCATATGCAAAAAAAATAACTTAACATCTCATACAATATATTATTGTGCATAAGTGTGAATTTATACTCAATATTATATCATATAGATACACTTTAAATCTTTTCTATCTTTTTCAATATGGTTCTAAACAATCAAATTTTATACAATAAAGTTATGCTCTTTCATTCAATACATCACACTTTTTGTCTCAATAACTTCCAAATGCCTTCAAGACGAAAAATTTGTAATGTCTTTTGTTTGTAAACCGAATTAAAAAATACAATGACAATTAACCATAAACTTGTGTCCTAAAATTATCCTCTTTTTAACTTCCAATTTAAAAAGTAAACTTTGAACTAAGATAATAATCATTCTTTCATATATGCATGATCTAGAGTCTCATGAGTAGAAGACTTAACTACAAAACTCTTATTAATACAATTCTCACTTTTACAAAGATCACAATGCAAAATATATATGACAAAAGGATTAAAAACTAAATGAACATCCATGATGAACCAAACACTTGACTAAGATGAAACACATTGATTTGAGGAACCATTTTTTAGAAAGATGGTAACAAATATTATAACCTAACAAAAGGTTGACAATAGATAGATCTCTCAAATCTTACCATAGACTGAAACCCTAACTAGAGTTATGAGGATAACTTAACTAAACTCGAACCAAAAAGATATATTGAGAACTCATAGTTTAGACAAACAATAATTGACTTCATCAACACATTTTAAAATAATCACATATAAAATTCTAATATCCCAATGTAAGGTCTGAAATGAGTTGTGATAAGTGAAATATCAAAACCATAATGATCAAAAGCGTTACCAAAAAAAAATCTTTGACATTTACACATGCAAACTAAAAATTCTAATAAACTACAATGAAAAATAATTAAAAACTAAGAAAATAAAAGATCAAGGATGGTCAAACACCTAGAATTTAAGTTTGTCCTCTTTTTACTAATAAACCCAAAATAATTTGTTTCCAAAACCTTGCAAAATCCTCAAAATCTAAATTGTAATTATTTCCTTTCAAATTCCACAATGTAACTGTGGGAACAATGTTTCAAAAAAATTGACTTGCATGTGCCCTAGCTACTAGAAGTCATGCTCTAACTTCCTTCACTCATTCCCTAGCCAAAGAAAATGTTCCAAGTTCCATAAAATGAAACTTAAAACAAAATTCCAATACCAATGAACTTTGGTAAATTGATAAATAATGTCAAAATGTTGATACCATGAAATGCACTTTGGTGTCTTTTTACAAATGCCATATAATGTTGATGTTATGACATCCAGTTTGGTGCCTTTTACAAATATCATACATTTGTGATATTTTATATGATGATCATATGACATTTCGAAAAATAAAATTCAACATCTTTTTGAAATATGTATGTAAAGCATATCTTGTCACTTTTGAAGTGATCATATACGCCAAATCGAACGTTAAACTTTGAAGATTATTAAGATAGGGCATGATCCTTCTCATACCTGAGCATCATATTTTTAATTATCATTAATGTCATGATATCATGGAAGCATCATATTGTAAATCTATCATCAATGTCATGCTATCATGGAAGCATTATATTGTCAATATATCATCGCTATCATGCTTAGCATGGAAGCATCATACTATTACATTAGTGTTATGTCATTAAGGACAACAAGATAAATGAGGAAACAAATAGAACATATAATAGAGACTTCCAATAATGCTCACTTAACATTATAGCTCAAAAATATTTCTTTGATGTGAAAAATATTGAACATCAATGGGTAATTCCCACACTATATAACCTATTAACTAATTAATTAAACTTTTTTATGATAAAACTTGAAACCAAATTTAACCCTAAAAATTATAATATTCGTCAACCTCATCATTACTATAATTTAATTCTCAACAAAAATTTCATAAATTATTTATGAAGAATAAATACTATTAAATTATAGTACTATAAGAGATGCAGTGAATGAAATTTTAAAGGAGATGTAAAAATAAGCTACATAAATGCGAAGACTCCTAGTAATATAACTGAATAATCAAACTTGTTTTAATTTTAATGTTTTTTGTAATATGTACAAGAATTTGGGAAAAAATGGCAATGATGGTGACATGATGACCGAACATAGGTTTTCAACAACATGATCATTTGCGCTACCAAGGTAAAGTAGAGAAATGTTGGACGCATACCAGGAAAATGGGTTTCATCCTATGGAAACCACATTAAAGAGGTGTATAGGAGGAGAGATAGACATGGGATGGTGTAAAAAACACACAAATGAATGGCATAAAACCTAATTAATATTTCAACTCTTAGCCCACTTAATCACAATATGCACCCATTAAGACAAGCTATAGTGATCTACAAGTCACATATGGCTTTTGATTCAAGGATATTACAAAGAATTCTTGGCAACCAAAGGAGGTGGTCAACCATACTCAAATTACACCATCAATAAGCTTTATTATTGAGCATACATTGGTCTCTTTAGTAGGGATTGGTAACCAGGAATGGATTGAATCAATCATCCACCTTAAGGAACGCGCTTTTCTTATCAAATGGGTTAGGATTTTGCCAAATTATACAAATCTTAGGAAGTGGTGCTCTAAAACCTTAGGTCATGAATGCCAAATGATACTATTATCAAAGGATTTCTATCTATATATTTGTGTTGTGACTATCGATAAAGAATGGGCTTTAAATAGCAAACTGTTTATTTATGAAGGAAGTATCCTGAGTATATTAGATTGGGTGCCAAACTTTAATCCACAAACAATAAAGGTCGATGAAATCCTACAATAGGTTAAGTTTCTAGACCTTCCTTAGGGATACATGGATGAGGCCACAAAGATACTTTTTGGTGATAAATTGGGGGTGTTTATGAAAACCAAGGAAGCAGTTAACCCGGATGCCCTTTTAGTTTATCAAAGAATATTAGTTAAGTGTCAAAGCATGCATCCCTTCCCTCAAATCATCAAGTTGAGATCGAGAGAAGGAATCTAGAGGCATGACACGATTATGGAAGTTTAGGATGAATGTAGAGATGATGTAATGGATAGCCCTAATAAAGGAAAGGGATTAGAAAGAGATGTAGTTATGGACCTTGCATTAAAGCTATCAATTGAAATAACTAAAGAAAGAATGAAGGATATTTCTAGGGTCATAATGTTTCCTAAGAAGGATATAACTCAAGATAGTTAGGGACTGGGTGATTGACAGTTATCACTTAAAGACATCATAGATCTATCATTCAGTGGGGAGGTGTTATAGTTCTCATCTAAGGAAAGTGAAGGGAACATCAAGGTTGGGAAATTTGGTGGGTTTTTTTTAATGATATTGATAGTTTTCATTCAAACATAGTAGTGATTCCTAATGGAGGCTAGGGGCAACAACAAGCTAGAAAAAAGGGGATAGGAAACATATGGTTAGACTAGTAGTTGAACAATGTCATCCCGTAGCTTTGAATATATTTGTTATTCCCTCAAATGAGTTTGAAGTAACAACTAGTCAGTTGCATGTGGAGGGTATTGAGATTAGCCCCACAAGAGGACATAATAAAGGGCATATTCTATTTGTTGGTGTTTTAAAACTACTAAACAACAAAATGCTCAATACCAAAATGATATTACTCACACAACCTAAGGATTAGCCAATTCCTATTAACAATTATATGTGCAACCCATTTGGACCCAACTTCAACAAAACCAAGGGTGGTTTTCTACTCTTTAGGCTCTGCAAAACTAGGGTGGGTATACCCAGGGATGATTCAAGACTGGAAAACACTATAAGAGAATTACTTTAGTTTCATTCTGATTCTCATCTCAAATCCTCAACTACGTGCATAATTCTAACATTTTGATAATCACATCCCATATAACAGATCTAGCCATAATTCTTCTATAGATTCGCACGTGTTCTTAGCAATAGTGGCTAACTGAAGCTAAAACATTCCATGCAAACAAGTATTGACCAACTTTGAAGATCTTCAGGAAATAAAACTAAATTTGATTATAATTCTACATTTGAAAACTATTTATGACATACTTCTCTTCTAGCTGAATCAACTTGACTAGTGCCTAATCCATTAGGGTTCAAAGTCTATTACAAATCCATAGATCTAATTTGTTGCCTTAAAACAAACATTATCAGCAATTCTTATCAGAATTTATCATTCTAAGCATCCTTCCTATCACTGCAGCAACCTTATCAAATTCATCAAAGCTTTTACTTAATCCATTGCATTAATAGCAGTAATGAATAGATATAAAATCTAAATGGATTGCATTCAATTGCACAAGCTATTACTCATACAATATCAAGATAAATGGGTAACCCAAAGGACACAAAATTCAGAAAGAATTGATATGGAGACAGCTCATAATTTGTATTCATTTTCTTTGAAAATTGTATACATTTGTAGTAAACTTAGAATGACCTTAGGAAGAAACATAAAGATCATTCCATATTAATGTATTCTCAGGAACTAACAGAGAAAATACATCATAAAACCTTTTCAAACATTGGACCGAAAATAAACTAAGTGTACCACCTAGAGCATTAGAAATTGGACCCTTCTCTAGCCCTGGAATCTCACTTATATAATGTGAGATGCAAAAAGCTACAAGCTAAGAGAAATTGGTAGGTGTCCTCTACAAGAAATAATTACATACACCTATCATAAAATGACAAAAACATGGGTAACGAAAGATTTCTAGATCAAACATTCCTTTTGGTGGGTCCGCTCTTATCACATTCTCTATTGTTGTTGATTTGGCTGCTATTTTGATCCCTCTTTGTATGCAACTACCAAGCTAACCAACGATGAAGTTTTTTCTGATGATTGCAAGTTAGTCTCCATCTATAGGTTTTCACCATCTTTATCTTGTATGGTGGGAATAACTTCTACTTTTCCCTCTTCTTTGGTTGTATCAATGTCCTGTGGGCCCGAGTTTGTAACTGAAAGTGACTGAGCTTTCTTTAATTCTTCTCCCTGTTGGCCTTGTGTAGTGATGGTGTCAATGAATTGGATCTCATCACCCTACACCTCATCACTGTCAGTTTCTACTTCCTCAAACTATTCATCAGGAGCTATTTCTGCCATCCACTTGTCAAACAGTGTCTCATCTGGCCAATTGAATTGCAAAATATCACTCTACCTCTTGAGCACATACTTAGCCTCATTATCAATAGTAACAAAATTTTGTTTCAAAGAATCAAAGAATATTTGGGCTTTCACTATTTCTTTAGTTGTTGTGGCCCACCACGCATGCCCTATTTCATTAATAACTTGATTCATTCTTAAACAAAATAAATCATCAAGCTCCTTAGCCCATTCATCTTTTCTTTTCAAATTATTCTTCTTATCTAGGGTACAAGGAAACAAACTAAACTTTTGGCTCTTGTACTTATCTAAGTAGCCAACTATTATTCTTTGCAAATGAATTCTCTTATTGTCAAAGTCAGTAAGATTAGAAACAATATCAAAAGTTTTCTCAATTTCATCACAAGAAAATTTTATAACAGAATAACACAAAAATGTCACCTCTTTCCTCCTTACTCACTTATTTACAATAGGCTTCAAAGCCTCACCACTAGCTTTCATTTTATCCCAAATACTGATCACCCTGGCCAACTAATCATAAACTACTGGGCACTCAATTTTATTCCCCAAATATGTAAGAGCCTTTCTTAATTTTTTCTCATATTTCACATTCAACTCCACATGTAAGGCCCACAATTTATTCTTTTCTTCTTCAAAGTCCTCAGCAATGTAATACTCTGGCCTTTGGGGTGTATCTGGTATTTCTATGAGGGGGGTGGATTTAAAAGGTTCAATTGGGGGGTGAGGGTATGTTATTCTTGGTCTTGTGGACCTCCCCATTAGCTTGTTCTCAAGCTCAATTCTCATCTTTACCTCTTTATTGTAGGCATCCACAACTACCTCATACTTGCTTTGCAGCTCAATCATTTCCTTTTCCTCCCTCTCTGTAGTAGCCAAGGAAAATTGATAGCAATCTACATTCATGTGAGCTGCTTGGACATGTGAGGTATCGACAACTCTCCTTACAATGATACTCCCTATTAGTCCTAAATTATCAGGCTATGATGGAGTAGCCCTGGATCCTCTTCTCAATGACCACATGACAAGAGCAGCTTGGTAATTACTAAATGCAGTTCCCAAAAACTCTTTTTTATTTGGATCTTGCAATCCCAAATTATTTGACACAAAATTGAAAATCAAGGCATCAGCAATGTCCCAATTGGGCAACAATGAAATATTTGCAACCTTTACCATATGTCTCCCTTCTTCAGGGGTTATATTCTGGAGCTCTTGAATCATTTGTTCCTTTATTTGATTTTGGATAGAGGCTTCATCCATTTCTAGATACTCTGCTTTCACATTCTTACATCTTTCCTCAAAATTGTGCATGTTTGCCCTCCAAGCAAACTGATGGAAAGCCCTAGACTTTACAAATTACAATGATACTCCATGTTAGTCTTGAACCATTAGGCTATGATGGAGTAGCCCTGGATCCTCTTTTCAATGACCACATGATAAGAGTAGCTCGGTCATTACTAAATGTAGTTCCCAAGAACTCTTTTTTATTTGGATCTTGCAATCCCAAATTATTTGACACAAAATTGAAAATCAAGGCATCAACAATGTCCCAATTGGGCAACAATAAAATATTTGCAACCTTTACCATTTGTCTCCCTTCTTCAAGGGTTATATTCTGGAACTCTTGAATCATTTTTTCCTTTATTTGATTTTGGATGGAGGCTTCATCCATTTCTAGATGCTCTACTTTCACATTCTTACATCTTTCCTCAAAATTGTGCATGTTTTCCCTCCAAGCAAACTGATGGAAAGCCCTAGACTTTACAAAATTGTCATCAGACAAAAATTGCTAACTAGCTTGTTCCAAAATATGATCCAATTCCCTTCCCCTAAAATCTGCTACAATCAACTCAAAACTTGGCATAAGAGGCTCTTGGGGGTTCCCTTCATCAATCTCTGCTTAGGTAACAAAAACTCCCCCTTGTGATCCAATTTGTTCAATCTGCTCATTAGTGAGTTGCTCCTCCTCAATTCTCATAAGTGTTTGGGAAGGTGAGTAACCCTCATCTTGAGATTCCTCTTCCCTTATTATCTTTCTCCTCTTAGGAGAAGGTTCAGGAGGCCTTTCTTCAAAAATAGCACTGGTAGAAGCAACTATCTGTTTTCCTTTATCCACCATGGGCCTTTGATTATGAATGATAGTATATCTTGGCTTCCTTTGAACAATTAATGGACCTGTCCCTATATTAGGAGTGAAGCCCAATCTCCTCATTATTTCCCTGGCTTTATCTGGAAAAGAATTAATGAAATATTGCTTTTTCTCATTCATTACGTCCATTATTTTAGGGAATGTATTCATAAGCTTATTAATTTTATCTACAGTAGTTACAGCATTACTAAGAGGACTGTAATCTTCATCAAAACAATTAATAAAATTCAAAACTTTTGAGTAGACTCTCCATTTTTCTTTCTTTGTCTCTTGCTCCTGCAAAGAGTACTCATTCCTTATTACATCTTTAGGGAAATAAAACTCATGCTCAACTGGATGAAGCTTGATCCTATGCCTAAGAGCTAAATTAAAGAAACCCTCTACATCACAAAAATGAGGGTGAGATACAAGCATCTTATACTAATCCAAAAATTTGTAAAGGGAAGCCCATCCTTCCTTGGTTATCACAAACTGGTGGGCTACTATGCAAGTGGGAAAAATTGATCCCATCCCTCTTTTGTGCAAAAAAGCTTCTTCTACTCCTCCCAACTGCCACAAGAATTCAGCTACTCCTACCTTTAGGGGAACCCGATAGGGTAGTACATGGGGTGTCCCTTTGAATCCATAAATTCTAATAACAATTGAAACTGAATATGGGATGATATCTCCCCAATTATGTGAAACCTTCAAATTATGGGGTTTATCCATAGGCCTAACAAGGTTCATTAGTGCCTTAGGGATCCTAGGATTGTCACTCAATATGAGGTACCTCAATTTGGAGGTGAAGTACCTGTCAAATTTAACAAAACTAGCATTTTCTACTTCCCCAGTCATATCTGCACTCCATAGCTGAACTAGCAATGCTTCCCCTTCTTGTTCTCTGTTTAAAACTATTTCTTTACCAAAGTACGTAACCCCCTTAAACAGAAACATATGCATCAGCAAAGAGTAATGGCCCCAAACCTTCTCCACCTTGCCCTTAGCAATTCCAACCAATCCACTGTGAATCTCATCGGCCAAGTAAGAAGAAAAATCAAAAATTATTTCCACACCAAAAGAGGAGATTTGAGTGATCATATACATGAAACTCACAAGGATAAAGTCTTCTTCACCCTCTCCAAAAACTCAGCACATGGTTCTGTATATCTCTACTGCCCTGGCATTGAAGTATGTTTTCTTGAAAGGTTCTTTAGAGGATGATGTTATTGCTGGTAGGGTTCCAATTCTACCAATGTGGGCCTTCAGTGCACCTTGTCTAACTATATCCTTCTTAGACATATATTCTTTTTATAAATCTATCAAATTAATGGGCACATGATACCTAGTGAGAGGTCCCAAATGAAAAACTTCCCTAATCTCTTCTAGACTAATGGTGATTAGAATTTCACCATCTACTCTTCTCACTACCCTAGTGGCTTGATCATAATTTTTTGCCACAACTTCAAGGAGATCATAATCCATAAAAACACTTGGGACTACTAACTTTTCTAGGTTGAAATTCCATATATTGGCATGTGGAGCAAATAGTTTCCTCTCTGCAAACCACTTCTTGAACAAATTTAAACCAATTTGCGAGGTATGAGCATCCTGGACCCAATTACCCTTATCAAACAATCCATCTGCTATTCTCAACCTAGGGTTTAATAAATTTAGCTTCTTAACTTGTATTGTCTCAATAGTAGACTAAGGAAGTAACTCAAGCAAATCATCATGTACATTTCTATCCAAATAATTTTCCTGACTTGAAAATCCTTTCTTCGGAGGCATCTTGGATTATGCTTTGCAAAGCTGAAAAAACTTACAGAGGTAATAGTGTAACTACTTACTTGAATTTCGCTCTCATTCTCTCTGTATTTCTGTAATTTCTACGTGAACTAGTTGCTTCACAATCTTGCCAAATTCAACACAGTCTTCTTAGTAATTACTTCTACTCAGAAAGGCTTGAAATCTTTGTGCGCGTAAGGTGGGAATGAGAAAATCTCCTGTATTATGTTCTATTTTTCCTCACATGAAAAACTTTGATGTCTAATTAATACACAGAGTGGCATCACCTTCTGCATTTAAATCTATGACATTGGTCTTTAAAAATCCTATGATCAAGGGATGTAGAGAAAGACAACTTAGCATTCCACTTGACAAGTTGGCCAGTCAATCCAATGAAAATTGACCACGTACATAGCTCCTTCCTTGATGGCATTTCTATCTGGACCCACTCGCGACTAAGGACATGTGTCGATAGGTCACTACTTCACTATACATATAGAACAAGCACCTTGCCATAGCAAAGCAGTGACAGCCATTGATTTGATCTTGATCTTGTGGATGACACATTACTACATTGCTTTAGAAGAATAGTAGTGGACCCTTATTCACTACCTCGCTATACATATCCCCCGAGCAACTCTTCATGGCGAGATAGCGATGGCCATTGATCTGAGATCAAATCAAAGGTAAAGAAACTGCACAAAGTACCCTAAAGAGTGGTGGGTCCCAACTCACTATGTCGCATGGAGTAAACAACTTGCAACTTTCCATAGTGAGATAACAAGGATTGTTGATTCAAGTTTGATCTGATGATCAAAATCCCTTATATGCTTTATAAATGGGGGTGGGTCCGGGGTGCTGATAACGTAGGAAATTTTGCACTGTTGGCAACAAATAAAACCTTTCTTTAATCATAGTCATCTTTCCACGTTTCTTGAGGTCCCACCATGTGTTCATTTCTTGGCGCCTCGCTATGTTGCTAACGATGAGATGCCAAAAAATTTTGATAGCGAGGTAGCGAGCTTCGATGATTTCAACAAAACTTGACGCCAGAAAAATAAAAACCAATCAAATCACCATCGCCTTTATTAACTACTTCTGACAATAGAAATTATTACTCATCATGCCACTTGGACAAAGTATGGTTATCGAGAAACTTGAAGGTCACCGTGCTCTTTGATTTACCGACTACTCACTACTTTTCTAACAGTGAAATGCATTTTTTTTTGATAGCGAGGCATCGGAAAAACTTTTGTTCTGGCGCCATTTTCTGGCTATCTTTTATTGGGCTCCTTTTCCTACCTGATGATACTAACAAGGTGCACGTGACTAAAAATTTGGTTGTAACACAAATCCCCGACCATCATCCCTTCATTTTACGATCCTGTTCTTTTAAATTTTTTGATGCTCACTACTTTGCTATGCATAAAAAGTGCACATCTTTCTATAGCGAGATATCGATAACTGTAGATCTTTCCAAATCAGACGATAAGGAATCATGAGAGAAAGACTATCTCAAGGGCATGAAAAATAGAATATTCACCAAAGCTCCCCTTTTTTTAAAAGGATTTCACACCCTAAAGTTTTTTTAAAAGGAATGAGACATAGGGTTTTAACAAGTACTTTCAAAAGCTAACAAATGGATGATTAAACTAGAAACCCTATCCACCATTAATGGATTCCAAACTGATTTTTGTACCTAGACAAAGGAAATTTTTTCATGCAAAAAATCATACTAACACTATCTATGGAAGTGAAACCTCAGAGTCCATCAAGCTACTATTGTAAAGATATCCCAGTCTCTTCAATCTACAACCTAGAATCATCCTTTGAAGGTGTTGTAGATAGTAGTGGGGAACCACAGTTAGATATAGAAGGAACTTGAATGGAAGGGTTGGGAGGACATTTTGGGTTTGTCAAATATTATAGACATTATGGAGGAAAGAACTATTTAGCAAATAGAAGCTACTATTTCTAAGACAGATGGTGAAGAGAAAAAGAAAAGAGGACCAAAGTTTGCATAGGATAAGTTGACAATGAAAAGTACTCCCAATCAAACACATATTTTGAGATTGATAAAGGGGTATTCCCTTTTTCCCAAAATAAAACAAGCTCCTTTTGGGAAATGTTAGGGGTTGTAATGCACTTGACAAGATATGGTTGATCAAGTGATGCCTTGATCAAGAAATGGTGGATGGTATTTTTATTCAAGCAAAGGTGAATGTTATTTTTCTCTAAGAAACTAAACTAAAAAAGGAGGATTTTGACAATTTTATAGTTAGGTTTTCAAAATGGAAATGTCACTTTCAAGAGATTATAGGAGCTTTTGGGGGATTAGGTATCATGTGGGGTAAGGGATTGATGAAGATTAATATTTTAGGGCAGGATATCTGGTGGATTTGGGTTCAAATCTCTTCTTTGCAATTGCTTTCAAATATTTATGCTTTCAAACTATATGGTCATACAGACACCCTTCTGAAATGAAAAGTTTGAGGTTCTTTATCCAACATCATTATTGGATTGGAGAATGAATCAATAATCATGGGAGGGGACTTCAATGCCATCTTATGTCCAGAAGAGAAAAAAGGTGGGAAAGGCTAGAGTATCCAAAGTCAATTGGATTTTGTCGATTCTTGTGCACAAAATGGTCTTGTTGAACTTTCTTTAAGGAATGATAAATTCACATGGACTAGCCAAATAAAAGGTTTCTTGAACTTTTCTTAAAAACTTGACTATTTTCTACTGGTTGGGAACTAGGAAGCCACATATTAGATCTATAATGCAGAGATGTTGGTTATTATAGGATCAGATGACTACCCCATTGGTCTTCACATCCAAGAGGACTCAACACCTGAAAGAGCATTGTTCATGTTTGAAACAATGTGGTTGAGACATAAGGGTTTTAAATGATATATCCTATGGTTGGTAGAGGAAGGATCAAGTGAAATTAGGTGAAAGCCTTTATGTTTTTCAAAAACCTTTGATTTGTGAAGGAGCAGTTGAAGATCTGGAATAAGAACTCTTTTCAAAACATTTTTAGTGAAAAGTTTAGAATTGAAGGAGAGTTGGCTTCCTTACACTCTAAATTTATAGACTCGAGGGTGGGAGAAGTGGAATTCCAAAAGGAGGTTGATTTGAACAAATAATATTCAAAAATCTTGGAAAGGGAAGAGACTTATTAGTGTCAAAAGTTAGAGAGTTGTGGCTTGCCACAAGTGATAAGAATACTAGCTTTTTTTCATAATTCGGGAAAAATGAGGAGAATGTATAATAAAAATTTCTCACTTGAGGCACAAAGTGGGGAAAGGTTGCAAAATATGGAAGATATTAATAGAAAAGTGGTCAATCATTTCTACCAGTTGTTGAATAATGGTGCTTCATCTTATAATGTTGATTGGAAGGTGCTACAAGTCATCCCCAAGGTAATTAGAGGAGTATAGAAAAATGCTTTACAAGACATTCTCAGTATTGGAAGTCAAAAAGGTTATTTTTATTATGGGTGGTGAGAAAGATTTGGGTCAAGATGGGTTCCCTACCATATTTTTTTTAGCACTTCTAGCATCTGTTAGGGTAGGAAATTGTGGAAGTTATGGAGGAATCCAAAGAAAGGGGATTTATTGTTCGAATTTTCAATAACACCTTTACCTCTCGAGACTCAAATAATGATATCCGATTAATTGTGGATTGTTTTTACCTAATATCTCTTTGTAATACTTTCTAAAAATGTAGTTCTAAGGTTATAGCTAACAGGCTAACAAATTTCCTTGATGATATTATCTCACCTAAACAAAGTAGCTTTTCCCTGAACCACTCCATTTATGAAGGTTTTATTGTGGCTCATGAGGCTATCCACTCAGTGAAGTCAATAAGATCAAAGAATAAGAAGACAATTAAACATGATATAAGGAAAGCATATGATGTATTCAATCAGATTTTTCTTTTGAAGGTGTTGGAAAGCTTTCATTTTTTTTTCAAGAGCGGCTAAAATGGATCGATAGTTGGATTTCTCCTCCCCAGTTTTATATTTCGGTCAATAGGTCTCCTCAAGGTTTTTTTTGAGTTGTCAAATGGTATGAAATGGGGAGACCCTTTATCTTCCTTTCTTTTCATTATTATGGTGGAAGTTTTGGGGAGGGTGATCTCTAAAGCTAAACTAGAAGACAAATGGAAAGGGGATTCAAATCATGAATGGGGTAGATCCTCTCTGAGATGCATAGTTTGCAAATGATATTTATGTACATGGGGAGGCTACTTTGAAAGAAGAATAAAATATTAGGGCTCTTCTAGATCAATATAGAAAGGCTTCAAGTCAATGCATTGGTTGGGAGAAATCAGAAGTTTACTACTTTAGTACTAGTTGTCATATTAAACAATTTAACATCAATAAAGTTTTAGGCATGAAAATTGGCAAGATTCCCACTAAGTAATTAGGTAATCTTTTGTTTGAAGGGGCTTCTAAATCTCATATGTGGAAGGAGTTGGTGGATAAATATGTTAAGAAGATGGAAGGACAAAAAAATAGGTGGCTCTCTTCAGCATGAAGGATTCTACTTCTAAAATATGTCATATCAATAATTCCAATATTCTCTATGATGTATATAAAGATCCCCAAAAATATTTTGAAGACTAAGGAGAAAATAATGCAAAGTTTCTTTTGGAATAGAGGAAGAGAGGTAGATAAATACCCTTTTCTATCTTGGGATCAAATATGAAAATCCAAACAGAGTGGTGGGGTTGAGTGTGGGTTCGGGAAGTCATGAATGAAGCTCTAGGAGCAAAACTAATGTGGTTGTTAAATACAAGGCTAGATTTGTTGTGGACCTATGAGACAAATGTTCCTAGATAGTCAAGAGGATAGTATGACTCTTACCACTTCTAAACCCCCATTGGGGGTTTGCAATTGTCAACTTTATCTTTGAGTACAAAAATGTAATCACCAAGCATATCATATAGCAGGTTGGTAATGGGCAACATGCCAACTTTTGGGAGGACTCATGGAATGGACACAAAGTGTTAAAAAGCAATAATGAACTTAAAGATTTGAGCCAAATTATTAAACATAAATGGGGTTGTAAGATGTGTGATTACATGGAAGCTTGTCCTACCCCCTTTGGGGAGGAGTGGAGGTGGAAGCAAGTCCAAAATATGGATATCTCAGAACCCCATAAAGTGAGATTGACTAACATCTTGAAGTCACAACTAATTCTTAGATCTAATAAAGATGATAAACTTATATGTTGTGTAGAAAAGAGTGGATCCTATTAGGTGAAGATTGGTTACCAAATGGTGACCCAAACTTTACAAGGGGAGTATTGGCTTGTCAATCTTTTATGGGGAAAGGAATGTTTTCCCAAGTCTTTTTCTTCGTTGGCTACCAGAGGTATTACCTTGATAGATGATAAAAAGAAATTTGGTGTGGTTGATCCTTCGAGGTGCAGCCTTTGTGAAGAGGAAGAAATGGCTAATCACATGCTTTTCAATTGCAAGTTTTCCATGGAAGTATGAAGGCTTTTTCCTAGCTAGCTACCAAATGTATGACCATGAAAGATGATGGAAGAAGGAAATTTGGTGTGGTTGGTTCTTTGAGGTGAAACCTTTATGAGGAAATGGAAGAGATGGCTGATCAATTTATTTTAAATTGCAAGTGTTCCATGGAAGTATGAAGGATGGTCCAAAGTAAATTAGGTTGGCATGATCCAATACCTAACACACTCAAATATATTTATTTATTGTTGGCCTTCTAGGATGCCTCGTTCTATTCTCTCTTGCTTATGGATCATTTATCCTTCAATCGTAATCTAGGAAGTTTAGAAAGAGAGGAACAAATAGATATATAAAGATAGGAAGGAACCCCTAGAAAGATTCCTTTATGGACCAGATCTAGCCATTGAGGAAGTTACCAATGCAACCTCATGAAAATCAACCATGGAGGTTCCATTTGTAGACACCTAAAAATCCTTTAGAAAATAAAATATTTTTATTTTCTAAAAAAAGTCCCTGATGACATTATCATTTATTAATTAATTATTTTATTTTTATGCCATTAAATCCCTTTATCTTAATTAAAAATATTTAATTAAGGAATCCCTCCCAAAAAAATTTAACTCTTATTTAAACATTATTTCCTTATTTATTAATTATTTAATTAATAAATTGACCAAAAATCTCAAAATAAATAATTTATTTATTTTTTGCCCAAAACTTGGCCAATTTCCTTAAGATCACTAACCTCTTCCAAAATCTTCTAATCCTTCTTTAATTTTGATTAAAGGCTAATCCCATCATTTCCTTACCCTAATCCCAACTCAAAATATTTAATTAAGATTAAATATTAATCCTCATGTTTATTAAAAAAGTTTTAATAAATATCTCCTCAACCCAAACCCTTGAAATAAATAAAACTTTATTTATTTCCTAAAAATCTAATTTATCCTCATCCTAAGAAGTTCTAGACTATTCTAGAAAGTCTTCATCCTCATCCTAGGAAGTTCTAGACTATTCTAGAAAGTCTTTATCCTCATCCAAAGTCTAGACTCTTCTAGAAGATGTCTTTAAACCTAATCCTAATCCCCTCCTAACCTTGTCACATTCTCTAAACATGGGTTAAGACTTACTAACCCAAGCCAAAGTTAACAAATATCTCCTCCTTCACCCACCCTCATTAAATGCCATCCACTTGCCTATCCCTAAGCTAATCCTAAACCATCCTAATCCATCCTCTAATCATTTGCACAATCCTAAGCAAGCTTAAAACCTTCCTAATCAAGCCCAAGTCGAAATTCCTCTCATCTCCCTCAAAATATCTCAACCATAAACCTTTATGAAGCCCACTAGGCCATAAATGACTCTTCCAAACCCTTTCATTGCTCTTACAAGCCATTATGAGGGTCTTTATGAAGATTTTATCCCTTGAGCCTCCTTTTTTGACTCATCCTTCCCCTTTCCTCCATCCTCTCACCCTGTGACATGCGCCACTCCCTGATTGGCTGTAAGGAAGCACAATCCATGTGCTCTCCTCTCATGCAATCTGAGCCCTCCATGAGCTTTTCCTCATCCTTGCATCTTAGCCCTCAATCCCTCAAGCCTCTTGCCTATAAATTGGATCCTTCCCCTTTGCAAAACAACACAATCCATGAAGTAAAGTCATAATGCCATTTTAAGAAGCCATTTTACATCAAAAATATACACTCACACCCAAATTCCAACTCCATTTGAAGCTCTTTTTGAAGCATAAGCATGAGCATACATCCTATCTATTTAGACAAAGCCACTCAATAAGAGAGCTTCTCATTGAGAGAGCCCATTAATGGCTCATATTCTCAATTGAGAGCTCATCTTAGTCTATCTTGAAGTTTATGAATTTTCTTTAGTTTGTAGAAGCTTTATTTAAATTTGGTTTCTATTAACATACTAACATTGCTCATATACACCATTCTCTAAGTGGGATCAATGGTACCAATCACAATAGAAGGGTTTAAAGTTTAGAAGGTGGGATAGACCATCACATGGTTTAAAGAACATTGATCAAGCTAAGGTAAGGAGGAGGGAATCATTAGAGGGATCGATCAAAGTAAATTTTGATGGGGCATCTTTAACTGATGGAGGTGCATCAGGTCTAGGGGTGATTTTTGAAGATCATGTGGGAAACACATTAAGCATGGGTGCAATAAAACTCCCAAGTGGATCAAATAATGTTGCAGAAGGGAAGGCAACATTGATAGCAACTCAACTAGCAATTAATCTAGGTTTCAAGTGTGTGCATTTGGAAGGTGACTCACTGTTAGGGCTATTAAAAAATTGGGGATTTAGGCCTAGTATCTTAACTAATTATCTATAATGCCCACTTTTAAAAAAAACTAAAATGGACATCACACAATCTATTTAATCTTCTTAAAAATAAATAATACAACTCACCATGCTAATTAGGGAAACATAGTGTGACTTTTCTTCTTATATTGTTTAATTAAAATATGTCATGGAAATGCATTTTCTTAGAAAAATAAAACTTATTACATTGTCCAAAAAATAAAGGTGGTTTTTACTTACATACCTGAGTTTCTCTTCCATGATTATTTGTTGTGCTCTTATACTAAATACTTGTGCATTCATATAGGGACACAAAACTAGATGCATGATATAAGATCCATTAGTAGTTCATTCCATGATCATAAGGATAATTTGCACATCAATATGTTAGTCAGATAAGTAATGTAGTTACATCTCGATTTCACCGAGGATACGAGTGTATATGACATGAAGAAGAGTAACCTAATTTTATTTTATTTTTCTAATTACATGTTACCAAAGTATTTTCAAGGAACCCAATATTTATATCTCAAGTGGTGACAATCTTACCAAGTGTGTTTTCTCTTTAGTTAGTTAATAAGCTTCTAACCAAATACCATAAAGTGCCATTTCAAACAAACTTCCTTAATAGATGCATACTTATCATTGAATGTAATCTAATGGGGATAATAACAATAAAGGGCAGGCTATCCTCCAATCCATATGACATCATGGGATCCATCAAGTCCTAGCTAACCCCTGAGCAAATAATAGTTTTTTTACACCATTATGATCGATGGTGAGATTTTGTACATAATAATTGCACAACATGAACTTAATATAATATTTAATTACTCATATTTGAATTGGCACAACCTACATACTCAATAGTATCTAACATCTTGTGTATATTAATAAATCCTTTATGATTATTTTCTTGACATCTCAATATCTACATGGATAGGGTCAAAATTTGTTAACTAAAAATGTGATTTATTTTTGTCAATAAGAACAAGCTAAAATGATTTCACAAAATAGTATGATTATACATATAAGCTTGGTTGACATATTTGGTCATGTTTTCACTAAGAAACATGATTTCTATCTTGTCATTTTCTAGTAAGTACATTAAGTAAGTGCATTATGAACTCTAAGATTCACTATGGAGAGCATCATAATAAATCCTCTTTCCCATTATCACAATGTCTTTCACCAATTATAGATTGATCTACTTCTATCTCTATCGCACCACTTTGAAATAAATTATTTTTTATTTTTTTGGAAATAAAATATTTTAATGAAACCTTTTAAGTATAAGCATTCACATAATTAAAATTCCTCCAATCACTTATCACTCAAATACATCTAAGCCTATAAATAACTATATAAAATTTGCAAGAATTTAACTTTTCACCCCCAAATATCAATATTTCCAATAATTTTAACTAAATTAAATAAAAAAGAAACCAAATAGTTGTAATTATAACCATATTTAGGCTACTATTACCTAATGTTATGCACATTTTTCAAATCATGAAATATTTTTTTTCTATGAAATGTAAGGCATGTATAATATAAACTTTAACATTGATAAGGTAAGGCATGTCCACCACATCAAACCCAACATACTTAAGTATCCAATTACCTTTATAGTACTTATTTTCCCACACTTATATTCAAAAAGAACATATCTATCACATAGATAACAACAATCACCTGAATCCTAAAAAAGTCTCACAAGAAATGGGATGAGGATGACTAGTGTCCCAAAATTCTCCTTTGAGAATCCATATCACACAAGTAATTTCTAGTAGGTCATCCTTGAGGTACCATTTTCTTCAAAGAATAATCATATGATCTAAGGAAAACAAATAGTAATTGTCTCATAGTGGTCTCAATTACCCCTACATAATGATTCCTCAGGCCATCTACTCCCCCGATACAACCTACTAGGAACCCCTCATGAGTATGACAATCTACAAATATCACATCACAATACACAAGCTAGTTCATTAAAGTCTCAAAATAGGAAATGTCAATTTAAATAGAAAAGGACACAAATGATATAAATAAATAAATAAATAATGGTGGCCACCAAACAATAATCTAAAATTTTGAAATGAAAAGTCACATTAACAAGTCCTTGAGGTAGAAGGAGAATTTTTTTAAACAATTAGGAAAATAAAATTAAAGGTTCCACAGTTGCTACAGTTATAAAAAAAATTAAATTAAATTAAAAAAAGTATAAAGGATCAAATTATAGATCCAAAGTCACACATATGTTTTTTATAATAGTGACTACAATCAAACCACCTAAGGGGGAGGATGCAAATATGGTGGTGTCAATCACATTGAGCTCATGAATAAACCTCAGTATCATAATAGCCAAGTCTCACACAACTCAAGATATAGTAAATGTATCATCAATGATAGATACGCTCGTACAGAAAGGGTAAACTTAGGTCCATCCTCACCTATGGGTACACATAATGGATGATAGAAAGATAGCCAAAGGGGATGAAAATAGGTAACGATATCACACATGGATCACCATTGGAGCCATATAGAGGGGGAGTTAGGGAAGACTCTCCAAAATGATAGAGGATCATTTAGCTTGCCTCATCCCCAGGTAAGTTAGGCCATAATGGAGGTCCTCATCTCCACTCAACCCCTTATTACATGGTTTACATTTCTTATAACTTACACTATGATGCTACTACCAACATAATGTAACATGAAACATGATTGATAACAATTATTGTCAAACACAAGTACTTCACCATCACACAAGATTCAATACCATAAACATAATTTAAGTTTACATGCATGTGACTTTCACAAAGGGAATACTTATGTGGATCATCCACATCCACATTTCCCTTACCCAAGTTGGATGGACATTACCTTCCACTCGAGATACAACACGTTTACTAGTCTCAACACATAATTACACATATACATGCCCTTTTGAAGCTCAACAAGGTTTTTTTCATAAGATCAAATGCCTATCAAATTTTTTTTGTATTTTCCTATTTCATTATTTAGGTAAACCTTATGTAGATATTTGGAACAACATAATTTGCATCATGACATTAATTTTTTTATACAAAGTGATTAAGCCCATGACATCCCAAAGTATAAGCCTAAGCTCTGAATTATCAAGGCAATTTTAGATGAGCTTAAAAGCTTGCATGATTTTATGGTTTCTCATATTTACAAGGAAGGGAATTGGGAGAATGATAAACTATCAAAGTGGGCCCTATCCTTACATAATGAAGGGGAGTTTGTTCTTGAAGACTTAAGGCAAGCCTCACTCTCCAAAATGATTAATTTCATTCACAATACTTGTCATGAAGGAGAAAATTTAAATGTGGGCATGATTATTTAATGGGGATGGTAATGTAGTGATGATTAGCAAGATACATGATTATAGGGATGTCTTTATAAGTTTAAATCCTTTGCACAAGCGGATTTATGAAATTCCCATATTTTTTGTATGGTTGGCATTGGATAATCATTAATGAGTGTGGTGGATGTATGTGCGGGATGTCATTTCATAATTTAATGGCATCCTTCATCAAAAAGTCATCTCTTAGTGTCCTTGATGCCTATTATTTATATGCATGTTCAACAATTTGTAAATCATTTTTTTTTCATTTGTAGCTTGAAAAGTTGAGTGAAAAGAAAGATGGAGGTGAATTTTTTTGTGACTACACACCAACAACATAAGAGGTTACCATGTCTGATCAAGAAAGAGAGGATGTTCACGCTCATCAAATTTAAATCCCTATAGATGGTCAACATTCTTCTTTATCTTTTGGGAGATAATTTCCAACTAGAGGTTGCAAATAGACATTGTGTCTATGATAATTGCATAGGGGCTAGAATTAGGGGACAACATAGAGATGGTGAAATGGGTTGCCAAATAATTTTTTGATAAAGAGTTGTTGTTGGGTCTTGACTCAATTCTTGAATGGATCGAACCAAGATTAGTTACCAATATCACAAAATATTTCTCTAGTGATGAGGACACAAGGAATTTTTGCATCATTCCAATTATAAGGAGGGCAAGTAAGAATAAGGACATATAGGAATATTTAGACAAGAGGTGGAATGCCTAGTGGAGGCTTAAAATCAAAATCCAATAGAGAGATGATGAGATTATGGAAAATTCCTAGTTGTGGTGCCGAGGAAGGTTCATTCTAGAAGGAGGTGTCAGGTTCAAGTCTTGCATAATTTTTGAAAGGACCAAGGTGAATGGATAGAAAGCATTTTTGGAACCATGTTTTGGATTTTTGATAAATGGCATTGATTGTGGCAATTGATAGCATGGATGGGCATCGTTGTAGTCGGTGTAGCAACAAGGGTCTACAATGGCAGATGTTTTGTGGGGTTTTGGTTTTTGAACAACAATGAAGATAGGATTGGGAGAAGGTGGTGATAATGTAGATCCTTAGCAAGGTGACTAGAAGACATAACAATACTACACCAAATATGGGTGTCTGTGAATGTGTGAAGGGTGAATGTAGGATGGAGAGAAGACCAAATTTTTTTGGTAAGTAGCTTTGGTTGACATTTTGGAAGCCACAAGATGAGTAGGATGGAAGATTTAGTGACTATGGATGGGCTCAGGTGCTTTTAGGGAATGGAAAATGTTTATAGCCATTAATATGGAAAACGGTAGTCATATGGGGGGGTGTTAAATTGTTAGAAAATTTTATGTTCTAATTGACTATTGTAATGGGGATTGGCCAAACTATATAGGCCTTATATGTAATACTTTCTTAATATTAATAAAAATATCACATGTTAAAGAGAATAGATTTCCACAAGCCATAGATAATGCTTGACAATTTTCCAAGTAGATTATGTAATAGTTTTTCATCAATGTTTTGGATCACACTACATGATCCATGATCGGGATGATAAATAGAGCATAAGGAGATTAGAAAAAATAATAGTTGCAGACCTAAGACTAGCTATAAAAATGAGGAAGAGGATGGTAGGTGACCCAAGATCCAAGGAAGGAAGAAGAAGAAAATAATAATAAGAAAAAACTAGGAGTTGTTAAAAAATAATAAAATAAAAAGAATAACTAAATGATTAGATGATTGAATAGTTGCAAATGACATTAATCAGACACAAACAATAAAAGATAAAGCCAAATACAAAAAATAACAAAAAAGAAAAAAAAAAGTATATATGTATATATAAAAATATACATACATACAAATAAAAATATAAAGAAAAATAATAAAACTATAAATATAGATAGACATATATCTACAAATAAATATAAATATATAAAGAGACATGTATCTACTAACTAAAAACTATGGGAAAAAATGGATGAATATAACTAAAGAGAAAGATAAATAAGGACAACAAATTATATAGTTAGTTAGTTAGTTAGTTAGTTAGTTAGTTCTCCATATGGACCCCTCATTTAAAATCTCAAAATCCAATTAGTCTTCATATTCGTAAAGGTTAGAGATAAGTTTTGTGTCATCAATTTGTTGGAATAAACTTTACAAAATAGTGGCATGTGTTTTGAATAGAGAAAGACATAGACTTGTTGAAGTGGAATGCATGACTATCTGAGAAAAAACAATCATATTGCAGGGGGCATAACTTTCAATTCAACCATTGGATTATGATCAATTTTGGATATGTTTTCAAAAACCTAATTATCTAAATCCTAATTGAAGTGATTTTCAAAACTTTTATTTTTTTGTGAGATACACATGATTGTGTGTAGCACTATCAAAACCATTGATGATAGACATTAAAGGATAACAACACCTCATCATCACCATGTGCCACCTATCACTTTAAGTTAATGTTGAATTTTAAAGAATATAATATATGTCAAGGGAGATATGCCACATGTTGCATGTATAAAGGCACACCTTATATGCTCATGGCATTATAAAGTTATGA